>VXAK01017238.1:379050-461300 GCA_013399435.1 Arenaria interpres | reverse complement strand
CAATAGAGCATCATGCTGTTGATTCATGCGCAGTTAGGGATTCAAAACAGTACAATCTAAACTATATTTTACATGGCATGGAGATTTATGGAGATTTATCCTCCTGGTAAGTCGCTACCTTTTATTGTTGTGAAACCTTTCACATCTTTTCTAATTTGCCACTCTCCAATATTTTTCTCTCCACACACATCCAAATGCCAATTTGTGTTGGCAGATTGTTGTAAAATTTAACAGAAAATGCTACTGTTGCTGCAGGTTTACTTTAAGCATCCCATAAAAATTAATATAAAATAAAAACCCTGCCGTAAAATGCTTTAAAACCCCATGAGCAGAATATTCATCTCTGTTGCATTTTATAGAGGTTTAGAGTGACTCCAACGAACCCTGATGAATTTAGGGCTCTATCTTTACCTTGTGTAACTTGCTGTATCTGTCTTGACATCCTTACGGCCATACCAATTCCCAGCTAGTGAGCAGCCAGCCGTTAATCTCTCCTGCGTGCCATAGGACCTGTGCTTCTCAGGGCCAACTGAGACGCTGTACACTTTGGACCAGATCTTCTCACACCTTGTGAGCCTCATGCGTGCAAGGAGGGAGCAGCAGAAGTGATGGGAGGAGATGGACTCTTTGCATCCTCGGCAGTGTGACCTGGATTTCTCTTTTCCAGGACAAGCAGGAAATATCTGGCACAGAAGTGCAGCTAAAGCTCCCTCTTTTTCAAGCATGAAATAACATGTATCTTCCAAGTCCTCAGCACTGTGAATAGTTACACAAGGTATTGATATTAGCGCTGGCCATCAGATGCAGGTCTCGCTTGTGGCCAAACACCAGCCCCAAATCCCACACCAGGGCTGGTAGCAAAACTTCCCATTATGCTTTCAGGGGCTCCATCGCACCCAACGACAGCAGGAGCCAACATTCAGTCTTTGATCCAAGCCCAAACTTCTCCTTGGCTCATGGCAAGGCGTTGCATGCTGGGACGTATAGTCCTTGCTGGATAATTAAGGGAAAATATGGACACAATTTGGTAAATCACCCATAAATTAAGCCCAACACAATGGCTCTTGGCAGGTTGCTAGTGTAACACTTAATTGAGGAAAATTTGGCCTTCACCATTGTTCCAAGTGCGTTGCATATTGATTATTTACTAATCAGGAAATGTACTTTAGCAAGTTTATTCCTGTATAAACTTCTCAGGCGTGCAGATGCCTTAAAGCAGGCCACATTGCTACCAATTGTATTTTTAATTGCTGTGTTTAGAGAGTCTCATTGATCTAATCAGAGCTAAATAAGCCCCATGGTACTTCCCATAGTAAAGTTTACTGAGGATGTGTTTCTTTAATTTTCTGTAATGAAACCTTCTGCTGTGCTGTCACCGGTCGAATGCAATGCCAGTGAGCAGAGGGGGATGCTCCACGCTTTAATAAATTTGTTGTTATTTCTGCAGTTCAGAAATCCCGTCACCCAGGCAGTAGGAAAGCAGCTGGGTGACATTATCAGTAATTGCTTAATATTGTCATTGCATTTGCTTACAAGGAAAAAAAGCTACAGACTATCAATCAGCCAACAGAATATTCATAGTCTATGATAATAGTAAGTGCTTTTTGAATGTCATGGCAACAGTCACACAAGCAACGTGATCTTGTACTTGATTACTTCCTGCTGCATTCCTGATAGTGTCCATATTGCTCCATTAATTTTGCTCTCTTTTTTTTTTTTTTCAATCATCTCATTTCTGTTTGGCAAGGGCGCAAAATAGACAGTGCCTTTTCCCAGAGACTCCCAGTGACCAGGGCCTCTTGGGGTATCTGTAGCTCTTCTGTAGCCTTGATATGTCCTATCCTGGACCCAGCATTCCTGAGTGCATTTTAGGAGTTATGTCTGGATTATTAGAGCAGGTAATCTCTGAAATCAGATTTGGGACTGACTTTTGTGAAAAAGATTTAGAATAATCTCATTAAATAATTTGTCGTAAAGGCTTTTCAGACAAGGGGAAATAAATTGATTTGTCTAAGACACATCTGGACCTGACTCATTCTCTGCTTGGTCTAGTGACTTGTGTTTTTCAATTGCTTCATCTTATTCACATTTGGGGGTTCATGGCTTTCAAAGGCCAGAAAACATTAGTCTTCTGCACTAGAAAATCATCCAGTAATTTCTATATCAAGTCCATAACTTTTGAACAGACAGTGGGATACACTTTGAGAAAGAACTGCTTAGAGGGCTGCAGCTGGTTGGCAAACTCCTATATCCCTGAATAAGTTGTTCTGGATATTAGTAATCATTCTTCTTCAACAACAACAAAAATGCAGCAAAATGAAAGAAGAGGAAAAAGCTGAAACCTTTGTTTGCATCTGAGTTTGCTCAGCTTCCACCGTCATCCCTCAGAGCTCATTGCAACTTCTACTTCAGCCTGAAGAGCTGCGTCCTGTGCAAAATCTCCTCATGCAAGGGCTAATAGGTTGTAATCGAGTTATCTCTTAACCTTCCTAAGGATAAACTGCTTTAGATAAATTGGTTTAACAAAAGTGAAAAGTTCTGCTTGGGTGCAGGCATCTGAACTCATGTTATACAGCTTCTAGGCTGCCGTTTGGCCTCTGCTGTGTTTCACTTAAGGACGATTTCTAGTCCAGAAGAGACCTGAACTGCAGGGTCCCAAAGACGTGTACTGAGACAAGAAGGTGCAAAAAGGGTGAAGGGCACTGGAAACATTTCTTTAGGGCACTTGAACCAACAGCCCAGTTGAGCCATCACCCACCACAAATGATCCCTGCTGATGCAAATTTTCTAGCTCAATTTACCCTCTAAATGTATCAAAGGTATTTTAACTACTTTGATAATTTTGTTGTAATACCTTGGTTATTTTCCTCTTTCCTTAAAAAAAGAAGGAAAGGGAAATGCAATATTTTACCAGGAAAGTACGGGGAGTAAGTAGCCTGGTCTACCCTGAAGGAAGACAATTCCAACTTCTAGTTTTACCTTTTCTTTTAATTCCCAGCTCTATTAGATCCTACTCATGTCATTTCTTATTTAGTCTTCATGTGCTTGAGTTTCTTGATGATCGTAGCGGGAATAATGGCGAGGTTGTGGGCATTTGGTCCATCCCTGTAGGCATGGCCATCTCTGGGGCAAGTGACCACTAGCATGGTGATGCCCAAGGACTCTGCTGCTCTTCTGACAATGAATTATTTGGTTGTATTATTTATAAAGCACTCTGATAGGCTCATTTACTGGGAGTTAAGTAATGGCAAGGCCTTTGAGGGCTGAATGCTTGTCAGACGTTACTACATTAAGTCTACAAGTGAAAATCAAACTGCCTGGCTTCAAAGAGGTTTGGCTGGTGTAAATTAACCTGTATTTTAGAAGTTCTGGAGCAGATGTCGTACTTTGCCCTGGAGATCTCATTACTGCTCAAATGTATGCACAGATTTTGCCACATTAATGAAGCAGCAGGGTCCCCCTCCCCCACAAAGCAGGATTAGCTGCTGGTGTCTGTAGTTATTTTTGTCAAAAACCTTTTGAAAGCTTGTGTGAGGAGAGGAGGAGGGAAAGTTCAGAAAAAGCCAGTATCTGTCTTTATTAATTACAGGATGATTAATTATTTAATCTGCCCAGATATCTGTATGCACAACTCGGCTGATTCTCATTTATCAGGCTTTCAGCATCATTAATCAAGGGAAGTTTTAAATGTGAAGGAAGACAGGTTGATTTAAGGTGACCCCTCCGGCGCATGTGCTGCCCGGCCCCAGCGCCAGGACCATCGATCATGGCAAGGGCTGGCTCTGCCTCCTGCCAATGAGGGCTCTTGTTTGGGCCACTCCATGATTTGCTTCGGGCTACTGCAGGGCTGCTTCTCCAAATTTTATCATGAAGTTTGAAACCCACCACAGGCTCAAGTGAAAGCATGAGGTAGATAGAAAGGGAAGGTCTGGAAACAGCATTGACTTAGGCCAGCTGAAGAGTGGTTGCCCCACTTCAGCCAAGACCATAGTAGTCCATCTTCTGGGACCATCTTCTAGTGTGCAATTCTTGGGAGCACTGGATGATGTCTTAGCTTAAAATTTCTCCATTGCAGTTCGTTACCTCAGGAAGTGCATGCAAGTTTCCAGCATGCACGCAGTGGCTCAGGAGATGCTCAGTAATTTGTCATCCTGCCACAAGGCTGATTGTATCTACTCAGCTCCTGGATTACATATCCAAGTCATTTGCCTACCTGCTTTAAACTGCTAGGCAAGGCCCAGGTTTGGGGTTCAGGAGTGTAAGGAATAAACATGCATGGACAATGAAGCGTCCTACTTTGCTGGGGGGCTCTTCTCTAGGTGAATGACAGTACGAGGAAGAGGTAGGTGGATGTTAGCTCCAACCTGGGCGCAGACTGGTTTTTCCTTTTTTTTCTCCCCACCTTCTGCTTAGGACTTGGAAAATGCCAGTTTATCAGACTGCAGTTGCCAACTCCCATAATCTTAGAATAATTTTAGAATGGACCTTATGTTATTGGAATTGTTTTTAGATCCTTAGCTTCCGGAGTCAGGTTATACTGGAAGTCGATTGCCAGATTGAATTTTAAAGCACACTTTAGCTTTCATGATTGCTAAGAGCTTAACAGTAAAATCCGAAGGATTATTACAGGCTTAAAAGTCAGATGGCATATACAAACTTTCATTTTTATTTTTCATATACTACTTCTTCCCGATTTACAATGAATGTCAATGACTTAGGGAATGCAGAAATATTCATTAACCTTTGAGCCAAGGTAGCTGGAGCAATTGAAAATTCCTTTTTCATGGTGAAACCTTCCTAACACTGGGGTTGTATTTCTTCATGTTGCATAGTTGGCTTGCTGGCCACTGTGTGGCCATACCTGGCTTTGCCAGTCTCTGCAAATCATTCTTGTTCAGGCATTTCAAGTGCTGGTTAAGAAAAACAAAAAAATATAATAAAAATCACTGTCCAAATTTGCCTGTGCTACACTGAAGGTAAATGTATGTACCTTGCATTTACATTGAAATCTCTGCTTAAAAAATGTAGTTGAATAGCAAGGAAGTCTTACAGATCTGTTCAGTTTTATTTTAGAATGAGGAAGTCAGTAATCCTTGTTCCAGCTCTGGGGGGCAGAACATGGACATACCCACAGTCTCAAATATACCTGCTCTGCTTTTTCACACAGAGATTTCTGTTACTGTAGGAAAGACAGGAGCCCCAGACTCATTAGCCATAGCAGCATCCTGCACAGTAAACATACCCATAAGGCCAATCTCCAGGCATGATACGTGTCCCGTCTATCAAGAGGAACAAGGCTCATTTTCCCTTCTAAGGAGGGTTAAAGATCTCCTTTCATTAGTGAACTGACAGTGACTGAGGTGTCCTCCTATCATAATAATCAGGGAAAGGCAGCTCGTGTCAGCCAAGGACACTGTAGACCACAGGACCCCATTTACTACGCCTCATTTTATTTTAGACTTTTCCTTTCTAAGGAGAATCTCCTTCTTTCTCCTGCACATGCCTGGTTTTTGGGAATGACCGGGCATAGTTATTATTTCAGTGTTATTTCATTGAAGTTACCCAAGTATCGCTTCAGTACCCAAAATGCACAGAGCTCTTTAAAATCCATGCAGGCAATGATATGGGTATGGAGAGATAAGAGCTGGTCTCCAGCAGATACCTCAATATAGGCTCTCACCCCCTCCCCATTTCCTCCAGTATGTCACAGTAAATGGCCATGGGTTTTTCTTGCATTAACTGCCAACCTGTGAATTCAAACCTTCACCCAGCCCACAGTGATTTATGTAGGACCACAGGAGAAAAAGCATAAAGTCAGGATTTATCTTATAATGAGACACCAAGCCAGAGGCCAAGTGATAGGAGTTCTGTTCCTATTTCTGCTGCAGTTTTTGACAAATCACCGAATTTCCCAGTTTCCCATTCCTGTCAAGGGATGATAACGCTTTTTCTCCTAGTCTCTATTTTATGTAGGTAAATTTTCACCTTCATTCTGCAGAGTCCACCTCTGATGTGCATGCTTAGTGCCTCACTAATAGGACCTAATTTGATCTGGGAGCTACCAACCAATGGACGAGCATCAGAACATGTCCATGGAGTATTTTTTGACCTCTGTTTCCTTTTTGTGTCTCAATGATGGACTTATGTGTCACAGAACTCACCAACAGAACCTCTTCCCATCATAAAGCTTTAATTGCAAATTAACCTTTGTTTGATTCCTTGTAAAAATGTTATCCTCCCTGTAATTGAAAAAGAAGGGAGTGCAGTAACAAAGCACCTCTTTATTGTTCGGCTTTCTCTGAAATGTTAAATGTTATGTTATCAACTGCTGCCTAACTTGTGAACTAATTAAAAATAGTTCTTTGAATAACTTAAGTACGTAGGATTCTCAGGGATTCTATAAGTAATAATTGGACTGCCAAGATACCTCGACATCTTGGAAGTGGTGCTTTTGCATGGAGCCAGTACAGCATGTTGTAGATTTTTAGCAGGGATACATGTTCATAGTAAAGGGAAAGAAAATTTAACAGTGCTTGTAGCTAAATTATCTTTTATTATTAATCATTTCTTTACACTGGCAGCAACTCACTTGTCCTAAAAGCATTTTAATACTGAGGACTGATTCTACAATTTCTTTGCATGCAAAACTCTCAGTGAAGTCATTTGAGATTTTTATGTACCATCAGCTTGCAGGACGTTAATAACCTGATTCAAAGCCTTCTGTAATAGTGGGAAGCTTCCTTTTGATATCAACTAGTTTTTCATCCAGCTGTAATTGAAGAGCAGAGATATTTTTTTCTGTTGACATTCTATGTAAGTCCCAATAGATTCCAATAAACTGAGCATTTCAGTTGTTATAGAAAGATCTGAAAAAGGCTTTTAGTTAGTGGGGAATGATAGTCAGTATTTTCCTGCCCCTTTTCATAGACTTAAGTCAATGTGTTTGATGATTAAAAACATCTGTGGGAACAAATTTTGAGTATACTGAGGAGGAAAGAAATATTACAACTCTAAGTTCTCACTGTAATAAACAACTCTTTTCCTGAGTCTATAATGGACTAGATCAATAAAACAATTGACGGTAACCATGGGAGAAGAAGAATAACGGCCTCGTTTAGCATTTATAGACTGCTGCTCCTGAAAGACTCTAAATGCTTTAATTAAGCATCACAATAACTCTATGATGCACAGTACAGGAAGAGTTATTATCTGTATTTTACAGGTGGAGATCAGCACAAAAAAGCTCTCAGGTCACATGAAGAGTCTTTGGCAAAGCTGACCACGGCAGTCATGTCAGTTCACTCCCAGTTGTACCACCCCACCTTTGGAGGACATACCGTTCCCCGTACGTAATGTCATTTACAGGCCAAACTTGAGACATCCTTGTAGGCAGAAGTCCAGGTGAACCCACCAGGAGTTAAGTACACAAAGCGTTCTTAGGACAATAGTAGACTATAGCCAGCGTTCCTTAAAGGAGGAGTGAACTAGTCTTGAAGGTATACGAAGTACCCAGCTACTGCTAAATCTCTGCAAAGTAGTTGGGAAAGTTCAGCTCCCATATAACTTTGTCTCTCATTTTTTCTCTTGATTCTTGGTTTTGTCTGAATGTGAAGAAAGTTACTGAAGATGTGGATTATGGGAAAGTCTATATTGGTTGTATTTTCAGGAGAATTTCTAGCCAGGATTGCCACAGATAAGCTCTCCAGTGAGACAGTTTTCATATGCTCCACCTTAGTGTTCTACACTTGGGTGTTCTGGGTGACTTTCAATGGCTTTAGGGGGAATATCCGTGCTTTTGGAGTGACATTTCAGTCTTCTAAAGGCTTACTAGCCACTGACTACAGAGCGACATCATCACTGATAAATCAGTGTCAGAAAATTCTGGAAAAATCTGTCCAAAAGAAAGAAACCCTAATACCAGCTGAAGGACATTCCTTCCCTATGTAAAGCTTGTAGCTTAACTCTTGAAATCACCATCCAACAATTTATACTGAAAGCCATTATATTTTCACTGCATAATCCCAGAACAAATGGTTTTGTGACTAAGAATCAGATCCAAGAAAGGACTTAGATGACTTGAGTGGAATGTGGTGCTGTTGTGGGTACTGTTGCCCTTGTGTGAGGGGAGACTGGTGAAAATCAGAACAGAATCTATAAGAACGTTGAGTGAGGAACCGCCTCAAGTCAACATTTCAGAGTCACATCCAGACATCACAAATCCCACTTATGTGTTCCTCATAAGAGCCAGTAGGACAGCTGGGTGCTCCCCAACATGTGATCACCTGCAGCTAGCCAAGAGACAATGGAGAAGACAGGGAGCTTACACCCTGAAATTTGATATATAAGTAGCTATCTGCAACTTTTCCTTTGAAAATTAAGCAGGGATTATTTAAAAAGAAATATTACAGAGGTGAAGGAATCTCCCCTCTTCCCTTTACACTGCTGTGCTTTCCTAAGAAAGGAGGGAGTAAAGGTCAGTTTTCACCTCTATCAGGAGGTGTGACACTTTGACTGCTCATATCCCGGGAGCATGGCCTGACCTGGCCAGAGGTGTCCTTGGATAACACCCACTCTGCATCGCCCCTGGTGAGGCCCTCCCACCACATTGGCCTGGAGAGAAAGGGAGCATTCAAGAGCAAGAGAGGTCTTCTCTCGGGATCTCCCCTTTATTTTATCTATTGATTGTCAGCTCAGAGTGCATCTGCTCTAGGGATTTTGAAGTACAACTGTGAGACATATAATCCTGGATGCTAGATTGGTATGCAGAAAAAGTGGACTCTGTCCCCAGTGGGAGAGTTTGTGTGCCTTTGATTTTCTTTACCCCTCATCCTTCCATACCTCATCTGCAAAACACAACTGGTAATCTCTTTTTCTGACCTCTCTGTCTTACTAAACTAAATAGTAGCTTCTTCCTTGCTTTAGTCTTGGCACGTTTTTGTTGAGTTGGATAATGGGCATCTCCAAGGAAGTGATGTGTTATGAAAATAAATAAGAACGATGCGCCTCCAAATGCAGCATACCAAGTCTAGCAAGGACTGGAGCCTACTTTCTGTGCTGGCTTTTCCCAGGCTGCCTTAATTTGTGACTTCAGGGCCTTGACCTTAGCTGGCAGTGGAAGCTGTGGAGGAAACAGCTATGAATGTAATTCCATGTATGCAAAGATGTTTTTCCAGGCAGATATCCTGGAACCCACTCATCAGGTGCAGCATGAGCCATAAGATATTATTTATTCAAGGATGTTTATGGAATCTTCCATTACAAGCACACATGTGCCCAGAGAACTGAACCGTGGCTGCTTTTCTACATCACGGTCTCGTACCTGGGACATCCAAACAGATCTTCTTTTGGAACCATGAAATAACTACAGGTCAAAACCCATGGCTGTGCCAATGCATTCCCTGCACAGTGGAAGACATGCTTGGGTCTCCTGGAGTTGAATTTGCCTTTTCAGGCAGAAGATATGAAAAGAAACACTGTTGCTTTACTATGGCTAAGCATGAGTCCTTCTCAGTATTTCAGAGGGGTCACCTGTTTGGCTGTCTAGAATAAAGTCAGTCTCTTCCACAACATTACACTGTGGGACCAACCTCTAGTTCAGGAAACTGTTCATCGAATTAAGGCTAAATTTTGGCACTGTGTCTGGCAGACATCTTTCTTCTTCTCTCATCTCAACTAAAAATTGCTTGGATCCATCATGCGTTTATTCTCTTCCATGATATTTGGTATCTCGTAACAGCATATGTGTCTTCAAACTACATCCAAACCCCTCCATAATGGCATATAGTCACCACCTGGGCTATCAGCCTTATAGTTCCCTGTCCCTGGCCATACCGTGGACTGCCTCACATGAAAACTGTGTCCAAGCAGTGAAATCACATGGAACCTGTGTCCAAGCACTGAAATCCCATCCTCGTTATTGAATCTATGAGAATTTCCTTTGTACTAATCCTTTTATTTCTAGTAGGAGGCATGGTAGTCTATATTTAGAGCGAGAAGAGAAGCTGACGGGGGATTTCTCTTTCCCATGTATTTTTTATGCAAGTAGTGTTTGGAGTAGATTGCATTTACAAGTATCATAATTGTCTGGAGTGCTTTTACTAAAGTGTGCCTAGTAAAAATGGCCTTTTGCTTTCTCCTTCACAGCATTTTCAAATATCTCAGTGCGGAGTGCATCTTTTGTCTTCAGGAAAACCAACCAAGGGATGGAATTTTAAGCAGGGATTTTTTTCTGTTTGGTTTTCTGTTGCTGTTGTTGTTGTTTGGTTGGTTTTTTAATTTATAAGCTGGTCTGTAGGGCTGGGGGAATGTTTTGACAGAGAGGAAAGAGATGATAGTAGATAATGGACTAATCCATTTGTTGTGGCTGCTCTACCACTGAAATTTGTATACATGGGAGACCGCTAATAAAAATGGAGCCATTTACACATAATTTAGTTGATTGAGTTAGTTCTAACTCTTTCACAGCCACCTCAGAAGTGCATAGTTACTTAAGGTTATAATTTTGAGAAGGTTTTTAATTTAGATGGATGCCAGAGATGCAGGCTACTCTTATTAGGAGACATTCTGTGCTGTCCTTGTACTATGTTTTATCTAATTAGTGCATACTTAAACAGTACAGCTATTTAATAGCCCCTCTGTGTGTTCCACGTAATGATTATAATTATGCCAGTGGCTGAACGCAGAACCGGAGCATCCAACAGGATGTCCTTGTGACACAGAATGGCATGAATTTTAATTGATTCCTTGCTCAGATTTGGCCAGGAGATTCCAGGTGTAGGCTACTGGGCTGCCTGTGCAAACCACACCATGCTCAACCGCACATGGAAGCAAAGGTCTTCATGAGGTCCTTCCAAGGACTGATTTATCTCCCAATCCACAAACCACTCCAGTACTGGGAATATTCACCCTTACTGCAGAAAGCCTTGGACCAGGTTCATGGAGAATAAGAACTGTGAGAAAAGCTATCTTCTGGCTGAGTCAGCAGTGGCTAAAATCTAATGTTTGCTCCCCAAAATGACTGTTTACTTTAAATTTTTTCCCTCTTATTAACTGTTCCCATATCACCAACACTTTGCACATACTTCTTGGCAGAGAGAACTCTGCAGACCATTACAGATAAGAGTAAAAGCCTAGAGTGCATGGGTTTCCATGTGCCTACAGGCATTAAAAATTAGCCCACAGTCCCTCCAATTCATTACGCACTTCTCTGCAAGCTACATTTCAGGAGCTCTCTTGGTGGCATTTGAGCCAAAGAAAGACAAGACAGAAATGTATTTAATAAAAGATTATTTATTATCAAGATCATTTTCCTATTAGGAAAATCCAGAAAATCAAGCTCACAGCCTTTAAAAGTAATGATTTGCAAGTTGGTGTGAAAATTACGCTCCTTCCAAGTCCACAGGTTGTTCATAAGCTGATCTGCACATTCCTAATGCAAGGTATTGAAACATTTTCCAGGTAGGAATCACATCTTAATAGTAAAACGGTCCAGCAGGTCCTCTCCCTTCCCTCACTGAGTTTTATGCTTCCTGGTGCCGGTGACAATAATTGGCCAGTTGAAAAGTCACATCAGGAAGAAGAGGGGTCCAAAAGTGCTCAGTGGTGCTCAGTGCCATAGCTTTGAAGTCGTTACTAAGGATAAGCCTTTATATCGAAAAAACAAAGCAGATGCACCCTTCTTCACAGCTTTGCCCATTACCAGAGGCAGCATCATCTCATCACTGATCTACTCAAGCTTAGTGTACAGGCCTAAGGCAGGGAGGCCACTGACCAAATCCAAGTGCCGCCCATCACTTCCTACGCTGTTCCTGGAGCCAGACCTGCAGCCAGACCTCACAGAGAGATCTCTGTTCAGCCTTCTGCCAGGTGGATGCTGGCCATGGCCAGGGCGTCATAGTCTGCTCTTCTCTGCAGCAATGCATTGCTTACACCCAATTACTCACCAAACAGTTTATGATAACAAACTTCAGTTGGTCAGTTGTTTCTAAGTTGCCTCACTCCCATCACAGATCCCACTGCGGCCAGAGGAGACGCAGCTATTTTACACCAGTGGAGGACCTACCCTAAAAATGCTGACATCCCTGCTTTGCCATGAAGATCTTTTTATTTCCTCCTTTTCAAAAGGATATTAGCAAAAAGCAAGTAACATGCAGAATTATTCATGCTGAACTTCTTCAAAGCTCTTAGATATTCAGCACATTCACAAACAGTTAGCTCTCGGAATATTTTTGCACAAAGAATAATCTGATGACGAATCCTTCAGTTTACCCTCCAGCAATCCAGGGCTCTGTGAGTTACTCCCTTTGGCATCAAGACCCTTTCAGCCAAAATGTCTTTCACGTTCTTCATTGACAACCCTTCACTCGTTACAGCTTGGGTTGTCTAATTTCATTAACTTGCTTCTAAGAGGAGGACATCGGCACAGTAATTTTAATTTCTTTGGAATGAAAAAATACAGCTCTGGATAGATTTCTCGTACAGGTTGCTGAGCTGGAAGAAAGTAATACCTGCTGGAAGATGTACTGAGCTAAATGTAGTGTAGTGTGGTTAATTTTGATAAAAATCAGACCTTTTTCTGCCTTATACAAATGTAGAGCTGTTTGAAACCAGGCTTCTCTACAGCTAACAGACACAGTCTATCGCTCCATGGTTTCTGTCCTTCTGTGGCTACAGCAATCCCCTGGGGTCGGGACGGTGGCGTAAATTTCTGTGCTGAGCACATGAAGAGCATCAGAAAGCTATATTCTGGATTGATCACAGCTATTACTATCTGAAATACCTAACTGACAAGTGCGGTCTGCCCTAGGCTCCTCATATAATCCAAGGAGAGAGACAGGAACACCAAGGAGGGGAACAGGAGTTAAGCTGAATGTCAGAAGTGCTTCTTTTTTCAATATATTTCTGCTCAACTTGAGATTGAGGTCTGGTGTGAAACTCTGATGTAGGTCCTTGGCATCTTTCAATACTATCACTACCTATAAACTGTGACTACCTTGAGAGTCAGACATCAACAACACACCACCCAACGAAGATGGCTTTTATTCTAGGAACGACAACAATGTTGAGGGAATAATAAAAGAAAGAGTTGCTAGAATGCACTATCCCAGCGAACAGAGAAAATGTGTTTCATAGGTTAGCATGTCGCCCATAAGCGGATCTGACAGCTTAATTTTCTAACATGGTACATAGGAAACTTGAAATGAGCTTTTCAGTGAAGTGCAGGACACAGAATGTGTCTCCCCAGCGTGTTTCATGAAGGCTTTCAGCCACAGCTCTCCTCCCACTGCTCTCCAGCTTCCTTATTCTGTCTCTTTCTTTCCACAAGACACGTTTCCAGATATAACTGCTGAAAAGAGTGTTTCTGGCTATGTCTATTGGCTTGACAATGGCATAGTGTGGCCAGGGATTCCCTTAGATGCTTCTTTTACAACAAAAAGCTTCAGGACATGAATTCTGGGTTTTGGTGTTGCACTTATGACTGTTTCTAGCTGGGAGAAATGATGCAAAAATGCTTCAGCATGCATGCAAATAAGACACTGTAATGGAGTTATCTTACCATTAAAAATCCAGCTAATTTTCATATCTAGGATGTACAAGACTAGTCAGCATTGACATCCTTGTTCCTGTAATGTAAGGAATAAATGGGACACTTCTTCTGGGCCCTGGGAGAGAGGTCTGAGGATCACATCATCTGGTGTAGGGCACATACGATTCAAGGTAGACACCCAACTGCTCTACATTGTTTCAGGACAGCAAAGTCTTGCACAGTTCCTAGAGGAACAAAACCTAGAGACCTGGACATGTTTAACAAAGCACTTAACTTACACGGATTTATAGCAGTTGACATTGGAGCATTTAAAATTTTAACTACTACGATAATGGCATGAACCGTACATCCCAACTGAAGGTCCCAGTGAGTAAGCTGTGACAGCAGATAGTGTTGCAGCAAAACGTAGCTGCTCTAATCCAGGGCATTCAAGGGGAAAAGAATAAAAAGGAAGTCCAAGTAGAAGTATCCTGACTTAGCAGACTAAGGGCAGGCATTGACACAAAGGTTTTCCAAAGTGCTTGAGAGATGTTAAAGAAAGTCTTTTGCATAAGCCAGCTGCTCAGAAAGCAATTCTGAAAGTGGGTGTCATATTTTTCCACATAAACCATGTGCGTGCAAACATTTGCCAGTCAAATGGTCGCTGATGCATTTAAGTTTCTAGCTTAAGGCACCCATGGGCTGCAAGTATGGACTTTATTTTCTATGTGTGAGAGCGGGGTCTGCAGCAATATGAAAAAGACTACAGCTCACTCCCTTCTTGCTTTGGCATGTTTTTGGTGACCAGCATGTGATAAAGCCCAGGGCTTTGGGAGAAAGATGTGAGTGGGAGAATGGAAGAAGAGAAGAATGTATTTCCCCAATGTGTTACTTGATGACTAAGGTCAGATTTAGGCCAGTGAAGACTTTGATCTTAGCCCCTGCACAGCTGAGGAACAAGCATCTCCATCATGAGAGAAGCTGTGGTGGTCTAAAAAAATAAGCATGGAGTGCTGTCAAATCCACAACACAACCATGGGAGATCCATCCCTACAGGCAGCATCCCTCCCATTTAGAAACAAGTGCCATGTTCCCAGTGTGATGCTGTCTGCCCGCTGTACCCAGCCACTGGATCTGTTCTCTCAGCCCTCCCCTGCCCAGAACCTTTCTCCCCACAGACAGTGGTGGGTCGTGGTGGTGCCGGCTCTTCACACAGACACCTTGTTCCTCAGTTCCCTGTGCCTCCTGTGAAGCTTAGAAAGTTGCTACTGCAAAGTGCTGCAGGAGTGAAAAAGTGTTATCTCTCTGTATTGGAGGCCTGAGAAAATTATAACTGAGTTTCTGGGGTTTTTTCTAAAGCTGGTTGCTCTACCTCGCTGCCCAGAGTAATTTAACTTTGCAAACTATGAAGGGAGAGTGCTAAAGTGGTTTTGACGGGGAGTTAATGCAGTAATTCCTCCGAAGTACCCAAAAGTGTCAATCGCTGGCTGCAGCTTTCACCTTCTAATAAATTGTCCAGGGACCCAATTTGGGTGCTACTTCAAATGTAAGATGACAAGGAAAACAACCAAGCAATTTATTGCAGAAAATGCAGGTTTTAATCTACATTATCTACATTGTGCAATTGTGCAATTTACATTGCACAATCTTGAATGTAAGAAGTTCCACCTAAACGTGAGGAGGAACTTCTTTCCTTTGAGGGTGGCAGAGCCCTGAACAGGCTGCCCAGGGAGGTGGTGGAGTCTCCTTCTCTGGAGACATTCAAAACCCGCCTGGACAAGTTCCTGTGCAACCTGCTCTGGGTGGACCTGCTTTGACAGGTGGGTTGGACTAGATGATCTCCAGAGGTCCCTTCCAACCCCATATCATCCTGTGATTCTGTCATTATCAGCTTCCCCATCTGCAGAATTTGGGGTGCACCCAGGAGCTGCTCAGGAAGGGAGCTGGTCTGGGGAAAGCTGACCTCTGCTTTCCCAGCCTTGGTGACCTGTGCACGTAAGCCTTGCAGCATGAGGAGTAGAACCAACCTTCTCAGTGAACAACTCAGCTGGAAATCTTAATTCTCATTTGCCCAAACTTCTCGTTATCTTCATGAGTTTATGAGTCAGTGCTGGAGTAGGCAGAAAGCAAAGCTACTTCAAACAGCTCTGATTGCATTAAAGTCCTTTAGAAGGAAGGGGAAATCCTCCAGGGACATCTTTGTTGGTGCTCAGGGCTTAAAGGACAGTAAAATTTAGCAAAGAAAAAAAAAAGGGGGAAGGGGGGAGGGGAGGAGGGAAAAGGATAAAGCAAAAGCGAGAGGGAAGCCTGGCCCTGCCACTTTTCATTTTGGTTATTCCCGTCCCCTCCAGGATCATGGTTTGTAGACCACTAGGCAACGCTAGACGTACTTAGAAACGTCTTTGCACAGAAGTGAATGAAGCAAGAATCAGGGCTTAACTTTGTACTTTGAGTGAGCCGAGTGAGCTCTCCGGTTTTATTTCTGAAGGCTTTTGATCTCTGTACTCCAAGAGCACTGAGATGAAGCCAGGCTGGGAAGTCCTTATGTGTAAATTGCAATTTCAAGTACAGGATGGCTCTTCTGTATGTGGGAGAAATGGCTGTAATGCAGCATGTGCGGAGGTGCATGTGTGTTTATAGCTCATAATTGTTGGGTTTTTGACAGGTGCTTGTTGCTCTTTCAGTAGACTCTGATTCCAAACGTCATCGTGGCTTTCATGTAGCATGAGTGCTACAAAGTTAAAAACATTGTTCTTCCAGATGCAATGATTAACATAAAAATGAATTGTACAGCTAAAGAAAAAGCTAAACCTTGCTCACACAAATGTGCTGTGCATGTGAACCACTGATGTTTAGTTAGAACTACGTCAGACGGATCTCAGAACCACTTCTTTTGCCCACAGCAGCATGAAGATGTAAAGCTTTGTATTTTCTTGCTGATATCTGTCCCAAGGGGATGCCATTTCTTACAGAAATCCTTCCCAGTAGAGTTTAGCTCCTGCAAACATGTGTCTCACCTTTACATTAGAGTGACAGTAAGCACCTCAGCTCTGTTTTGTGCCATTGCTGCTGCTTCTGTGTCCAAGTCTGCCGACTGCTGAGCACCTTCGCCTTCCACGAGCACCAGGGCACGTTTACGAGGCACGGTGGGAACTCAGTACTGAGTAGGATCAGACTGTGATGCATCAGTATTAAGGTCAGACTTACAATGCATTAATATCGCTCAACAGAAATATTAGCTGTCAAGAAGCTTAGAATTGTTCTTTTTATGGCGTAGGGAACAGTATTATAGCAAGAATGATGGGAATATAAATTTAGAGGGTGTTTACAAGGTAGGAAAACAAGAGTCAACATAAATGGGCTATTATCTGTATTTGGTATTGCCTGATTCTCAGTGAAATGAATGTGGAGAATTTGTGCTGAGTAGGCTTTTCCAAGGTTAGTGGAGACAAGGAGTTGTTCCCAGGGGAGGATGAAGAGCGGACTGTGATGGAGATGAACCACAATATGAGATGTCAGGTTTTGCACCCCACAGCAGTGTTTTCAAAAGCAAATGATGGAAGATGACTACCGCACTGATGAAGCTGTTTGCCTCATCATGATCTATGAAATAGTGTCTTTTTCTCCTACCCCAAGCCCTCAGCAGATCTGCAGGGGTTAGTAGGGTCAGCTCCTTCCGTCAAAAATGCTGTGGCTTGCCAAAAAGAGGTTGAGACAATACAGAGAGTAGAATGAAATTTTTTCAGACTATTTAAAAAAAAAAAGAAAGAGCTTCCAGAATAGCTCCAGATAATATAAAAACTGTAAATTCATCATGGATGTTGCTTTTAGAGCTGTAACACCATCAGAAAAATGCCTGTCAAGAAATCCAGAGATGAAACTGCGAGAGGCAAAGATGCAAAGACAGCCACTATTTCTTAATAAATGTATTTATGAAAAATATTTTTATTTTAGGCACTGTCACATTGGTGACATCAACCCTTAAAGTATGTCACATAAAGGTCTGGTCAGGTCAAAGGAAACATACTGGGCTGGCCTCAAAAGGGAATATTTTGAAAAACTTTAAGCAGACTGAAAAATATAATGGCCTCAATTTAAATAAAGATGGTGATTCCAAATATTATAATATCTTTCATGGAATGGGACACCATGAAGTTATTAAAATATCTACTTGGCAGGTGCAGCACTGAGCTGAAAAAATAAATATTGTGTATAAAGAAAATGTGAAGTAATATTTGGCTTCAAGGCCGTGTCAGGCGTGCATACAGGTTGTGTTAAATTGCAGTCAGAGATCAGCTTCTAGTTCAAACATGGTTCATTTAATTGGAAACATTTTCCAATTATTTACCACAATTCAAAATGAAATGGCAAAACACTTTAGCATATTTACCAATATTTCTCTTTTTTTGAAGATAAACCTACGCATTCAATTCTACCCAAAATTGCAAATAGTTTTGGTTATTTTTCAGAGATGTTTAATCAATATGTGTTATTATTTTACTTACAAGATAGATTTTTACAAAAAGGTCATAAGTTGAGTGCTTCTGGAGTATAAAATATCTTGTAAATCTTCTATTTCCTACAGAAGACTTCAAAATGATTCTGTGGGAATAGGAAAATCTTGTTAAATGTGGTTCCACCATCGAATTAATGTAAAAAGGGAAATAGCCTCTGAAAGCAAGAATGGTAAGGCAAAATTCTATGACCTGGTGTGTACAGATTGGACTAAATAATGAAAATTGTCAAATTGTAGCCTTAATAATCTATGAAAAATATCCTTATAGTATCCCAGGAATGCAGCGATTCTTTCTCTCTCGAAAGCGGTTTTACCATGTTGGGTTTTTTTCCCCTCTCTTCCTCATGATGAAATGCTCCACATTCCCAATACATCATGATATTGCTATTGTCTCCAATTTAATCCACCAGTAATCTTATTACCCTTCCCCTCTATATCGATCTGGATGAAGCACTGGCTTCAGCAGCTCCCTTTGGTACTTTTAGGCCTCACCAAAGGGCAATATCTTCAACCACTGGAATAAAGTCTGGTGTAATTAAGGACCTGATGTACGAGTCAGCCTGCTGGAGACTGCATTACATGTGCTTAATTGGATAGCACGCTCGGCATGCACCCGTGCCGAATGGTTAGTCTCTATACAGGATGGGTCTGTAAAGGTTTGGGCTGCTACTAAAACAAATCTCTGCGACCGAGGAATTAATTTGCTTTTCTCAGACTCTCTGGTGGTGCCTAGCACTGCAGTAAATACTCGATCTCGAATGATTCTGCAATGTGCAAAGCAATCCCCAAGTGAGAGCAAACAGTAACAGGAGATATGGGGCTTGGCCACATTGTAGGCTTTTGGTTATAACTAGACTTTCTGTACATGTTGATGTACAGTGAGCTTGCAAAACCCTTCTACCACCTGATAATGGCTCAGATAGGTGCTAGATTTAGAAAAATATTATCCATCCTGCTTCATAGAAACTCATTTGAAAGTACATGTTTGTCCCATGCTGATCACATTTATCTATGTATTCATCTACTTTGAGATCCCGTTTCTGTGCATCTTTGACTTTGCTATAAATAACAGAACAAAGCAAAATCAGAGAGGCAAAAGCTTGAGACGCCTCCAGCCCAACGTGCCTTAATTGGTAGGACATCCACAGCAATCCTCCACCTCAACGGTCACTCCTTCTTTTAACTTGATCAAGTTTGGCCCCAAAATATTCAATACCAAGATCTCCAGACTCGGGCATTTCTTCTAAGATGAGAGCTGAGCGGGAACCACATCCCTTCCCTCAATCCCTCCTGTGAGCTCTTATGCAACTCCTGATCAGGTATGGTATGGTCTAGCCAGGTGAATGAATATCTCCTGGAAGGTCCTTGGTACTGTCAGCTCTCTTTTGACTTTTTGAGACTAGGTTGCTCCTCTTTGGCTTTTTCATCTACCTGAAGTTCATCTGACCCACTGCTTTGGGATAATATGTCACGTAACTGCTGCAGTCAGGGCAGTTGCACAATATGCAGGACATGAGCCTGATCAATATTTGTGGAATTACTGGCTGTATATTTTTCAAATGAATGACCCCCTAGTGGTTTCCTTGCTTGAAGATAGGATGGTGTCCTGAAGTGAAGATCTGAGGTGTCCTGGTGCTCTTCATGGAGTGTACAGGGACACGTGCAGCTTGAATTTTAGGATGCATTACATTCAGCACAACTTCTGGTTAGAAATGCTGTATTTCTTTAAAAATTAGCAACTTCTTATTTGAATGTGGTAAATAAATATATTTTTATGTATCAGAAAATAACCGACAAGTTGGCTATGATTTAATATAGCCCTTTATTTACAATAAAATCTTTCTGATTAGAAGCTCTGCATAGCAAACCTCTTTCTGTGCTCAAGGAGCTGAGGTTCTGGGTGTCTTCTAGCCTTCAGCAGGGTGGCATCCCTGCTCCCTTCAGACTGGACTCTTGTTTCCAGCCTGCCATCCCCTGGTTCAGGTCTGGTTGTCACAGACCTTAGTTCAGCACACAACTGCTCATGCTCCTAGTTGCCCACAACCCTCACCCAGATCCCCGTCTTTTGACCACATTGACCTCCATAATAGTATTCTAGAGATTAAAAACGGAGGAAAAGAGAGTCCAGCTCCATCTTCCTAAAGGAACAAACTACTTTGGCAGCTCCCCTTCACCATCACAGCCCCACGCGAGGCTCTCCACTTGGATAAGTTAAATGATCCATAGCTGTACCTATGTCAGGGCTATCCATCGGGATGATCACATGAGCAAAAGCCATCCGGGACAGCTGGATAAACCAGTCTTTGATCTAAAATCTTCTCTGCAAAGCCAGTAAAGATATCAGAAATGAGATCATCAAGGGCAAAGCATCTTCCTATCTCTCTGTCTCTCATCTGCTGCACAATAACTTGCCTGGAACAACTGTTGCCTAAAATGAAATCCTCCTCCTTCTAACGTGTTTTTGGGGGCAAGGAGAAGGAGGGGAAGGGGGGGGCTTAATCGTCTTCCCAGCAAGCTTCACTAGATGGCAGTAGACAGAGGCAAATGAGTTAGAAACCCCATTTTAGGAGGACTCGGTAAACCTCAGTGACCAGCTGCTTACTGCAGCATTACACCCCACAACACGAGGCTGTTCCTGTGAAGCAGCATCTCCCTAAAAGACGTCAGGACTTATTTACAGTTAATGCCTCTTCAGCCTCTGTGAAGGCTACATTTGTCAGGGGACTAAGTCAGAGCTAGAAAACTCCTGCTTCCGCCAGCTCTCCTGTAGGGATACAGAAGCTTGCCTCCCAGCTTCTCCCTCTGCAGGGTCCATTTCTGAGTTCATTGCTCCACTGTTTCATTTCACTTTAGGTGTCCTGCTTTGCTGTAACCCCAAAACAACCTCAAAGGGTCTCCAAAGTGCAGTTTGCCCAGTCCCCTGGAAGACACTCCCCCCAGGCCATGAGCCTCCATAGCAGCCTTTTCAGTGCCAGCAGAGTAGTTTGGTTTTCCTGCTGCACATCAGATGTTCAGCATCTGCTGTTTGGTTTAGGTGGGAAGTCTTCAGCTGGGCAGCGGCTGTAACCCTTTGATTTGAAGGTAGGCACCTGGCTTGCCCCTCTACTCTCCTTCCTTGGTGGCAGGATGGCTGGTGGCAGTGCTCTGCTCCACACAGTATGTGCCGTCTGGGGGCTGCAGTACTGGCTCAGACGGTGTGTGGAGATATCTGAGATCAATCCAACCACTCGCTGCGTTGGACTATGAAGGTGCTAATTGCTGCCAGGAGACTTTTCCCTGCAGGTTCCCCGTGGACATCCTCAAAGCAGGCTGAGGAGAGCCGGGCACTGTGGAATATGCTGTCAGAAATGACAGATTGTTCAAAATAGGATTAATCAAAATAGGTTTATTTTAACAAAACTCTTCACAGGAGACTTCCCAGGCCCGCAGTGGGAAGGTGTGTGCCAGGGCAACTAGTTCCTGAGTGACACCATCCTCAAGCCCCAATCCAAGGTAGGACTTGGAGTGCTGGCCCAGGGACACCTCCTCTCCAGGTTCCTGGGGGAAGGGCCAGAGATGCCTCAAGTGTTGTTTCCTGCAGAAGTGCAACAAATATAAAATTTAAAATCTCATCTTTCTACTCAGAAGGGAATTTTTTGTGGGTTTGTTTTTTTTTTCTGGCCAGCTCTCGTACCACAGCCCACAAAGGAGCAAACCAACCAACCCCACTATGCCATGAAGACACAAAGCACCCAGCTCCATGGCAGACCCAAGAAACACAGCAGGGTGTCCCTGGTGCAAACACAAAGCTTGAATGTAATTTCACATTTTAGCATGGAGATGAAAACTCCAGAGAAATGTTTGCAATGAGCAAAGAGTATGTCAACACAGAGCTCCCTGTAGCAGTGGACAAGAAGGACTTCTGAGCTACAGAGAACCATCTGCTGTCATTTATATCTAATTTAAATATGACCTAACACAGATTCAGAGGACCAAGGTCTGGAATACAAAAGTGGTCTGGTTTGTCCCCAGCGTTTCCAAATTAAAGACAAGAGTGCGTCTTACTGTCTCTCTTGCTGGACCTGTCACTCTTTCTTTGTTGCCAAGTGAAGATCCTTCTTCTGTGGGACTGGAGAGAGTGTCTGAACCTAGAAAGTCTGGGAGCCTGCTGGTGAGACCATTCTTCATGGGCACCAGCTGCAGCATCCTCCAGAGAAGCCCTGGAAGCCCAGTCTCCCAACCTCACAGTCTGTGTCTCTAAGAGATAGCAGGTGGTTAAACTCGGGAGATGGGTTGGTTCAGATGGAGGGTGCTACATGTGAAGGTCTCTGGAGGGGCCTCCCTCTGTCTGTTGGCTTTTGGAGGAACTTAAACTCTTAGTTCAGGAGGTGTGGGTGACCTGTTTAGGGCTAATCATGTCACATTTAGGTGATATAATGCCTGAATGAGACAGAATGGATCCAAAGCCCAAGGCTGTATGTCTCATATCAATCTTTCTTACAAACAGAAATAGCCTTGCAAGGCCCAATTCTCCCTGGTTTCATTACAGCCCTCAGAAGTTATTTTGAATTGAAAGTCCTTTCTAAAGCGTGGTTTTAAATGAAATATTTGCTGCTTGGAAAGATTTACAAGTTAAGTAACACTATGGAGAGATTTTCTTACCTTTCGATATCCTTCCTTTCCTGTGGGACATTGAAGTGTCATACAGATGAACAACACAATGCCTTTGGCAGTTGTGTAAAATCAACCATAGTTGAATGGTGGTAACAGCCCCCAAATGCATCTTGGCTGTCCCTGGGGGTTGGCTGTGCAAGATGCATATAGCCTCACTGACATCAAGGATGACACTCCCATGACTTTCCAGGGCAAGTACTGGGAACGGGAAATTACTCCCTTTTGCTCCTTACAACCACTTAGAATGAAGTGTCTATAATGAAATAAATATAGCAAACCCAGTTATCCCTCATACATACTTGCTGTGAAACCATGAGATGTCCTTGGAAGCCTCAGCAATCTTTCAATCTCATTGCTATTAAGCCACTTAAAATTACTACAGCCAAGCAATACCACTGGTTGGATTTGTTTAAAGTGAGAGATAAAAATGAACTTTCAGGGATAACACTGAGGTTGATAATATCAGACTCTCCAGTCCTGGGCAGGAACAGCCATCTTCTGCTCGTAACCCAGCAGGGACTCCAAATCTGTATCAGTTACTTTGAACGTGAAGCTTTTGAAAGCACCAGCTGTGCCGTGTTAATTTGCTACTATGGAACTTAGCAAGACCAGAGCACTGAATCGCCTACAACGCCCGTGTTATTGATGTGGCTGATCAGGAGCCCTCAAGGCTGGTTTGAGGTGATGCAACCAACACTAAGAAGATTAAATATGTTAAAGTGAGGTTACTGCAAGCAGTGGACTGTTGCGTCTTCTGTAAGACTCTGCTGTTAATTATGGCAAAGCCACTGGCCTCTGCTGCAAGAATTGTTCCAGCCTTTGATTGCACTGGCTGAGGAAGCGAAGAGACATGTGGCACATCTTAATATCCCAGTTGAAAAGGAGTCCATGGAAAACTAGCAGAGAACTGAGAATACCACCCAGAAAAGAACGGCATCACCATTTTCCTTGCATTCATAGGTGCCACCCTTACAAACAACTGTCTTATGAAAGCTTTTATGTTGCCACGTAGGAAGATGGAAACACAGCCTGCTACTTGCTAATGAGATTATAGGCTGTAATGCCATCCAGAGAGACCAAAAATCCCCGATCAGTAGAAGACTTAGAAAACAGAGGGAGGATGATTAAAAGTGAGATCTTAGACACCACTGTCACGGCAGGGCCTATTCCCTAGCAGGGACTCTGGGGACTCTGCACACTCTGGGGAATACCTGCAAACTCCCCCATCCCACTGTGGTGTGCTGCTGAATTACTGATAAATGCTCTTGAGAATATACTAACACCATTGGTTTTGTGGGATGACAACATTCAGCAGAGGAGCATATGGCCCATGGCACTGAGCTGGATTTTAGGTAGAGCAAGTCTAGATTGTGAGTAAATCAAAACCAGAAGTCCCTGCTCTCAGATCGCTCTCAAAAAACCCAATAAAAGCTCTCTTAAAAACCCTTGAAGAAGCAAGTTTATGACAAAACCAGTAGAGGCTCCCCAGAATCCTCTGGATTCCCTTCTGCATCCCATGTGCCACGTGCTTTAGACCATAGCTGCTTTAGGACGTATGTTCCTATGTGTTTGGCAGCCCAGATCCAAGCCTTTTGATGACACAGAACAAATAATGATAGATTTCCCACATAATTAATGTTGGTAAAGGCACTGCTCAGTGAAAGAAGGATATCAACCTTGATTTGGCCGTGGGATTCACTGCAACATGATGGTTGAGGCTCTTATTTATCCCTGCTGTAATACTACAGGAATGTGTTGGAGCATCTCTCTAGCCCTCAGCAACCGGCACTGGAAAGCTGCTTCTCCTGTGCCTGGTCTGCAGATCAGTCCAATCTCTTTCAACACACACCTCCCCTGAGCATCACCGCAGACTGGTCTATTTGTGCTGGTGCTTTCAATGTTTGCAAAGGGAGCTTCTTCAGGGTCCATGTTTGTTTAGCTGTATTTATTTCACACATATAGGTATTCAAACCAGATGTGGTTCAATGTAAAATTATGATTTCTACAATACTATGAACGCAAGGAGTTTTAGCAGTTGGCTTAAAGTACTGTGACATCTACATATTTCTATATGTGGGAAGAGGAAGATACTGTTAGTATATATTATATTGACAGTCTCTGATAGCATAAGCAAGAAGACAGTGCACAGTGTTCTTAAAAGAACAGCCTATGGTGAATTGAATGGCTTACGGCAGCTATAATGATGGGAAACTGAAGGAGCAGCTTCGTCTCTCAGGTCCAACTTCCTGGGATGAGACCTGAGACTCAGTCCTTCCAGCTTAAAGTGATGGGCAGCTGCAAAAATAGAGTTGGGTCTCCACTTGGATTGGATCTAGAATAGTGTAAGTCAGGGGTTTCGGTAACTTAGTCCTGCTTTTTACTGCTGTAAATGAGAGATCAGCCAGGTCTTTTGTATCTGTAGTGGGTACACTGGTCAATAACTCATTGTTTGGATTCAGAGGAGCAGACAGCTGTCCCCTGGAGAAAGAAGAACTAGGGTTTGAAAGATCAAATTCCTGTTTGTGTCTCTGACCTCCTCAGTTACCCTGGGCAAAGCTCTCCCCATTTCTCAGCTTCAGTTACCCAACGATGAAACAGGGGGAACCATCCTACTCCTCCAAAGGAGGAAGACTCTGTTACTCGGACTGTACGTCCCTGACCTGTTGGATCTATTGACAACACAATGTGGAAGAATTCCACCCAACAAGGAGAAGCAGAGGGACTAGTGATATTTAATATTCCAGTAGCATCAGAAGAAAGGGTACTTCCAGCACTGAAGCCCCTGGGTCCCTTGGGATCACTTCTCTTCCAGTTCCCATAGCCACTGTCAGGAGAGGACAGTTGTAGCTGGATTAGGGCAGACTACAACTCGGCTGCAAATGAACAAGGCTGAGCTCTGTTTCCAAAGTGCTGGGTAAAACTTGTCCTGAGGATAATTATGCTTGATCTTCTCTCCGTAACATGTTCCTCTTTCTCTTAGTACCACTTTATTTTGCCAAAGTCAATATTTCAGGTGTTGTTTGCTTTTAATTTGATGTGTATTCCCAGCTTTCAGATTTTATTAATTCAACCTCTTTTTATTATTATTTGCCAGCATTAATTCAGGAGTGTATATCATTTGTAGGTAGAGTAGTATGACTACTAAAAGGCTCCCTGACATAATTTGCTGCCCTGTTAACAGTAGCAATAATTTGAGCAATTAGCGAGGCCTTGACATGGGCTTTAGCTTCTCTGTCACATAGGAATACCTCCGCGGTGCAGCTGCCATGCTATTTATACTCCCCCGTCAAGTCCCAGACTGAAATAGTGCCCCAGGAGACCAGCCTGTAATCAGTCCCTTTGCAATGACTGGATGAGCACTAAATAAGTCCTGGCCTTGATTATATTAACGAAGCTGCGTGGGGAATGCCCATCCGGAAATCCCCAGGCGCTGGCTGATTGAGTAGTCTGTGTGCTCACCGCATCCCTTCCCCCTTCCCCGGCCCCAAGGAAATCCGACAGTCCCTTTGCCAATGACCATGGCCTGATGACAGAAAGGTCACTGCAGTTCTTGGGGACTGAACCTGCTGGGAGCCTCCACCAGGAGATGCTGAAGCAACCTCTCAACTGTTCATCTTGGTGTTCTCTGGTGGGTCATGGCAGCAGCGGCTTCGTCCCTGAGGTTAAACACAACACCGTCACCCCTTGTATAAAGTGCTGGGTGGTAACATTAATGGAAGACTCCTACACAAGTAAGTACTGGACAAGCTCCTGTAGACTGGCAGGGCATCACTGGTACAGCCAAGTGGCACATCACTGTCTCAGAGGATGTCTCCAAGGGACAGAGTCCTGTGTTTTACCATCTCATACTTTTGATGGGAAATTGAGGCAGGGATGTCTCACACACAGAAGAACTAAAACTCATGACGGACCTGGAATTGCCTCAGACTCTGAAGGTCCCTTTGCACCCTGAGATCATCCCTTTCCCTAGCAATGCAGGATTTGAGTCTGAATCAGAGAAGTCATGAAGAGCAATCCAAGTCCTTGACTGGCCAGTCAGGCGAGATTCAGCCCACAGGTCCTTTTGGTGCACTGCGACACAAAAAGAGATGCTTTATCTCTAGGAAAGAAAAGCTTCATTAAGCACCCTGGAAAATTTCACATGGAAAAAACCCCTGTGCAACGTCAGAGCTTAAAGCCACCAAGCTAAAGCTCTATTTTTGGATCTCATTAAAATAGATACAATCTGCGCATAAAATAAATTACTTGCCTTATAATTTTCTGTTCAGTTAGAGATTTACCAGTAAGAGCAATAATTAACAAACTTGTTCTGCTTTTTACTATCGAGACCCTGATTCAGCACAGGGTTTTGATGAGGTTTATGCTTGGCTGATCTTCCTTCCCATGGCAGAGGGCAGGTCATGAGCATCTTCCTAATCCAGTGGGGTGCTCCCCTCTCCCTCTGCTCTGCATGCTTTGAGGGCTTCACACTAGGCAGTGGCCCATGAGGTCAATCACCCACACGTCAGCCTTTCTTCCACACATCGAGACCCACAGAGGAGGATGTGAAGCCACCTTCTTGCCTCAGCAGTGGCTGGGATGCAGAGGACACACTGTGGCGGTATTTGCAGGTCACCGAATCATAGAATCATTTTGGTTGGAAGGGACCTCTAAGACCATCAAGTCCAACCGTTAACCTAGCACTGCCAAATTACCAGTAAACCATGTCCCTCAGCACCCATTTACATGTCTTTTTAATACCTCCAGGGATAGCAACACAACAACTTTCCTGGGCAGCTTGTTCCAGTGCTTGACAACCCTTCCAGTGATGAAATTTTTCCCAATATCCAATCTAAACCTCCCCTGGCACAACTTGAGGCCATTTCCTCTTGTCCTATCACCTGTTACTTGGGAGAAGAGACCAAGCTCCCCTTCACTACAGCCACCTTTCAGGAACCTGTAGAGAGTGATAAGGTCTCCCCTGAGCCTCCTCTTCTCCAGGATGAACAGTCCAGGTTCCCTCAACTGCTCCTCATAAGACTTGTTCTCAGGCCACCATCCCTGAAGGATGGGGTTTTATGGAAGGAGGGTGTAGGGAGGCGGGGGGCGGTCTCTTCTCCCAAGTCACAGGCGACAGGACTAGACGAAACAGCCTCAAGTTGTGCCAGGGGAGGTTCAGGTTGAATATTAGGAAAAATTTCTTCACTGAAAGGGTTATCAAGTATTGGAATGGGCTGCCCAGGGAAGTGGTTGAGGCACCATCCCTGGAGGTACTCAAAAGATGGGTTGACATGGTGCTGGGGGACATGGTTTAGCGATGGGTTTTTTTTGTCAGAGTTAGGTTGATGGTTGGGCCAGATGATCTTGAAGGTCCCTTCCAACCTAGATGATTCTATGATTCTATGAAGATGCCTAAGATCCATGCTTGTTAGCAGTTTGGGCCTGAGGCACATTTGAGCTGTAGATGTCTAACATACCATGTTGATTAGCTATAGATTATGTGTTCAGGAGAGATCATTATGATCAGCTCATCTGCCCTGCAACAGGGCACAGACCTGTAGTCTCACTCCTGCATCACCAGCCTAAGGAAAGGTCAGCTCCTGCAAATCTCTCCTGCAGGAGGGGTGCTCTGAGCCAGGCTCAGGTTCCCTCCTAGACTTACCCTTTTCTTTCACTAAAGTTCATCGGCAGGATTCCGGTATGAGCTTAGAGCTAAGCCAGGTCAGATCTGGTGAACTCACAGATCTAAATAGCTTAAAAGTCTGTATTTCACAGGAACAGACTTCAAGACTGACAGGTTGGAAGACCACGTAAAATAAGGACAGAGTAAACAAAAGTGTGCAGTCTGCGGTTGCTTTAGCAAGCAACTGGCATCTGCAACTAGGAACAATTTCATTCTTTTCCTGTGAGTTACTGCATGATGTGATCAAACAGGAATAAGTATCTGAAATTAAAGGCCAAAAAAATAGTGTAATTGAATTGCTGATTTCTCTGTAAGGCTCCCTGAGATAAAAGAGTTGTCCCCAGGGAAAAGAGGGACCGGGGGAAAGCATGAAAGGCACGGCTGATGTCTTTTCTGCTTTGCATATAATCCCCTGAAAACTGGAATGTCCAAACGCTTGCGCCGACACAAGCGGGACTAATACTCTGGGATCACATGAGCAATTATCTGATTCACAGGTGAAGATGGTAATAAAGTGGCTGAAAAGCCAACTGCCAGTGAGAGGGCAAGAAGCAGCAGGCTCCCTTGGTTATGGGTCATGCCGCAAACACCTCTTGAGATCAAGCAGTAAAAATAATTAGGGTTGGGAAGGCAAGGAGTGAGGTTCCCAGATGGTGTGGGTGACAGATAAGGAGTCGTCCTTTTTATCTGCTGCCAGGCCATCCACTCATCCAGTTTTGTGTCTGACTCAGATCTCCGTTGACACGCGGGGCTCTGTGCCGCTGGAGCTGTCAGGGCAGCGCTGCTTCCAGCCTGGATTAAAGGTTAGGCAAGCTGCGTCTTGCTTTGAGGTTTGGTTATTTGCTTTTGTGTTTATACAACAGAAAAGAGAGAAACTCTTGCCAGGGCGAAGATGGGTTGACACCCCTTTCTAGAGGACTGGCAGCTGGGAGCTCGAGGGTGGATGACTCGGCTCCATCATATGACTCCCATACAGAATCACAGAATCACAGAATTGCCCAGGTTGGAAGGGACCCTTAAGATCATCTAGTCCAACCATTAAATAAAAAACAAAACAAAACAAACAAACAAACAAACAACCAAACAAAAAAGACCACCCCCACACACCAACACTAAACCATATTCCCGAGCACCATGTCAATTCATCTTTTGAATATATCCAGGGATGGTGCCTCAACCACCTCCCTGGGCAGCCCATTCCAATGCCTGATTACCCTTTCAGTGAAGAAATTTTTTCCTAATATCCAACCTGAACCTCCCCTGGCACAACTTGAGGCCGTTTCATCTAGTCCTGTCACCTGTGACTTGGGAGAAGCGACTGATCCCTGCCTCTCTACAACCTCTTTTCAGGGAGTCGTAGCATGCTGTGTAATGCCAGGTGTAGCAGGGATAGCCTTCACCAAACCTGTGGTCCTTCAGAGGGCTTGTTGGAGCCCTGCCCAAAGAAGAGCTCCATCCTTGTTTGCTCCTTTGTCAAATAAAGAACACGGCAGTCATTCCACCATAACCACGACGATCTGCAAACCAATCTTCCCTTTCCTTTCCAGGCCTGCCAGTCCCCACACTAGTTGCAGCTTGCTCACAAAGTCACAAATGTTTTTTATAGCTCCCCATGTATCTGATTTTGTGCAGGAGAGAGGTCTGGTTTTGGTCTAATGGATCATCCGATCAAGATCTTTGTTGAGGAGCATATGAAAGGAGCATCCTCTGTTGTTCCAGTTACCTGAATAGCAGTAACATTAGCAATTACACTGGCTGCAACAAAGATCTCTTGGGCATCTTCAGCCTCCAGGGAATAAGGTGATCAACCCTCCGGTCAGGAAGAAGCACAGTTCCTTAGGGCAGCGTTGCACAGCTGGGGCTGCTTTGCAATTCCAGAGCACAGAGTCCTAAGCCTCCAGCAGATAGGGTGGTAGGATTTTCTAGCATGGAGACATGTCCTGAGAAAGACAAATCTTTGAGAATGGATGAATAACAGGGCTGGGCAAAAGTAGTTGCCTGTCATAAGGTCTGTCTGGAAAGCAGAAATCAGCAGTTGCCCATTCAGCGACCCAGACTTCTTCAGGTGATGGCAGAGCAGACCCAGACTGTCTTCCATGTTCACATTAGAGTGCTGCTGGTGGAGCCTTTCTGTATGGGCCGTGCTGATAGCAGGAAAGTGTGTGGGCAACCCTGCTGTTACAGACACATATGACCACACCAGCAGCGAGGGAGAAGCTGTTGCTGTTGATGGGCTTTAGTTAAAAGGACGCCGAGCTAAACCAGCTTGCTTGAGAAGGCATTTTATGGATTTGTTTTATATGCCGTGCAGTGACATGCCTGGTACTGTGTTTCAGATCAGAACTGCTAATATCAAAATGCACAAATAAGGTGCAGAGAGGATGGACAGTGCCAGCACCTTCCCATTCCCTGTACCTCCTGCAGTCCGTGATGTTCACAGACACCTTCTGCAGAGTTCATCCCGAGGGAAAGAGGCAAGATGTGCCAAAGGCAAAGTTATAAACCCCTTAAGGGAGATATTTAGTGGGGAGAAGAAAAGAAAATGGGGTTACAGAAAGAAATCTTGGTTTTGTGGGAGCTTGGTAGGGGTAGCGTTTGCAATGATGTGCCCGTGAACCATCCATCCGCGGGAGACGGTGAGAAGCAGAGGGAACACTAGGTCGTGCTGTTTCTCCAAATTCTTGTGCAGCAAACGGCTCTAGGGCTGGATTGCACATTTCTTGCAGGGACCGAGGGTTTTTTTCTGCTGTAGGTTAGCAAAGAACTTTGATCACACTGTTTGGGTGTTCTTGCAAGGAAATTAATTGCATTTGCTGCGTGAAATGCTTGGAGCACAGAGGAAAAGGCGCAGGGCAGGTCTTTGTAGGAAACCAGAGCTCCTGTGCTCAAACGTGAGATAACACTGCTTATATTATAGGGAAGGGATGATGAATAACAGCAACAGTTCGGAGGGTTTAATTAGCCTTCCTGCTATTCCCATCAAGAGAGGAAAAATAAAGTGGGAATTCTCTTAGGATGCAAACTGAACTGTGTGCTGACGCGAGGCACAAATGAATGCCATCTGGGCACGGGAAGGAGCCGGCTTTATCGGAGTCTATTGTACTACTTTAAGTGTGTTGAACACTTGAATTCACTCTACCTTAAGGCTGAACATTTAGCAAACTGCTGCAAAGTAATCCTGTGTCTCAGTAGGGAAAGAGCTCAAGTGAGTGGTGTATTGGCTTTGTTTCCCTCGCACGGTAAAGAAAACTGACTGCTCCCAAAGAAGAGTTTCTTTGTGTTCCCACTGTTAAACCGTGGCTTGTGCCCCCTAAGGCTTTTAAATGAATACATGAAATCAGTGTGGGGATTTTGAGTTCTGCAAAATTCATTGCTGCGTGCGCGCTTCAGCAGCACACAGGAGCTTTCAGTATTTCCCTTTAATTTAGCAGGGAGCTGCTGCAGCTGCTGTGGCACTTCAAAGACCATTCTGTGTATTGCTCCTGCACCTGACGAACACAAGGCCACGGCGTTGTTAAACTGCCAGTTTAGAGAGAAATGGCTTTGCAAGCAGCAGCCAGTGCTGCCTCATGCTCTTAAGCCTGGCTATAGCCCCACCAGGTCCATGTGTGCTACCCCGTCACTCCAGTCTGGTCCAGTTAATCCAGCTTCATACCAGCTGGGACCATCCTGAGCCTCTTTTCCAGTCTCTTGCCTAAACATAGATCACCTGAGCTGGTTGCTGTCTGCTCATGGAGTCTCTGCAGCCCTTCCTATTCGAGGAGGGTTTGGGTATTTTCAGTGACAGTGGTTTTTTTTCTGCAAATCACGTGCCGAGGACTCTTCATTCACTAGCAAGCACATTACAGATGTGCTGGGATATGAATCATGTTCTCAGGCAGAACCAAACTACAAGCTTCCCTTAACCACACGCTGCAAAGCTCACATGGCTTCAGAGCCACAGGACGCGTGTTGTGGATCTCAGAGAGCAGGGAAAAGACAAGCTCCACAAATAATATGCAGGAGATCAATGGTGGTAACTCCCCAAGACCCACTGCAGGCAGAGCTGGGCCAGGTCACTTGTTGCTCCCGCAGCCAGGGAGTCAGGTTGACCAGCAGCCTTTTCCCCCTCACAACTAACCAAATAATTTACGTGCAAACGTGGTACTTACAAAATTGTGCTCTTGTGCCTATCTTTGTAACCCCATTCCTGAGTTGATGGCTGGAAAAAGGACCACAAAGATGATTAGGGGCCTGGAGCATCTCTCTTATTAAGGACAGGCTGAGGGACTTGAGTCTTTTTAGTCTGGAGAAGAGAAGGCTTAGAGGGGGATCTGATCAACACCTATAAATACTTAAAGGGTGGGTGTCAAGAGGATGGGGCCGGTCTTTTTTCAGTGATGCCCAGTGACAGAACAAGAGGAAGTGGGCACAAACTTGTACATAAGAAGTTCCACCTAAACATAAGGAGGAACTTCTTTACTTTGAGGGTGGCAGAGCCCTGGAACAGTCTGCCCAGAGAGGTGGTGGAGTCTCTTTCTCTGAAGACATTCAAAACCCGCCTGGACAAGTTCATGTGCAACCTGCTCTAGGAGGACCTGCTTTGGCAAGGGGGTTGGACTAGATGATCTCCAGAGGCCCCTTCTAACCCCATAGGATTCTGTGAAAATAGCCATGAGATGTAGCAGACTGGTAAGAAAATGAGATGTTTCTACTGTTTAGGTCACCACGCCATGTCCTATCTGCGTCAGCAGTAGCCAACAGATGCAGATGAGAAGGCCGGTTTTGGTCACCAAGGGGCACGAGGCTGCTGTGAACCTGGTCCCTCTGCCTAGCTGGGCAAAGCAAAAGCAGTGATTCAGCAAAACTGGCCAATGCATTTTTGCCTGCTTGGTTAAATAAGTATAAAATGAGTGGATGGATTGAGCCTGCTGCCTGGGAAAGAAAGCTGTCAGCCCTGCAAGGGTAAATGCAGGTCTGTGAGCATGTGTTAAGGGACCTGCACACGCTGTCCTGGAGGTAGCACTCTGCCAAAAGAGTCATGCTCAGGACATGTACTCATATCATAAAATAACGGGAGGTTGGAAGAGACCTCTGGAGATCATCTCATCCAACCACCTGCTCAAAGCAGGGTCACCTACATACAGCAGGTTGCTCGGGGCCATGTCCAGCTGGGATTTAAATATCTCCAAGGATGGAGACTCCACAACTTCTCTGGGCAAGCCGTGCCAGTGCTCAGTCACCGTCACAGCAAAAATGCATCTCCAGCCCTGCTTCCACCAGCCTCATTCCAAGGGGCACACTGTACAGACTTCTTGCCTCCTGCAACAGAAGGCTGAGACACCTTGGCAAGACGGGTGTGATTCAATTTATCTGTGCCGTACCTATTTCACAAAGAGAGAGAAAACTTCAAATGTCAAAGCAAGCAACCAGGCCTTTAGAAGATTCTCAAAATAATGAAAAGCATCACTGTTACAAGCTTTTAATGTTTTTTTCCTCCCTTCGTTTCTCTTTTTTCTCTTTTTTTGGCAGTATAATGAAAAGTCTGAAAAGGACATAGTTCCCTATGCTTCAACCCAGAAGCTATGTCTTACTAACAGGGGTTAGGAACAATGCTTTGATTTTACTGCCTGGCAGGTTTTTTGGGGGCAGTTTTGGCACAGGGGGTTGACAGAGACCTAGATACAGGATGCTCCATTGGTCTCAGCTGTTCCCACTTTCCTAAGATGTGTTGTGACCATTTATACCTCAAATCTACTGAAAACAGTGTTTGCTTACAAGAAGTGCAGTCATATCTGCCAAAGACTATAAGACTGTAGTCCCTTATGTGACATAATAACTGCACAAACAGGCACTGAGGCTCCAAAATAGAATAGCTTAATTGGTTTGCTTTCCCAAGGAGTTACTGGGCCAGACAATGAAGCACAATAGCTTAAATCTACACTTAACAATAGCTTCGTCTATAAATAGGATATTTTTAAGCAATGGGAAGAACATTTGGGGTAGAACTAGATAACATTTTTCAGATGAATAGTTTATTTGCTAATAAATGCAGTTTCAGGCTGACTGAAACTATCCACAGACTCGGGCTGAATTCAACTAATGTTTTCTGCTACAAAAAAGGGGACCCTTTTTTTTCTTGACAAACCAGAAAAGCTCCATTCTAACATTTCAATGTGAAACATTTAAATGACCCACTTAAGAAAACTCTTCATCTTAGAATTCAGCTTGATTTGATTTCTTTACTCTGAAAAGCATACCCGCAAATTAAATGAAATCTTTTATTTTGGGTCCATCCCAGAAAAACTCTTTCAGCTTTAAAGGAGGGAAAGCAAAACATTTAGAAGGCACTTTCTTCGTCTGTTCCCATAGGTCTGCTCTGGGGCTTTGCTTGCTTTTTCCAGTGGCTTTGGAGTGCGAACATAACGTACAGCTGGTGAGCTTGTCTTTACAGCTGATAAAGCGAGTTACAGCAGGGTCATGTTGAAATGAACCCTGGATACAGGTCAAGTACATAAAATAGAGTTCTCCTCCAGCGGCCTCACGTTACAGACCTGATTTATGTTTCTAGCGCTTGCGGTTCTGTTTGGAGCCTGGCATCGTTACACGCAGTCTGCCCAGCCAAGCTTGAAAGCTCCTCTTTTCTCAACATGCTCGTGTAAGGTGGGGACAGTAAGAGGCATTAGAATCAGCTTTAGAAGTCAGAGATTGATGGAGGTGACACCGGTGGGTCTCACTGCACCAAATGCATTTGCTCTCTGTAATCTGTGGGAAGAAAACTTGCTGAAATAATTCTTGCAAAAAGTCAAAATATGCCTTTTCCAGGCAATCTAACATTTGAAAAGCCTCATTAATAATGGTTTCAAAGTGGGGAGAAACTACAGCTTCCATCTATGGGTCACAAGGCATTTTGCAAGTATTATCTAAGTGTCAGAAGATAAAAGGGAAGAGATCACTCTAGGCCTGATTTTCTTAGAGGTTTCATGGAGGTGTCTGGAGAGATTATTAAAAACATCTAAGCAGGTTAAGTGCACATGAGTCCTCTTAAAAGCAGTGAGGTTTAGACACTGAACTTGCTATAGCTTTTTGCAAATCACGGTCAGAAAAGGGGACATTTAAACCAAGCAACTTCAGGTGTCTAATGCCTGTGCTTAAATAGACTATGATGTCCCTGCTTTGCTCTGTGGTCCAGGCAGGGTGTGGGAGGGAAGGCAAAGCTGCGTCACACTCCTGCTCTGAATCACGCTCAGGAGGACTCTCTCTCTCTCTGAGATAACGTGAACCATGATGTAACATAACAAATCTGCTAGGTCAAACCCAGGTTCACCTGCCCCAAAACCCAGCCTCTGACAGCATCCAGCCACAAACGGTCAGGAGAAGGGAAAAACCAAGGCAAGTCTGCAGACACACTTCCCCAGTACATCTTCCCACTAACGACTCCCAGAGTCACTGGTTCAGCCACTTCCTGACTTCATCATGTTTAACAACACTTTATGGACTTTTCCTATGTTAATTTGCCTAATTATATTTCCAAACCACTTACACTATTGGCTTGCTCTGCATCCGCTGGTGATACTTTCCCTGCTTTCACCATGAGCTATGCAAATAAGAGCTTTTTCGTGTTCTAAATCTGCAGCCTCATCGTGTCGTTGCGTAGTCTTTAGTCCTGGTGTTATAAAATAATCTAAAAAAAGAATAATCCTTCTCTATTCGCCATCTCTGTGTCCTTCATGATTTTATACACTTTGATCATATCTTCCCTCTGTCATCTTTTCCAGCCTCCTTATCTCTTTAGTCCCTCTGCATAAGAAATTGTTTCCTGCTTATACAGGGAGCCTGTGGTTAAAGCTTAATGTGGGTTGCTACATCAGTCAGTGGAGATTCATTCTCCCTGCCCAATCCTGAAGTACAGGTACCTTTGAGATGGCACGCAACAGGCGTTGGACTGTGTCCAGTGCCAGGACTGAGCGGGGAAAGGAACGGAAAGCTGCATTCAGGTGTCTCTGTGAAGGAAATGTATGAGGCAAGAAAATAATAAGCCATTTTAAATATAGTGGAGTTGACTGTATGAGAAAAGTCTGAGAGGTTTTTTTCTGTCCACAAATAGGTTATACTGTGATTTTAATGCCCCAACTGTGAGGGCAGCACTTGTGGCATCCCCTTGGCACCCACTGGCTGAATGGTCCACTGATGACTGATTTTTCTGACTCTGATTTTTCTATCTGACTCTTGACACTGATTTTTCTATCAATGCCATCCTCTGAACATCCAGGGCTATTTGCTGCAGTTGGCTTCTCAGGCAGGATCATCCAAACTGAGGTACAGCTGCCACTGAGGCCACACAGGCCGCTTCAAAGGGATGTGCAAGCATGGCCAGAACAGCCAAATGCCTCTTGTGTCTCTGGACATGGTGCTGCACATGGCCGTCATGGCTCTTGTTGCTGTTTCATCACCACTGCATCTAGTGACAGTGCTCAAAAAATGACTTGTGGAGCCCAGGATGAGCTTTTCCTCTAACTACTGAATATGGAGTGTGTACAGCTGCAGTTGTCCATCCTTGGTTTGGTGTGCAACTTAGCTGTCCAAGTGCAGGGACTTGACTCAGTTGCTCAAACCCAAGCATATTGTCTTCTGGACATGAGTTTCTGGACCCAAAGGTGCTGCTTGTCTGGGATCCACAGATCACAAAAAGTCTGCAAACTTTTTAAGAAAAAAGCCACGGATAATGGTTTCTTTCTTATACGCCACAGATAATGGTTTCTTTCTTATAAGCAGATCAGAAGTTACTCTAATGCATTCAGACCTTGGGCCATGATGTGCTTAGTGGTCACAGCTCCCAAAGAGGCCCTTAGGAAGTGTAGCATTTTATGATCAGTCCAAATATGTATGACTGAGTAAAAATAACTCTGGGTTAGCAACCACATCCACAGTGCGGGTGTGTTTTTCATTCATTTCCCTGCGCTCAGGTGTTGCTCTCAGAGGCTGGATGTCTAAAACTGTTTGAGAAAGGCTTTCTTCAGCAGTCCTGCATGCTGCCTTTTCCCATCCCATTTCGTTTTTCAAAGTTGATTTTCAGACTAGAATGAAAAAAAAAAAAAAACTTTTCCAACTTGGGAAGAAAACAGCTGAAAAAGGGAGACAGAACTAAAGAAAGGAATGAGTTGCAATAGGCGAGAAGCAAGTGGCAGAGCGTGTCCTAGGGAAGTGGAAGAACAATTCTCAAGATTTCCTCTGCTGTCCTCCTCCATCTGGTCAGCTCTCTGCCCACTTGGCTGCTGAGGCACACATTTCTCTCTTGTTTTGACATTAAAAAATCCTGTGCTGGTCACAGAAACCACCCTGCCACAAATTTGTCAAAATTGGCCCGTTCATCCTAAAACTATGAATCTTCTTTTTGTTCAATATATGTATTCAAGAACACCATACAGGTATTTATCTAGGTGATCTACAAAGGGAAATTCTTCTTGTATGTGCATGTTTCTTTATTCCCTAAACCAAGGGGTACTCAGAGATGCTTGCAAGTGGCTGAATTATCACAGATGAGCAAGTTATTACTGTTAATTTCAATTAAAATGTTTTATGTTATAATATAATGTGCTAGAAGCACGCCAACATCTGTATTTCAAGCTGATGACTCGTAGTCTGTTAAGCTACGATAACTTCAGCCCTTGCAGCGCATCTCCCTTCTTGAGGGAAAAGCTGTAATGTTTAATTCTGGTTTAGCTGGTCACAGGTGACTGCAGCGTTGACATAAATAAAATTTGCATGTCCTTGGTGCTTGAGTCAGAGCACATGAAAACATCCTTTTGAAATGAAGCAGAACATATATTTTAACGTCCGCAGACATCAGAAGGATGTTTGAAAGAACAAATGGCTGATTTTCTTTCCTGAGGGTTAAACGCTTCTTGTGCCTCCCACTGTACATGTCCAGGGCCAGTCCAGTAGAGATGCAAATGTCAAACCCAACCCAGATCGTGTCCTTGGAGGTCTCAAGTGCCTTCCAGAAAGGCCGAGTGGCTTTACCACGGCCACAACCACCCGCCAAAATTTTAAGTGGGATTTTCACACACTTCAGCTAATTGCTCAGGTGGCATTGAAGGCTTTTGTCATACAATCCCAGAGTAGCAGGGATCTGCGGGGATGTGGTCCCTCCCAGCCATTAGGCTGCTTCTTTGAGTATTTTCCTCTGGCTTTTTAGTGCATGTAACATCTCTTTGCTGTACGCTTTTTAATCTTTAGAGGTGTCTCACCACCCCATGCTGTCAACCTTCCCCTCTTCTCTTTGAGCTCTTTGATCAGGACACTTTGCCCTGACATACCCATCAGTATCAGTGGAGATCTGGCTGTATACAACCCTTGGGGACCTGTCCCATTGACAGTGATGAGCAGCTTGATTTCCAGGCTGCTTTTCCCTCCCATGTATGTGTCCCCCTTCCCCTCACGCCATTGCCCCTTCCTTTCGCCACGGGTTTGAAGCATGTCCCAGGGCAAAGCTGCTCTCAAGGGCTTGGAGCTGAGCCAGCGAGTGGCTGTGAGCAATGTGAGACAGTGCTCCTCAGCACACCCTCTCCCTCCTGACATCCAGGCAGGTGAGAAAAAAGATGGAGGGAAATGCAAACACCAAGGTGCATGGCCAGGATGGTGAAAAGGATGGGAACTTTTTCATTTTGTTTTTGTCACTTTCCTTAAAGTGATGAATGAACCCAAATATCCCATCTCATACCTCTACACCTACCAGTTTTCCTCAGTGAAACAAGAGTAGTCTGCATGAGTTTACTCAGCTCCAAAACTGGCCTCCTCCGTTGCTTCGGATTAGCCAGCAGGATATTTGAGGCTTGGTACTTAAGATGTAGGAAGTGTGCAAAGGTACAGAGACAACAAGAAAACCCTTCTATAGGTGTTCGTGTGACACCTCACACCTGGGGACCAGTCTGCTGAGCTTGGTGGGGTCCTTCTTAGACATGGAAAGAAGAAAGATGATGTGAGTGAACATCACTGAGATAGGAGCCTCAGGGGAGGGGATGCCTCAACAGAGAGCATAAGCACCTTCACCTTATGAATAATCTCTTTTTTAAGGAGGAAAAAGATCATCTTGACGCTGTCTGGTGTCTGGGCTTTGCTAGAGTGCATCTCTCTAACGAAGGGCATGCCATTGTTAGAAGTGTTTCATGTCTGAAGGAATTAAGGGTCCTGGTTTGCACCTAGAGTGGAAACAAAAATTGCTGTGGGGCTTAAACCTGTTTTTAACAAGAGTATGTAGCCTGCCAGATCTGGTGAGAGATTAGCAATTTAATTATACAGGCCTTGGCTTCCTGCTTTCCACTAAGTGCCTAAAACCCCTCCAAAGAGGCCCATTAGCTTCCCTTTTTTTTGCTCTTACATTAACTAGGCAGTTCAGAGCAACATAAACACAGAAGCAGGACAGGGGCTCCCTTGCAGAGGTCTCAGGGTTTATAGCTAAGTGCCTCCTGATGGATCTGTCAGAGCAACCCGCGAGAGCAAAACCTGTCACTCCCCGGAGCGACCATTAGCTTTATTTCCAGAGTCCCCGAAAGCACTTCCCATTTGTCCCCTGTTGAACTCACCAAGGAGAGCAGGGGCTCTTCTCGGGCGACTGGCTGGAAAAAAGAGAGAGGGAGGCAAAGCGAGCAGCCAGGCTGCGGGCACAGGGACCTGGGGCCTGGGATTTGGGATCTGGGATCTGGGATAGGAAGCCTTGGCAGGAGTGGGTGACCGAGTGCTGCTTCGCCTGGGGAACAGGGGGAGGACAGGCAGAAATCTGCTGAGAAATGTGTGACATCCAACCTGCTGAAGTCCAAAAGGCTGTTTGGAATAGGGAGCCAGGAGGAAGAAGGGGAAGCCGGGGCCTTTTTGTGTTTTCTATTCACTAGAGCCTGTTTTTGTGGTTGGATTCCCACTAAGGAGTGTGAGGAGCAGATACCATGTGCTTTTAACAGGTGCTTTCCTGATAGATGCCCTAATAACACAGAAAACTAGTGGTTTCTGTGTCCCTTACACCTTTGTACATCCACAGGGCAGAGCTGGGGAAGGATCAAACCCCAAAGGATCAGGCTGCTGCCGCCAGAGATGTTGGCTGTCTGTTTTACCTGAAGTCCTTTAAAAACCAAAGCAAGAACATCTCTGCAGGCAGCACATAGAAATCTTGCAAGGATGTAATGCGTAATCGGTGACAGATTTGTCATCTCTATTCCATCGCTGTGGCGTGGGGAGGACTCGCCGCTGATGGTCTCAGCGAAGCACTGTGACAGAGGGGATCACTGCCTTGCTCAGGCTATTTTTGTCGTGTTAAGCCAGGCTTCAGTTTATGGGACTGGGAGGGAGTCCATGGGACAGGGAGAGGGAAACGCATTTCTCTTTGGTTAGTCATTTGGCCCTGGGGGTCAGCACGCTCTGGGGGTCATGCTGGGGTAGGGAGAGGAACCTGGAACCTTCCAGGAAATTCGGCTAATGCATCTGATGGTTGTGTAGGAGCATTGACAGGAGCTTTGGTGCCCCCTGCCATGGCTTCCAGCCTTATGTGCAGTGGAGGGTTGGTGGGTTTTGTGATGATGGGGGCACAGGAAGAAGATGTCCTCTGGCTCTTCCTAAACTAAACATCATTCCTCAGACTGTGTGCAGCAGCAGGAGTGTGAAGTGGCTGAGCCAACCATCTTCTTCCTATCTCCCTCTTGCCACTGACCCTTGCCAGGCTTTGGGAAGGGGGTTCACCCCTCTGAGCTGCCGAGGCTCCCTCCAGGAGTTGGTAGAGGGAAAGGCTGAAGCCCCATAGCACAAATGGCCTTTTTTCTGGAAGTGCTTGTTGGTCATCTTGGAACATGGACAGCCAGGCGAGGTCCCTGTTAGCCAAAATAGCCCCCTTTAGGGAGCTCAGTGAGGGTGAAATGAATCGGGAGTGGGGCGGGACAGGACGCAGACGGGACCAGACGTCAGGTTATGGAGAATGACATCCCCCTGGGAATCCCACACTCCCTGAGCCCTTCCTAAAACCTTAAATCCTCTGACCAAGTGATTATCTGCCAATGCTAGACTCATCCAGAAAACAGAAGATTTTTTACCCTTCACCATCCTGGGGAAGAGCATAAAAGTACAGAGAAGTGTATATAACAAAACTAGGAGGCAATGAGAAAGAGCTCAAACAATATATTCTCTTTTGAGTTCCATAGTTAGAAGATTTTATTTTTTTTTCTTTTAGCAAATATAATGATGCTGAGGTCTGATTCATGTTTATTTAATGCCTCAGAAGTCTGCAGTGTCATTCTCGAGGTTTGGCATCCTAATTCAAAGTGAAATACATAAAGCCAAAAGGAGTGTGTCAAGGAGTTTCTCTGGCTTTCATCATCATTTTTTTTTTTTCCATGAGCAGGCGCCGTCCTTTTCTAACTGACTCGCGATGTGTGAAAAGGAATAGAGGGAAGGGCTTGGTAATAAAATGTTAAAGAGATTTTTCTTATTATTTTCAATGGTATCAGGATAGAGCCTTTACGCATACAATATCAGCTAAACATTCAACAACCTAAACTCATTCTTACCAAGCTTATAACAACTCACTGCGGCAAACTCGAAGTGTCCGGCTATTAAGACAAATCAACGGCAATTAATAATAGATGCTGTCAGCAACTGGGTACATACCGTGAGAGGAGTTTTACGCAAAATACGGATATGAAAAAATACGCGAGGATGAGACGCAAGCTGCCGCGGCTCTGCGGGCCCTCGCGGGTGCCGGCCGAGCTCAGGGTCTGCGCGCCCCTGCCGAAGGTGAGCTGCTCCCGCCGGGGCGGAGGGGGATGCCGGGGGATGCAGAGGGCTGGGACAGGGCGGCAGCGATGGGAGAAAAACTAATTATGGACTTCTGTAGGAGCTTCCCGAAACTCGAAATCTTTTGAAGATGGAGGAGGGAGAGGGGTAGAGTGAGACGAGGAGGTGGGGAGATCTTCCCTGAGAGATGGGAGAACTCTGGGCCATCCTCTGGCCGGGTTAAATGAGAGGTTGCTTCGCCGTGTGAAATCTCTTCAAATTCAGGCTAAAAGAGCAAGCGGCAACCCACAGGGGATGCTGAGAGACGTCAGCTGGGAGTCATTGGTCATTTAGGATGCCATTCGTGGTCAGGAGAGGCACAGGTTTCTGCTCCAATCTGCCTCTGGAGAATCCTCTTCCTCTCACTGACTATGTACAGAGCAGTTGTCTAAACAGGGGGGTTAAAACCACTGCAAATCTCCTTGCTCCCTTCCATCCACCATCAGCTCTACAACGTTTTATCATGTGCCTATTTTAAAGTTCCAGGACATTGCTGCTTCTTGAGTCATCAAGGTCTGCTATCCAAAAGCCCCTGCATCACACAGCAGGAAACATTGCAAATGTTTTTGAATGCCCAGCCTTGCAGGGCACACCAGGGAAATACCCTGCCATTGCCTGCAGGTTATTTCTGTGGGCTGGGTTGGGTGTGAGCTAGAGGAGGAAGGAGGAAAAGGGATGTGAAGTCTGGTGGGTCAAGCACGGGACATTATTTCAGTGCTTTTAGGTGCATTGGGTTCCTCTGTGCCTCCATGTATCTCACTCTAAGTGATAACACAAGCTGAAAGCATTGTAGCAGCCACAGGTTAATTCACTTCTGCTTGCAAAATACCTGGAATCTCAGAGCGAGGTGGAGAGGGTGCCCCATGTTCCCTGTGGGACACCCGGGCAATAAAACCCCTCAGCAAACCCGGCGTGATGGAGAGGGGATTGGCTGCCCAAAGCCCCTCTTGTGTGGACTCCAGCCATGTGGGGAGCACTGAGGACGAGGACCGCTGTTTGCATGGCCAGGGCCTCAGCTCTCTCGGTGTGCCAGACTTTGTAGAAATACTAATAGCAGAATTACGGGCATGCATCACCAGGGGACCATAAATATCATTTTTAATTAACTGGCTATTCTACAGAGGAGACTTTGTGCAGTGCTGCGAGACATAGGAACAAAGTTCAGCCTGTCCCTGTGACAGAGCTCCAAATTTCCCCTGCTCTTTGCCGACCCAATGCCAGCAAACAGATGTGCTCTGTGCCTCCTATTTATACGTTCCCAAGAAATTAGCACCCCGTTAAGCTACACAATGCAGTGCATTTATTTTTATTTCACTCTGCTGCAGCCTTTCAATGTTAGCTCTGCGCTATTTCTTACTGGAATCAAATCCAGGCTGGCACCAATAGCTGCTTAAATCAACACTCTATGAGGGTATGAATTTTCTGCAGCAGAACTACTGCCTATAGCTTAAGATAAAGCAACCCCCAACCTGCAAAGTCCAGTTTTTGATCCAGGTCCAAAAGGGAAAGGACAGAGGAGGAAGATTTAACTTCCAAATACCTGAACCTGGGACTGGGATTTGCCTGCAGACCCATTTTAAGGCAATAAACAGCTATATTTATATCTCCTGAATGTGCCTATTATTTCAAGATCTCACCCAAACGAGTGAAAGTGACATGACAAAGCAGCACTGTAGGGAGCCAAAAATGTATAAAAAGCAATTGATCCATTATAGATGCAGTCTCGGGCAAGCTCGGTCTATTTTTAATCATTTTAATAATGCAGCTGATTTGCTACATCAAGGAGGGAAGCTGAAGAGGGATCCCTCCCAGCAAGCTAAATAATGGGCTCGTGTGGCTCAGTGGCATCTGGACATCTCTGAGGGTGTGCACGGCACAGCAATGTCCCTGGGAAATGGTATCGCTGCAGAAGCCCTGCCCAGAAGGTCACCTTGAGACATGGGAGACCCCAAAGACATGATGCTTTAGGAAAGTGAGAGGAGAAGCCAGTGCGAGACTGAATCGTGGCAAATAGGACTAGAAAAGGGGAGGGTTTCTCAATAATTTTTAAAAAGCACGTTTCTATTGCTGTGCTTTGGGTAGGTGAATTGTGTTGCAGAGATTGCTGCTGTGGGAGTCAGATTTGGGTACACATCGACTAACCAGGCTGTGGGACTCTTCATTCCTCCATGTTCTCTATGTTCTCCATGATCACAGACCTATCTCTCCAGCTGAAATAGCCAAGACCCATCCGAACACCACCCACTCAGCTCGCCTCTGCAAAAGACATCTCTTCCATCCTTGGTTGGCTTGTTTGGCCCTGGGGGAAGTCTGGAAGAGAGAAAACTTGAGGCTTCCCCTCCCTTTCCCATAGTGGCCTTTAAATGAGAGTGCATGTGAGAAGGAGACAGATGCCTTCTAGCCAAAGGATACCTCAAAGGCACTCAGTTAAATCATGAAAATAAAACAATGTCTTAGCTACAGAGAGTGGTGTGAGGCCATCAAGGAAAGAGGGACCACCCATAAGGGAGAGTAATGTAATGGGGACAGTGAAAAAAGTCAGACTGTGACAGCTATGCTCAGGAAGATGAGATGTTGGATGAATATAGTGACAATAAACCAGAAATTATAGCCGTGATTTTTAAACTTGAAAGCTGAGTGCTCTATGATACCTGGGACTCTTTGGAGGCAGGATGGTCCAGGACTCCATTTTGCTGTCGCTACGCTCACTTCATAAAACAAACAGAAATGTCCCTGGTAAAGTCTGTAAAAAGGCTGGGGTGAGACTTGGTGCTAAACCTGCCAGGGTAGAGCAACTCTGGTCATTGCTTTCCCTCTTTGTAATACCTCGGGGCTGCTGCCGCTTCCCATCTGGGGACTTTCTTATAAAAACGTTTATCTTGTTGTCGTGTGGAAGCGGCATATTTTCTGCGTTATGGAGCTATGTCAATCCCACTGCAGGCGAGAGGTCAGGAATGGGACTCCCACGCTCATTCTTCATCTGGCGGCATGGGCCAGCCCCAGCCTGGCAAGTCCCTCAGCTGCAAGCAATGACTTCTCCGTCCCATTGCCAGCTGGGGGATGGATAGACACGTGGGATCTCAGCTGGCCCGTTGAGCAGCCCCCAGGCGCATTGTAGCCTTGGCTGTCAGTGCACTATGTACCTGCAGGCTTGGCCCACGCAGTTTAGGACAGGGAGCTGCTCTCAAAGGAAAGGCACATTTGTCACTGAGGTTACCATCAGCAATGCTCGGCCCCTTTCTCCACTCACGGCCTCACACGTTGGCTTTTGCCAGCAGCAATGCAGCTACAAGTCAAAGTAGCTGCCCCTCCATGGAGTGTCATCACTTTGGGACGAAGGCAAGACTTACAAATAAAGGGAAATAAACATACAAAAAACCCTCTTATAAAAAGAATATAAATATATTTATATTTTTAAAAATAAAAAAAGCATACCTGGTGTGAGAGGGGCAGGTAGGTCAAGTTCAGTAGATCGCAGCTATAGGTTGCTTAGGCAATTAATCAGCAACTGGTGCCACACCACTTCCACGGCTTCAGCATGCACATACCTCCCGTGCAGGCCTAGCAGTAATATTTAGAGGTCTGGTGACTTTGTGGTGTCTTTGATATTTCTGTCTTTCGGCTGTCAAAGCACTTCATGGACAACTTTGTTCAGCAGAGTCTGGAATTGGCTTAGGTATTTAGGAAAATTCATGATTATTCTTTCCGTACAGAACTGAAACTTAAGAGCAGTTGTGCTGGGTCAGAGCAAAGGTCCATACAGTCTCCCATCTCCAGCAGTGGCTATGAGTGATGCAGAGAGGAGAGCGGAAAACATACATGATACTTTCCCTCGACATTCTCCCACCCTCCACATGTTTTCAACTGAGGGACCTCCTGTGTTGAATGTGGGCTCTAGATGTCCAGTATCCCTCTATGGATTTATCATCCTTTAATTTGTCAAGTATTTTTCTGAACCCACATAAAACTGCTTCCTTACCATCCTTCAGCAAGGAGCACCACAAATCCACTCCCAGCTGTGTTTGAATCGCTTCCTTTAATTTGTTTTAAGTGTGACTCCTGACACCTTAATTTGATGTACCTTTATTCTTGTATTGTGTGAAACAGCAAACAGTGATCCCTTTTCACCCTCTCCATGTCACTTACCATCATTCTGCAAATATCCTTAATTTTCCCTTCAGGCATCTTTCTTTTTTTTTTTTTTTCCAGACCATTTTTCTTACTTGGCCATTTCTTTAGAGGAGCCATTTTTTTTACATTTAATCATCTTTACTGCCTTTCCTTGAATCCTGTCCCTCATCTCTGTATCTTTTCTGGAGATAAAGGGATCATAGGATAGTATTAAAGATATAAGTGAACTCTGGTTTGATTCAATGGCATACTAATATTCTTTTTTGCTTGCCCTTTGGTAATTGTTAATATTTTATTTTCTTATCCACCACTACTGAGCAATGAACTGACATTTCACAGAACTATTATAATCCAAATATCTTGCTCCTGGGTGAGCCCAGAGCCCATAATTTTATACGTTCACAACATTTTTCCTGCCATGAACATTACTTCACATTTGGCTATATTAAATTTAATTTGCTGTTTTATTGCTCATTCACTTAGTCTCATCATATCTTTCTGCAGGCCCTTGTTCTCACTACCTTGAATATCATGGTGTCACCTGCAAGCTGTGCTCCCTCACTGCTTGTCCCCTTTCTCAGGCTGTCTGTGAATGGGTAGAACAGCATGTATCCTCTCGCAGATCGCTGGAGAAAACCAAAAGGCTATCTCCTTGCTGCCTTAATTGCACAGACTCAAGTTTTCCAGGACTCCTCTGGAGATACTGTGTCATAGCTCGATCCCTTCATCAGATGAAGTAGTTGCATTTCATTCTGGAGCACAGCTTTAAGGTTGGGCCATAGGCTGATCTTCAGCCTTTGAAGCAGCATTAGGTTAATTGATTCATTGGAAAATTTTCCCCAAGGCCTTCAGTTGACATTGAAAGCTACTGCAGGATGGGGATGAGTTACAGTGTCCTGTACCAAGGTGAAGGCAGATGGCTGCACCCTGAGCCAGCTGGAACCTGCATGGATTCACACTTAGCTCCAGGTTCAGTGAATTACTGCAATCCAACCTGGAGGTGTCAGGTTGATGAGTGGGAAGGAAAGCTGGAGATGAAAGGAAGGTTTTGGAAGCTCAGGCTTCCCTGTCATCCAAGTTTACCAAGAGGACAAGACCTCCCTCTTCACCTTCCCCAAAGGGAGCAGCTCCATGCTTTGTTGCAGCAGACATATTACTTGCTCTGAAGAGGACAGAGCATAGAAAAACCTGTGTAGGAGACTAAAAAGACTCATCTTCAAATCCTCACTTTGGTTATTTGAAGCAAAGAAGTTCATAAAATTTCTCTACTAGTTGGGTAGACAGACGTCCTGGCTCGTCACAGCTGAATTGCCATCCCATCCCACACTTGTGAGCTGGCAAAGGCACTGCCCCAAATGGGCTTTCACCCTTATTTGCCATACATGTTCATAATCCACAATTACTGAGGACTTGACCCCTTGGCTAAACTAGTGGAGGTGACCCAGGGTGCCTTTTCTGGTGGGCTTCATGACCCCGGTCATGTTTTTTGCCTCATACAAGAATAATCTGACTGTTCTTCTCCCCACACTCCTCAGCTCCCCTCTTTGCAAGCTGGGCTGGCCCAAACATATCATCCTGAGACTAATTAGGCTCAGATCTGCTCTTTAACCCTTTCTTTTCAGCTTTTGGCTTTACTTGCTAAAGTTTGTGCTCTGTTTTTACACCCCTGCCTTTGTAAGCCAGCCTTTGCAGGGTGACTTTTTCCTACCATGACCAACCACTCCCACCCCGGAAACTCCCCTAAGAAAACACTCCTGGGACCCAGTGTGTCCCCACATAACATTTCAGCTTTTGAAAAACAGCATATTTTGCTGAAATCTCATTTCAGCAAAAATGTTCCAACTGTCTCTACTTTTCAGCTCTCTTCTGATATCTTATTCCCAAATGGTAGAAGAAAACTAGGAAGGAAGTGAGGGGAAAATGTGGGTGTAGAAGAACATCCTGTTCTGCACAAATCCCCTGGTGTGCTGTCAGATGGATGCTCTGCTTTAAATAGAAGAGGTCTCATGTTTGCAAAGGCCAAAATAATAAATTCTCAGGAATTACAAAAGATGGAAATAATGATTTAATAAAGAGAGTGTTTGGACTTACTGCGTTAAAGAATCAACCAAGTTAGAGCTTCTCTTTATCACATGCAACCTCATTTTTGTGTGTACCTCTAATGCACACACACATACAGAGAGGCTTTGGGAATAATCCCCGGGGAACCCAGTGAAATTCTCTTTCTTGTTTATTGTATTTGAGAGGCTATTTCCATAAAAGAGGTCATCTGGGGTAAGCAACGTTAAAGTGAGAGTTAGAAGAGAGCCAATGGGATAGATTCAGAGGCCCCTAAGCTTTGATGTGTTTGAATAACTTCTGGTTAGATCTGAGTTTGTGACACTGATTTCTGCTATTCGCTTTTTGAAAGAGGTTGAATGGAACAATTTTTTGCACTCTGGTGACCTTTATGTTTTACCGTCAGTATGTTTTTTACCACAGCCACACTAACTGCTTCAGTTATCACTAGAACAAGGAATCAAATTTTTTTTCTCATCTTCTGCACATTTTCTATGCCTTAGAACTTTTTTCTACTGTGCTTTGCTTTGAATCTGAAATTTTAGTGCAATTTGAAGGAAATACAGAGAGAGAGATACCCTTGGGCACAAAATACCCTGCAGTCTAGGACTTAGGAAAATTCCACAAGATTTACTTCAACAAAATAATTTTCCCCAGACTTCTGACAATTTCTAAAGACAGTTAATATTGATCAGTAGGAGAATTTTTCAGTTGAATATTGTGTCTGCAAGAGTCTAAGAGCTGGTATATCTCATATCTCTGCTATTTATTGCCGTGACAATGGAAACCCAGGACATGTAACACTTAGCCTGGGTGAGAACCCATGAACCCATTCATCCTCCTTGTGTCGCCAGTCAAGCACGTGATGTTTTTAGTGCCAGGTCCCAATCAGTGGGAATCAGGGAATCCATTATGTGGTTTCCTTAAGACATTTTCTTGTGCCTGACACTATTTTCTCCATCAGTTTTGAAATAATCTTGAAATTCGTCTTTGTGAAGACAAAAATGAGCCTGTGTTCATGTCAAAGAGTCTGTCACATGAGCGTTGCATTCTGACCCTGGAAGATGTCCCCTGTTGTTTATCTCTGCGGCCAATACAATGTGGCTACAGGGACAGTCAGGGGCCAAAAGTGGCGAGGTTACTATTGCACAGAGGCATCCTACAGAAAAGGATCTTTAATTTCATATTTCAGTATTTAACACATAGCCTTTGTGCAATAAATGGAGTGGGGAGAAGTGATCACATGTTTGGTTCCAGTAAAGTTCTTGTTGTGGTCAAACTGCTTGGACAGTAGTATCAGTTAGAGGCAGACAAATGCATGATTCATAGAATCATAGAATCGTAGAATGATTTGGGTTGGAATGGACCTTAAAGATCATCTAGTTCAAATCCCCCTGCCATGGGCAGGGACACCTCCCACTAGACCAGGTTGCTCAAAGACCCTTCCAGCCTGGTCTTGAACTCCTCCAGGGATGGGGCATCCATAACTTCAGTCCTGGTGGACCTCTGTTGGCTCATACTGACACAGCCTGAGCACTGCTTGCTGTGGACCAGAGACAGGGACCTGAAAAAGGACAGTCGTGTGGAAACGGTAGAAACTGTGGCTTCCCGGGATCTCTGAATTTCTATGCATGCTAGAGATGAAGGCTTATCAACAACAGGTCTTCTTCTGCAAATACTTTCTAGAGAGAAGAGCACCTGAAGCCCTGTCTGCAGTGAAACGTTGCAGCAATGAGCATGCTAGTTCACTCATCACCATACTACATGATGGCTCCCTGAATTTCAACCACCTCCAATGTAATACCTTCCAAATACATTTCTTTGTGTTTTGATCCATGATCATTAAAACATCCCTCCACTCTGACCGGTGAAGATAGACACTTTGTCAAAGCTTTAATGAAAGGGCAGCATGTGGATGATGAACAGGCTTTCTCTGCAGCAGACAAGCTTCCCGTGCTGGGTTTATTTCTGGAGCAGCTAACCTATTATCTGATGCAGGGCCTTGTGTGAATGAGAATTGGTCCACCTGGAAAATGAATTACGTGCCCTTCTTTGCTATTGAAACTATCCATCATATCATGTCCCAAATGGTCTATCATGTTGTTGTCTAGTAAAACTCGGCCATCAGAGGCAGCTCCTGTTCAGATGCTGATGCTAGACGTCTGAAAATGTGATTTCAGCTATAACTCTGAGGATATTTAGTTGGAATTTATGACTAGAGGTCCCTCCAAGCTTCATCAACTCTATCCATCTCACACCTTTATAAATAATACTGGTCTTCAGTTTCTGAGTCCTTTAAAGCAGCCTTGTGGGTTTTTTCCCAGCATCTGGAATACATCATATGCAAGATTTCACTCTGAAATTTCAAACTGTGTGGGTACATAATAAATAAATAAAAAGAGTTTGGCTGAGTAATGTGGACATCATGGGAGGCAGTTTGGTGAACTTGGCACTGTCTAGGGTGCAGGAGACTTTGCTCTTGACCATACCAAGACTTTCAGTATTTAGCTTTTTTGTGCCTCAGTTTCCTTTATATTTGCTTCCCAGCCAGAATTAACCAAAATCCTTGAAGGATCTCCACTGGGTTTAGCTTCAGTTGGATCAAGTCCACCAGTACCTTACAGCTACATGCGGGACTGTGAGAGCTACAGACAAAAAGTGCTAAGCAAGCACAAATGTCACCTTTTCTCCATTGACTTAAGTAGGAGCAGATGTGAGGGGGAACAGCAAGCACTTAGGATCATGGTTTAAACTTTCCATGATTATTGTAAAAGGAAGAGTCTAACCCTGAGAAGTGCTTAGCATCCCGGCCGGGGATGCAGCAGAGCTGAAGGGGTTGAGTGGTGGGAGGACCTTTCAGAGGGGTTGCCAGGGTATTTGCAGAGTCAAACCCTGCAGGATTATATGAGGTTATAACCTCAGCAGCCACCACAGCACTCAGTGTAGTCCGACACTTTGGGGAGGGGGGTAAAGGAATCTATTAATACTCTTAGAAAAAATTAACATCCAAACAACTTTTGTTTCCTTGTTTTTTACACGTCTGTGCTCTCCTCTGTCACTAGCTACAGCGCAGAGCCTGATATGCTCCGACAAAGAGCTATTGATGGTGTGCTTGTGTGAATTGGCCCAGCGCTGGTCACAGCCAACTTCTGTGGGACCTGCTGCCCCTGTTTTACAATACGCTCCAGTGTGCTGAGCCATTTGTGAAAGGTCAGAAATGAACAGAGAAATGGACTGGAGTCAAAAACAAGTAGTCCTATAAATATCAGTCATAGTCAAAGGCAGTTTATTCCATTCCTCCCCTCTCTCCCCTTCTGTGTGTGTCTCTCCCTCCCTCTGTTGTGGTTTCCCAGATATAACTCCATGTTTCTGACTGGGGAGCTCTGAAAGGAAAGCAGCACGCACATTGCAGCTTCTGCTCCCATCTTGCACACATGGAATAATTCTCAGTCTTGCAAGCAGGACTGACAGCCGGAACGGAGTCCAGGCATCATCTGGACTCAGATGTTAAGTTTTGATTTCTCGGATTTTCTTTATCTGTGAGAAACTCATTTGCTACAGTTTGAGAACTAGCTTTGGCCACAGACGGTTTGGATTGGGACTCCTGAGGGCTCTTCTCCGTCTGGACCTAGCATTTGATTTCACAATGACTTTAGCAGCTAAATTAGAGGATATTGAAGTGACGCTGGAGCACCTACTAATGGATGTGTTTGTAAGTAAACTATAATTTCTGATTTAAAGCACAGTGCTAATAATCCAGAAGGCAGTGTACAAATGTAATGGTGTATCCAAGTGTTGCATTGACTTATTTTCTTTACATTTCCTGATAAGCTGTGTGTCCAACACTAGCAATGTGTTGTGGTACAGCTAAAGCTTCTACTGCAAAACTGGAACAGTGTGAGTGCAGGGCAAGACATATTCTGCATTGCTTTTTCGTATCGTGTAAAATTTTGATGAAGCGCATGAAAAGGAGAGATTTGGTCGGAACAGTTTGAGGAATATATCTGTAAAATACGTGCATTGACAGACCATTTAAACTGTGTATTGCTTAGCATCAAGTGTCCTTGGCTTCAGGATTTTGACAGCTCTTGGATTGCAGTCTTTTACAACTTTGACTTTTGGGTTAGTTTTGTAAGAGATGAAGGAACAAGCAAAAGTAGTCGTGTTTTCAAGAAAATCAAGTTTATTCCTCCTGGATATGTCAGACACTTTAAACTGGTGTTAATCTGGAATTGCTTCCATGAAATCATCAAAGTTCAGTGAAGCAATGTATGATTTGCTGCAGCACATCTGAGATAAGAATCTGTCTGTATAATCTCTTGTTAAAAGTTTCTTAAAAATATCAGAACATTTCAAAACAAATTCCTGCCTTTTCTGACACAACTTGATGGGTTTTGCCTAAAAGTCAGAGATGGCCATGTTTTGGAAGGTTTTTTGGGGGTGGGGTGGAAGCAATGATGAGGGACTGTCATATCATTTATCTTCTTCCAAAAAAAAGTCTTTTCAAGGTGAGCTGTACTCTCTGAATTCAGTCTATAAGAAATAAGATGGCAAATGGCATTCAGAATTTTCATTTTGGCATCTCTTAAATGAAATGCTTCAAATTGCAGGGTCTAGTGATGAGGAATCTTGGGCATCTACAAAAGTGAAAAACAGGAGAGCTTGCCAGCTTTCTAGCCTGTGGTCCAGTTACTAAGGTGTCCATCTGGACTGTGAAATGTATTCAAGTCCCTCTGAGTTGCCATGTCCTCTCAGCCCCATGGGAAGTACCCTGTCCCCTTTCCCGTGGGAGGTAGAGGAAAACAGTTGGAAACTGCCCTTTCAAAGCCTCTATGTTGGGTATGAAATACTGAAATACTCTTTGGGCTGTAATATTTGAATCAAACTAATGACTATTTGCCACTCTGGGGTCAACTTCTTTCCCCCTCTCTGAGTACCATGCATCCCAGAGAAAATCCCTAAGGGTTTAAATCCCCATGACAAACAATGATCCAACATCCGCATCTCATGACCACAGCACGCTGTGAAAGTTAGACTGCGTGGGAAGGGGCTGGTGCTTTCTTTGGAGTATTTGCAGTCGCTGTAGAAAAAACTTGGCACCACAATTCCTCTTTGTCTATTTGTAGCCCAGCATCAGTTCATTTGAGCTGGGTGCTTGACACCTGGGAGACTGAGAGTCTCCATGGGGCAGGTGTCATTCAGCTGTGGGAGCTTAGAGGCATTTTGTCGCAGGGTAGCTCCAAGCAGTATCTCAGAGACTGCCAAGAACTAGAAAGCCAGGGTTGACTGAGTTGATTGAGGCTGAACAATCCTACACGTGTCTGGTTGTGTTTGAAGGGCATGAAAAGCCTCCTGTCCTGCTGGGAACCACCCAGCCCTATGACAGAGGTCATAGGAATTCATTCCTTTTCTGGCTCTTCATGCCCCATGGTGAGCACTGTTTTGGAGCTGTGTCTAGGGTTTGTCTATTCTCATATCCATCCCCTGCTTCCATGCAGGTGTCTTTCCTCAGGAGTTATAGGGGTGTTTATGTTTTGGGTTTTTTTGTAATGAAGGTGACAGTGGACCAAGTGAAATATGGACCAAATTCTCCAGAAGTGCAGGTGGCCTCAGTCAGTGAAACCAATGGATCTCTTCTCAAAATTGTGTTTTGAACTGATCCCTCAAATGCATAATTCCAGAAACTCAGTGAAACATCCCCAGCTGGGACATTGCAGTCACAGCTGAAATTGTGATGAAGGAACAGGTCTATGCGGTGCCATGCGGTGCCATGCCGGAGCCCCAGCTGGCTCTTGGAAGAGCTGGTGTGTCTGTGCAGCATTGTGCAGGGGCACACTGCAGTAGTGTCCCTGCTTCGCCCCCCTTGTCCCTCTGCAGAGCCTGCTGCTGGAAGACTCAGGGGCAGTATGTCCAAGCTTCACATCTCACTTTGACTATCAGGACTGAGAATCTAATCTAGCTTCTATGCAAATCAAGGAAATAAGTTTTCTCTGACAAGCAACCATGTTTTCAGCTAGCTGGGATCTTCTGAAAACTACCTAGGAAGTACGGCAGGAAGAATTTCAGGTAATCTAGACCAAATATTCCAAATGCAGAATCATTTTGTCTGTCACAACCAGGACTTACCTTACATTACCTTGCCTTGTGGCTATATTTGATCTTAAACCACCTCCCCACGTAGCAATGCTAAAAATAATTTCTACTACTGAATACAGAAAAGCAAACATGAAACTCAGTGTAAAGGAAGGGCAAAACATAAAACTCTGCCTGTTATAGATCATTCTAGCGGACAGGTTTGTTGGGGGTCGTTAATCCATTACCAAGTGTTTGGTTGTTACCAGCAAGACTAGCACTTGGGCAAGGAGAACGGGGCCATTCTGGTGGGGCTGAATGGGCTGCAGGCAGATGGACTGCCAGGTAACAGGACCCTCCTGGGAATGATCTCCAAGTCTGCTCCATGCCATGCATCTTCATCTGTGTCAGGTTTATTGCTGAAAGAGTGAAGCCATCTGTCACTGTAATGCTCCTCTTCCAATTCTCCGGTGCCCTCCACTGCTCCAGACTAGGTGATTACTTACAAAATTGGGAAATTTTGGTCTATGGAGCTTTGACTTGTCTTTTTTTTTTTCCTTTGAAGAAACCTAGTTTTAATGCTCGTTGGACTGCAGGGGCAGTAACCCATTCCCAGACCAGTGGACCCTGACAAAGCCCACTTGAACAGCTTGTACCAAGCTAGCAAGCATATTTTGTGACAGTGTAGAAAGATTATAGTAGGCAGCAAATGAGAAGTAACCACCAACTTCTAGAGAAAACTGAGCCCTAGCTCAGCTCACACTAACCCACCTCAATGTAATTTAGCTTCTGCAGGAAGACAGACTGAAGAACGACTGTAGTGTTGGGCCAGTTTTTCTCTGGACAAGTTTTGTAGCTAAATTGTCCTGCAGGAACTCACCTGGAGTGAGTTCAGCAGAGTTTCACAGGGAGGATGGCAAGCCTTGGTGGCAGCAGATACGTTTAACACTTCCTTTGGAAAGCTAACATTGCACGGGAACACTTTTTAAAATATTTTTTCTTCTTTTTCTTCTTTTTTTTTCTTTTTTTTTTTTTTGTTGCGGAGACTAGAGATTTGCATCCACATGGCATGAGCTGCCACTTCTTTCCGGGACGTGGTGTACTCACCGCCTTGTCAGCCCGCTATCGGAGAAGCAGCTGTTGCTGCTCTGACACTTCCTTTCCCCTATTACCAAGGGGCGTTGGAGAGCTTTGCCGGGCTCCACGAGACGAGATAAAAAGGGAAGCCTCCGACATGACATTTCATAATTAGCTGTCATCACCAGCGGGCTGCCACCGAGCCGCTTGATGAGCTGGGATTTGGCTGCCTGGAGAAACATGGACAGGGAGGCAGGGGCCAAAGTGGGGAGGCGATGCAGGGATAGGCTCAGCATGTCCCTCGGGTGTGCTAAAGGGAAGGGGAGGGAGGTCTGGGTAAGAAATAAAGGCTCTGAATCCTCGTTTCACTGCTTGTGAAAGGCATCCCTGAGCCAAACCCTCCCTGCCTCTGGACACGCTAATTATTCTTGTGCAGTCTGTAAAAGGAGACCTTTGAGGTACACCTCAAGACCAAATTTGCTGACTTCCAAGCTTTGCCTTAGGCACAGCTAGAGCGAGCCTCCATGATCTTTTTCTTCTTTTTTTTTCTGGATATTTTGCATGGGATGCCTGGCACATTTTGCATGGGATACCTGGGAGGGTTCAGCAGTGAGGTGGGCTCCGGAGGCTGCCCCGCTGAGGGATGCTTTTCATTGCATTATGAATGTGGCTTTAGACCTGGAAGAAACAGACTTTCAAGCAAACAGGCAAAGAGATAATAATCCTGGTGGAAAAGAAGCCTAAAGTAGTCAAACATAAGCTGGCCTGAAAAAGGAGACTGATTTCTGAAGGCGGGTGTAACAGACTGTAGTGGATGTCCCAGGACAGAAAAAGAAACTTAGATGAAGTCTTTAAACCATGAACACTGTATCCCTGGCCCACTCCAAATGCAACCTGGGAAACGACAGGCAATTTATCTCCAGTGGTTCACAGGGTCTTAGACACTATCCAAACACAAGCAAACCTGCCAAATCCATACTACACTCCATAGATCCATCTACATTCCTCCAGACATCCATTTCCACAGCTGGCTCCACAGCCTTCCTCTCACCACACTCCACAGACAAATATATGAGTATACGTAGATATATATATTTTTTTAAAAAATGTGTGTGTGTATATGTAGGAGACTCTCTTATGAAAGTGACATTCGTGAGGGCTTCCTGGCATGGAGAAGGTTTGTGGTTGCTTTGCCCTGGGTGGACACAGCAATCAGGGCTGAAATTAAAAAACAACCAATTTGCTGTGCTCCAGCTGCCTCCACTACCCTGAGAAACAGCTGCTCTTCTCCCTCCCCACATCATCAAGTCCTGGCAGAGTTAACACCGAAAGAGCAAGGATATGAAACTAAATGTCTGTTTCTAATACCATAACTTAGTCGGAGGAAGTCAGAGGAAATTACCTGGGATGCTGCAAGTGTTCTGGCTCATTCTTCTGCCAGCTAGTGATGAACAGAAATTAAAGTCTGAGTCAAATGCGTGTATCCAGCCAGACTGAGAGCCGGATATCTGAAGAAGAAGGAATCAGTCCCTAACACTGCAGAGTCCAAAGTGACAGGCCAGAGGTGCCAAAGGAGGCAGGGCTCCCTGGCAGACCTTGGCAACGGGAATGGCACCATGAGATGGAAAAGGCCACCACTCCCAGTAAATGGAGTGGTAGCTACCAAAGCCTGCCTATTCCAGCTCTTAAAACTGAGCTGCCAAGAGAGGGGCATATAAGTGACCTGGCTCTTTATCAGCAATAGAGAATTAGTTAAAAAAAAAAGCACCTGGGATAAATGACAGCTCTTCTCATCATTTTACAGACAGGGAAACTGAGACAGAGGGACACGAAGCCATTTGAGCAGCCCCCTCCTCCATTCTCCCGCTTAAAACGGAGTAGAAATCTGAATTCCAGAATCTCAGCTTGATGATTTGTTCCCTTCAGAGTACACCACTCGGTCACAACGGCAGAATAAACCAGATATCAATACCTGGGACATGAATATATGGCACCCAGGAAGAAGCGTGCCTTTGCATCTAGTCCTAGCACGCTCTGGCATAGATAGGTGTTATTCGTTGTCCATTCTTGGCGCAACTACAACATTAACCTTCCAATTTTCTTATACCATCAACACTAGTAGACAGTAGTCATTCTCAAAGGTGGTACTGAGGACAATTTGGAGAAAGGAGGGGTGCAGAAAAATGGTTGTGATGAACTTGTTCCAGCCAGCATCTGCACAGTAAACCCTGCACACAGAAGTCTCCATCCCTGCTGTAATCAAACAAACGTTCTTGCAGCTACTATCGACTCCTGGTGTCTGCATTACATTTTTCTTAATAACCATTGCAATAACAAGACATTATCAACATGTAAAGTGATCCATTAACCTCTATAGTGGCAATAAATTGTGTGGCTTTGCCAGGCAGCCAGGACTTGCTAATCGAAGAGCAAGCAGCGAGTTCGCACTTGGAGCAGTCACAAATCATGCATGATGCAAGAGCGTGGGTGCTAACCTCACCCTCTGCAATATAATGGCTATTGCCATGTGTTTATTTATCAGAGAAATCTGTTCTTTGAAGCAGCTCCTAATGAGTTTCTCTCTGGCAACGGCAGCATCCTCCCGTTCATCCTCAGCATCCAGTTTGCAGGAGATTTAAAGTCTCATCTTCCACCTCTGGAGTCAGCCTGAGTTTTGCCAGGGTAGTAGGCAGGAGCAGAATCAGGCCCCTTGGTCTGCACTAAAAGCTGAAGTTGCTCAGCATGATTGTTGACATTAGATAGATCCAACTAGGTAACTGTCAGGTTTGTTTAGACAGTTCTGAAAACAAGAACATAAAAATGATCATACCAGGTCTTCCCAATGAATGATCTAGTCCAGCGTCGTGACTCGGGCAACAACCAATGTCAGGTGCCTACAGACAGATGTAGGATCGTGGCAAGTACATCGCCATAATCCCCACAGACATCATCCAACCACTGGTTGTTTGCACCCAGGGGTTTCCTGACCCAGAAAGGGTGTCTTCAAATTTAGCAGTCCACAGTAGATGTTCTTTCATGAATTTTTTGGGTCATTTTTTGAACCCAGGGACCCAAGTTACTAGGCACAGCTGCCATGAAGAGACCTGGAGCAGAAGAAAAGCCATAGTGCTGTGCTGCAGCCTTGTGCACAGTGCAGTCAACCACAGACAACTCCCAACCTCGCTCCCGTGAGAGTCAGGTCATGCTGCTGACCCTCGGAAAGCCTTTGTGGAACAGAAGAGCTTTGTGGAGCAGTCTAGGCTTGCTTGCCCATGCTGAACAACAAGCAAACAGAAGATGGTGAGAATGAAGAGCTGGGAGTGAGAATGTGAATAAGGATGTTAGCAAAGGCAAGGCAATTAAATACAGCTACCAATGGGCACAGCAGACCTTTTGATAGCTGAAGAGGTAGAGCAAGAGTGGCCAGTTTTCAAGTTTATTTTATATTCAGCAGGGAGATACATACAATTTTACGTATCATTCACCCCCCAGTAAAGTAGGCAAGTGCCCATTTCTCTTCACTGATAACTAAAGGACTCCAGATGACAAGTTCAGACAAAAGGAACCAAAGTTAGAAGAGGTAAATGCCACTCTAGATGTCTCCTACAACCGAGGTGGGGTGTTGTTACAGCTTGGCAGACACAGGAGAGCTGGTGCAATAAAATATAAACTGATAGGTGCTACAGGGAGAGACTCCAAGGCTGAAGATCCAGAGACTCGGACAAACTTTTCACATTTCTTAATTCATCCATATAAATCTATAAAGAACATAACCAAATCGGTTCTGTATTTTGCCAGCGTTAGCGGTTCCTCTTTCAGCTTTGTGCAAACACAGTTTTCTTCTCACTCAGAGCAAAAACATCCTTATTCCATGCCTGTGAGACCTCAACTACAAAACAAAATTTGCCCAAGAGGCTGTTTAACAGGTCTGGCAAGGCTTAAAAAAAACCCTCCTAATGTCTCTCGGGGGTCTTCTACTTCTCTTTTTCTTTAGGGACACATTGGCCTCTTTGGTATCCATGTGGCTTTCTCTTGGGTCAGCATAACTCTCTCTCCTTCCCTCACATAGACACATATGCTTTCCCACAATATATTAAGATTAATCAAAGCAGTGTAAGAAGGATGAAGTTTTAAAAGCGGGAAAATTACACAGAACAAAGAAGCATTTATCTTCACAGTGTTTGACACAGTCCGTATGTCACATATCCTGTTTAAGCCTTAAATCTAGCTCAAGGCTGAGTACCTTCCATGCCATGCTGAGAAAACCCCTATTTCTCCAGGAACTGGAGCAAATCAGCAGTGCTAAGCACTACGCAGGAATAGCCCGCTCAGGTTTTAAGACTTGATCCTGAGATGCACCCCGTATTTGCGCATTCCCCCGCAGCTGCCGGGAGTCGCAAAGACTTCAGACCAGATCCCTGCGACTATTGCACGGTCATCCCCCCGCTGAGTGCAGGACTGCTATTGTATGCATCACGTCCAGCCTCTGCTACACATCCACCATGTGGGAATGTGGTGGTGGTGCCAAATACCTCCTCTTTTGTTTAGACAACCCCTAGAAGTCAGAGGTGGCCTCCGCGATCCCTTGGTGATGTTTACAGGGGCGTGTCTCCAGGGCAGTGGGGTCAGGCAAGTTCCCTCCCTAATTAATTACTGTCTCTCTGAGTTATGTGGGAACCAGCACACTAAAACACAAGGGAAATGTCCTTCCATCTAGCGGAGGCCCCACTTGCTATCTGCTGCTGTTCTTCTGGCCAGGGTTTTCTAGGAGCCTGTCTGCCTGGATACAGAGAGGCTGGGACTGCTTTCTCCAGAAAGGACCATACACTGGACGGTGGGTGGGGAGGAGAACTGGAGGTGAGGTGGGGAATGCTCCTGGAGACTATGCTTGGTGGCAGTAGGGGACGAGGAAGGGTGCAGGTTGCTCTGTCCTCTATCCTGAAGGTGTTTTCTGGGGTGTCTACATCTGTGCCATGACTTTCACTAGAGGTTTTGCCCCCGACCTCCTCTTTCAAGATCAGAAGGAGGGTTGAACATACTGCTCTGTTTGGACATGAGAGGTTTTTCTTCCTGACACTTCAGCATGTTGAAAGGGCCTCTGACCTGTAAGCCAAACCTCTTTTCTCAAGGACATACAAGCAATGAGTTACCAGAAGTGACTGCATTGGGGGTCTCATGGACATTCCATGTGTGTGGCTCTTGCCCTGGGGACATATAGTCTCCCTTCTCAGCCATGAATGAACAGGACTAAGCTGGTCCTCTACTCAGAGTTTTAGAGCAGTGTGGCCTTATCTTCTGTCTACTGGAGATGCTGCCAAGAACTTGCTGACTTCCTAGGCATGCCAGCTGATGAGTCTACGTGCTTGACTAGGTATGGGCTCAGCAGGTGACACCCTGGGTTTCACATTCTACTCTGCCAGCCATTCCCCATGACACCTGAGGCTGAGGTAGAAAAAGCAACAGATGAGCAGTCATGTGGGTATTTCTGCTGGCATGAGTGAATGAGGAAATTTAGGAACATCTAACATTACATTCTGGGTTAACCTACAGCGATGTTCATCAGATATGAACTTCTCTGAGTCCAGAAGCTCTTGGTTCAACATTGTGCCGATCACTGCATAACCCACAGCACCAAAATAGCGTGAGTCAAAGTGAAGATCTCTCTTCAGGTGTGGGGCCAACCTTCATATTCACCCAGCAAAGGCACCCTTGCCCAGAGGAAACAGGGACATGTGACAGTCTGCATGGCCCACAAGCGTGACACAGCCTTGCCACACACAGGAGCCGCACACAAGCTGTCCACGGCTGGAGACCATGAACATCCTCTCTCAACCCTAGCAGGCTGCTGGGTTATTGCCAGCTCTGATGGAAAAGGCTTATATGGGAATGGAGCTCCATGCGGTGTGTTTTCCCACATCCCTCCCCAGGCTACAGTGATCGTAATGTTTCTCTGTAAAACACCATGTAAGACTGGGAAATTGCTGCTTTTTTTTTTTTTTTTTTTAAACTTTAAAGCAAGCTGGATTTGCAATGACAACCTTTGTTTTTCTTCCTCTCCCAAAGTGGCAGTCCCCCCTACAGTCTGATTCTGGGTGCAATAAAACATAAGCTAAGTCACTGTAGGAACTGCAACCCCCAAGCATCGCCTTGTTCTCCTTGTCTTCCGATTGCTTTGCCGTGCCCCAACAAATCAACTAGGGAGGATTTCTTACGGTTGGAAGTAAGAAATTCCACCATGATTGATAGGAGCTGCTAAAGAGCTCAAATAAGAGTGGTTTCCCTATCGGGACTCCAGGGAAGAATTTGGCTTTGTTATTGATAGAGACCATAGATATCAACCAGGATGGAAAATACCGTCAGGACCTGCAACTTATCTTTGTTCTCCTCTTACTCTGCTGCCATATTCATGTCTTCATGGAGTACAGAACTTAAGTGGGTTTTTCTGTACTGAATGACTTTTCAGTTTTACAACACAGTGTCTTATTGATAGATCTGATAGATACCACATACCGTGTTTCAATCTGTGCCACCGCTGTCCCTGGTTCCCATTCACTGATCTCCACTGGGCATACACTGACTTGAAACTTGACTCGGCCGTTGCAAACACGCTTTGCAGCAGTAAATTATTTCTCTCTCCTTTTCATTAAAGACCAAAAAAAAAAAATCTAGTCTAAATAGCAATCTATTGGAATGTACTTTCCTCTGATGCATTGTTACCACAAACCGCTGTTCCTGGCAGCCTGCAATTAGTACTGAAAAGCATCCACTGCTTTAAAGAGTTTCGTCTTTCAGCAGATAGTAAATGTGGTGTGTCTCTTTTGAGGGTCTGTGGTGGCAAGGCCAGGACGTTCCCTTACAATAGTTTGGCTTTTATTTCCTACTGTGCTGTTCAGTTGGAGATTGTCTCTGCAGACAATGCAGTTGAATGAAGCCTCAGTGATGAGTCTGGTCATCTTAATCTGCCTCTGCAGTCAACTACAGGAGAGAAGGGGCTCTCCAGAGGGAAAGTCAGAACTTGATGGGCTGAAGTGCCCTTGGAATCATCATGAGAGCATGTTCTACATTACCTATCCTATAGGCAATCTATCAAACTAATCCTAATAGACTGCCCTATACACTTGCCAATGTACCTTGAACAAGTCTAAAAATAAATAGCCAACATCTCATCCTCCAGGATAGTTTCCACAGTCCTGATGATTCTGGTTTGACTTCCTGTCTCCAGGTTTGTACCACCTGGGAAATGAGGAAAAAGGAAGTGTAATAGTGGGTCCAGGTCTCCAGTTCTGCATGGATTCTGTCGAGGGTACCCATAGAGTTGTGCCTGGGGTATAGCATAGTGAGGGAGGGAGGAGTGAGGGCCATCGGGATATGCCGGGATCTTGTTGGAACTGGTTCCAATGCCATGCAAATGGATGGATTTCTTCTACTTTTCACATATGCAAGAGGTTTCCCGCAAAGAAGACTATTTGTATTATTATTCAGCTGCCTTGAGCAATATGGAGATTTACATTTCATTTGCAAGACCTAGAAATCTATGCAAAGAACTTGTGGTTCATGGAAATGACTGAATAAACACTCCCTTTTCCCCTATGGATAAAATGAGTCTATGTGGTGCTTCATGCTGGTAACAGCAGACTATCTCTGGGCCCGTAGCTTGAGTGCTGGTAGACACTGGTTGAGATGTGTGTTATGGCTCTTTGTCCCCTCTAGTGGATAAAGTTCTATCTACAAGGCTGGTCTTTCTAAGAGCTTGACCTGCAGGAGACCTTGATTGCCTGACTATGTCATCATATGGAGAAGGGGCTGGTGTGAGCAAGACCCCCCCCCCCCTCCCCGCCAAGGCCAGGGCTTCCAATTCGGTGAGCAAGGAGAGCTTTGCTCCTCTGCTCTTGTATGAAGCACTCATCCCTGAGGACCTGACTCAGACATGACTCAGTTTTTATTCAGGCAAAGCTCCCACTGAAGCAGATCACAATCGCCTTTGCCCTCTCTCCACCGGTAGATCCCCAGTGGCTCGGTTGGTGCAGGCAAGGGGTCCCTGTGGGCAGCTGGGACATGCCAGTCACCTCGTACTTAAATAAAACAGGTAGGCATCCTGTCAGATAGCCGGGGGGGGCGGGGGGGGGGCTAACAAACATACAAAAACCCTGCAAGAAGCGAAGACCCAAAGTCTGCACCTATTCCATATAAAGAACCTATAAGTCAGTCATGCTTAAGATATTTCCATCTTTTCCTGTCTCTCTCACTCTCTTTGGCAAGAGACATATGGAACTAATTATGAACAAAGGCCGATTGTTTTAATATTTAGAGTTTCCCACATCAAGCTGCTGGGTTTTTCTTTGACTGGTTTTAATGCATGTGCATATGCTGAGCAGATACAGAGTTTCTCTTCTTTATTTTAAACGGTTGCTTTAATGTCACGTCCCTAACACCTTCATCCTGGCTTTTGGACTTTGATCAAAACAAAATATTTTTAGTTTTGCATTAAAATGAGAACAATACATGGAGGAAGGGGCTGGCTCCACAGCTCAGCAGATTTTGCTCTCCCAGCTAGACTGCTCCAAGGAAAAGAGCCTGGGCCAACATCTTTTCCGTTTTATAAGCTAATTCAGAATACCACTACAGAGCTGGTGGACTGAGAAACTCCTGCTTTGCACACATTAACTCCAAACTGCATCTGGACCAGTATACCTGTAACTGAGCGTGGAAATGAACACAACGTCCGAAACACATTCCTACAAAACCACAGAATCACACCTGGCTGCTCTGGGACAACTCCTGGTGTTGCAGAAAGTCTGTGGGAAGGGAAAGAGTCTTTCCCACTTCCAAACCACTTGTGTACAATTTAGAGTGTAAATATAGTTACAAACTTTTCTTCCAGAGAAAGGGAATATCATTGTCTGCTAGTCTCTAAAGTGGTTTTATAAGAGAAAAAAAAAAATAGACACTGAAACTGACTTTGTGAAGACAACATTTCCCAGTTATAAGTTATAGACAGCTCCAATATAATAATTTTTATAAGTGCATGTAGAAGCTGTAGGCATCGCCGAGCAGGCTTTGACTGATACCTATGTGCACAAATGTGAGTGTGAGTGGTAGTGTCTGTTCTTTCTACTTATGCACGCCCTGCACTACACCACACACACCACCTGGCCTGAACCGGTGGGTGCTGGTGTTCAACTGAGCAGCCCAGAGGATCTGCCCGAGCCCTGGGTATGTGCTTTCCAACCTCGAGGAGAGAGGAATCTCTGAGCGTAGGATTTAACATTAATCTCTGCACCAGATGGTGATACACCAGATATTCTTTTTAAGGTGAACATGTGATCTACTGTACAGCAAACCAGAGGGGTCTGCAGTCACATGGCAAAATGTATAATAACTCTGATAGAGCTTTGATTAGACAACTGACCCGGTTACCATCTGTGGCAACAAGAAGCAAGCTTGACATTTTTGGAACATTCTCCCCAGAAGCTTAATTCTTCCACCTCTGTGGCACAGCAATCCCGCTGAGCAAACTACACCGAGAAACAGAAGGAAGCTAAAGATACGCTGCTTGAAACATGTTGTTAAGGTTACAAGGCTTGGGTTTTCCTTTTCCTTTTTTTTTTTTTTTCCCCTTTCCCTCCCCTCCTTCTTTCAAACAAGCCACATCTTGACTCATATGGTCTGATGTGAAAACCCACTCAGCTATTTGATAGTTGGGAAATCTAGATGAGACTGTAAGTTATTTCAAAGGAAGCTTGTGTGTGCTGTGAACTCTCTCTCTCTCTCTCACTCACACACACACACACACGCACACACACACACGAGTTTCAGTTCTGCACTATGGTAGTACAGACAGCTGTGACTCCGGGTAGGACCCGAAGACTTTTATTCAAAATACCATATGGATCACTGAGGAGACGCAGTGTGGAAAGGGTAAGCCGTGATTTCTTTGTCCTGAATGCATGCCCAGAGGATGAGGAGGGTACCATTCGGTAGCAGTTGTCTGCCCCGTTAGTAGTCAGAGCTAATAGAGGTTATGTCATCGTGTGTAGAAATTACTACTGATGGGACCTGTATGGTGATGAATGGGAATCAGTCCTCGTCAGAGGCTGTGTGATGGCTTGGGGTAGTAATCAGTGACAGCAGGAACAGTAAGATTATATGCAGCAATTAAAACTGCTTAAAGGCTCTGTGACAGTATTTGGAGGTATTAATTTCTGAAAAGGATCATTTCTAATAATCAGGACTCATTGAGACATTGTGACGGCATACGGCAGCACCGACCTGTAGCAGTGGGGAGTTAATAGTAATAATAATGTCAAATAATGAATACTGGTGGAAAGATTAGGGTGACGTGGAAGGGCTCTGTGTAAATGAGCCTGGCAAGCTGCCTCTGCCGGAGCTGGCAGGGGTGGCATGGTCCCCCCAGGGGACAGGGACACCTCGCACACCCCCTCTGCTTGTCACCAAAATGGTGCTGGGCTCAAGGGGATGGACACGGTCTGCATGCTCCTGGCCACAGGGAGTTTAGGCAGGGTGGCCCAGGGATGGGTGAGGGATGCTGCACCCACTGGTCCATCGCTGGTGGCACGCGTAGAAGCTCTAGGACCCCAGAGGGGCTCAGAGTTGCTCCGCGTGGGATTGAGGGAAACCTTTGCTCGAGGCATCTGTTTTGCTGAAGAGCAGTTTCTGCGGGAGCTGAAGCCACCTGTGAGTTTACTTCGAGTCTGTTGCATGTGTCACTCAAACAAAAAATCTGGTTTTGGATATTTAAAATCAAATTTTTTTTTCCCAATTTTTCTTTCAGAGTGCAATTTCATTTGGATGAATGCATTCTTTTTTTTTTTTTTAAAGGGATATGAAAAAAAAAATCTCAAAAATTAAATGCAGGTCAAAAACTGTTCCAGTTAAAAATACAGCCTTTTTTTTGTTTGTTTCTCTTCCCTCTCCATTTGGCAGAAGGGAAAGCAGAATAACTTTGTGTCAACCTGAAACATATTTTCTTTGCCGTTCCAGTCCGTCAAGCAAACCAAAGATAATCAATTATTCACACAGCTTTGGTCTTCTATTGTTTGATCATTGTTTGTTGCCTTGGAGTGCATTCAGAAATGTCCCTCCTGGTAAATTGGCACTATGTGGTTCAAGATGCTGGTTCTTAGAGGGGCCCAGGGCAGGCAGTCCTGCCTCCAGCCTTAACCTGCTTTGGGGACCTTGTCCCCCATACAGTGCCCAGCACAGCTGTAACACCAGCCAGGGTTCCCTCCTCTGCTGTTCAACTGCTGTTGCTGACCCAGGTCACAAGAGGTGGATCGGCGTCTGGTGGCTTTGCAGCTCCCCTTGAAAGTGTGGGGTGTCAGAGAGCCTGATGTCTCCTTCAAAGGTGGCTTCCCGCAAGGTGACAGATGATTTTTCGGCCAGAGCAAGCTCTCGGCTGCTGTGGGGCCACCATCCTCTGCTGCTGGCCACGGCAGGTCCCTCCCCATCTGGAAGGGCTCATGCTTTCACGCAGACCATACCTGAGACTGATAAGCCTAGAGAGAAGTAATATAACAGTGTGGAAAATAGGAGACCACCCTCCTCCATGCACATACACATCCACTTTGGAAACATGCTATCCATGCTGACCTACCTGAGCAGCAGCTGCCCGAATCTTTGCTTTGCTGTGTGCATTAGTCTCCATGTGATGGAGAGGTGTAAAAACCAGCAGTATTCTCACAGAGGGTTTTCAGGAGGTATTCCCATGGTGGGGAGTAAGGGAGAGCATGGAAATACCTGCAGGAGAAGCTGTAGGAGAAGGAGGATATATTTCTATAGGAGGCCAGAATGGATGTATAAGGATGACCAGCACTGCAGGGGACTTAGCAGTATATACATACTTAATAGCTCCACACGTAGCCCAAGTGACCAGCTGCTGTCGGGGGCAAAGGGGGGTGTTGTTTTATTTTCACTCACATCCACAGTTTATTTCTCTCCTTCCCACTTCTTGACCTAAGGTTGGGGTGGTTTAGTCTTCTTGTCAGGCAAATGCTGGAGCCTTGCTATAAGAATTGCCAGAGGATTTGGTAGAACTGTTTTTGCAGCCAGCTCTTTTTCATCCTAAATCTCTGTCCTTGCCATTACTCTCTCCACCTCTTCTCAGAGCTGCCCCATCAGGCACCTGGCCCATGAGGTTGTGGTCAACCTGGCTGAAGCATGCATCATGCTCTCTCTCCCTGGAGCCCCCCCACCAGCTAGAGGTGGCAAGGCAGAGCCCCTCCACTTGGGGTCCTGAAGCCACACAGAAGCTGTGTTTCTAAGTTCTAAGAATCCACAAAATCCCACTGCAGCAGTGAAAGAGCCCGAAATATGGTCCCAAGTGAGCAAGTTTCACATGTAAAGCTGGAGATGTGAGAGATCATGCAACGCATGGCATACACCCAGCAGAATAGAAGGCTTTACAAAGGCTTTTACCAGACCAAATAAAAAAGGGCTGTGCTAAATGTTTATAGGTATGGCACAGAGGCCCCCAAACATGACAGCTGAGGCAGAATTATTTTTTGTTCTGTGTGGCACATCACCAGCCAGTGTCAGGACTTAGACATCAGTCGGGTTCATCTAAGTCAGTGCTGATGTCAATGAGACATCTACACCCTGGTCAGCACCTTGGGTGCTACCTTTGGGATCACTGCAGAGGCAGCCAAAATCCTCTGCAGGGGTTGCAGAGGAGGTCACCTAAACACCCATGTTTGGTTGAATTCGTAACTCCTTAAACCCCTGCCAGCTCTCCTGTACTCAGCATATACAGGGACACCTTGGTCGGAAGAGGACTCCCCCCGCAAAAACCAGGCACCACGAATCCCATCCCTAACACAGTATGTCTCAACACAGAGCCCTCCCCACCAGATCTTCCTTCCCTGGGTCTCCTTCCCCCACCAGTAAACAAGCACGTTAAATATGTAGCCCTTTCTCCCTCTGCATTATTAATGTGAGACGGTTTGTGCCCGCGAGCTATCTTTATTATATCCATGTGCTGCGGATGTGTGTGAGAGGAAGATGAATAGAGTCCTGCTAATGTCTAACAAATGCCTAGCACCATTCAGAGATTTTTTTTTTATTTTTTTTTTCTGCTGTTGCAAGGCACTGGTAAAGAAGAACACATATTTACTCCTTCTCTCAAGACCTCACTGGCTATTTTCCAGCCACGGGAATGTTTCTCACCACAAACACAAGGTTTTTTGAGTTAGAAAGCCCAGAGAAAACATGTAGCATTCTTGTGTTAAAAAAGAGCAAGTCTGCCCTCTCTACTGCCTTTAAGGCTCAAAGGATGGTACTACAGATGCTGCGTGAAAAGGAAGGCCATCTCCAGACTAAATGAAGTGCTGTAACAAACAGATCAAGCTGGGAGAGATATGGCTGGAAAAGCTATTTTAAATTAAGCCTTGCAGTCTGCACCCCAGCTTTAGGTCCCAGCTCTCAGCTATGGTAAATTAAAGGCCCTGTGCCCAGTTGTGTCTGCGGATGTTTGCAGCTCAGCAGGATTTTAGTCCAGATTGCTTTTTTTATTTCTTGTGCCTCCAAAGAAGATAAGCTAAGATTAAAAATGTGGACAGAGCCCCAAGCCAGAACTCCCTGTCCATTACACAAGTGTAAATCTACACCAATGCTTAGCTGAGACTGGTATTTACCTATGACACTTCCTCTCTGAATGGATATCCATGAACACTCATTCATATCATGACTTTAAAACACACCAGGCAGAGATAAATCCGTAAATGGATATTTATTGCCATAGAAAACAGATGGCAGAAGACAAAGCTCCCATGTTCTTATCCCAAGCTGCAAGCACGTTAAGAATGCAGCAGGAAACGTCATTCCTCCTATAAATAAATTTCTCTTGAGAAGAGAGAACCCAGGGCTGAAAAGAAAAAAATTAGTCTTTCTGCTCTGCAGGCCAAGTCTGAGGCAGGTTTTCCCACGCTATTCTGCAGCTTATGGTGACCTTTGCTTTTGGCAAGAGAGGAGGTTGCCTTCAAGCAAACCCAGCAAAAAGAATTTGGGTATGTCTTGCTGCTGTACTATATCTACAAGTGCTTTTACTACTCTGAGTTATTGATTTTCTTTTCCTACTAAACAAAGTTCAATTCAACATTTGACTCGTTCGTTATTAATCATTTTTCCAGCATGGGTTCAAGAGCAAAGTGGTCAGAAGCCTCTCACACCGAGGGCTGTAATGCAGGGCAAATCAGATCTGGTGGCGTTCACGGCAGAGTGGTCCTCATTTTTTAAACCCCCTCATGGAAGCCTCTGTGAGTGATGCTGCAAGCACTCCTTCTGACACCACGACTAAGCGAGTGCTTCAAGGGAAGTTGATCTTTCCAGTTCACGCTATTTACTCGCAAACCGTTGCACTGTTATGCAGGTTTTGCAGACTTTTTCTTAGCACCTTCAGTGACATTTTTTGGACGGGTCTCTTACCTTGACAGCATCCCTGCCAATCTGGTAGACTGCCGAGGTGACAGCAGAGTTGCTCAGATACTGTGGATAACAAAAGAACAGCAGATAATTGGGTATGGAAGTTGTCCAAGAGAGAAGAGAGACCTTGAAGCAAGGAACTCCTGTTGTCTTAGCTTTATTCTGGAAGCCACTCAAGTCTCAAGGTGATGAAACCAATATACAAACTTAGATTAGTTAAAAAAAAAGCAGCATTTTGCAACAAACTTTGTTTGCAATGAATTATTCACCAGCCCTATAGACAAATAGTTGTGTCCAAAAAAAAATAAGAATAAGAGGATAAGCTTACGTAGCAAAACTGTCACCTGTATAATGTCCTGATATAATCACTTGTGACTGTCGAAACATCAATTTTATCTGCTTCATCTGAGCTTTATCTTTTCTGACCTGTTCACAAGTATTTTGGAGGAATCGGCTTAATTTGAACTCTACCTAGACAGATAAATGCTTGGTGCACCCTCTCAGGTGTCTGGAAGTTGTAATATTTTGTGACACTTCTAAAAGGTGTAACAAATCAAAACAGACTCTCCTGTGAAACGGATCAGGAGCTGTGCCAGACTTTATCCCCTCAAAATGGATGCAGGTTAACGGTGCAAGAGGTGAGAGGACAGCAGCGGCTAATGGATAGTGACTGGTGAACTCGGCAGAATTCGGAGCTGTGGTACTGCTCAAATTGGCTTTCAAATGCTTGGAGCTTAATTGAATTCTCAGAAGCTCTTCAAGGCCTGGAGACCTCACAAGCAGGCTCTGCTGTGAAATTTCCAGTGCTTTGGATTCTTATTTTGATCGGAAAATGAAAAGCTTTTTTCATTACAGTTTGGCATTTGCTGCCTTCACGTTGGCCAGACCCTGGGACAGCAAGGGTAGGTCAGCGGACAGAGCAAGGGCAAGCCAAAGGGCAGAGGCTGGGAGCCAGAAATGAGCCAAATGTTTTGGATTTGGGTGAAGGGAAGGGGGGAGATCATGTGAATCCAGTTATAAAGCCTTGGAGGAGGTGGAAAGGCTCCTGTAGTTCATAGACCCTTTTGATCATCCAGCTAATAAGCCTGCTTAAAGGGCTTTCTCAGGTACCATGGCTGGATCATGCCCCCATCAGCAACCCAAAGCTCAAGAGTTATGGTAGTTTAGCACCAGAGTACTTTTCCTTGAGGTAGTGCTCTAGAGCTGAAAAGGCAAGAACTTACCATCCTGACAAGGAAGTTCCTGGATAGGTTTTTCCATACTGAGACATTGTTTCATGCAAGGTTGGCCAGTGATAGATAATGCAAAGTGGTAACTTGTATATTCGAAATATCTTCCAACCTACTCCACCCTGAAGACCTAGTCCTAATTCAGCTTCTGGCCAGGATTTATCCCTGGAAGGGCTTAGACATGCCTTCAGTTGGGTTTTAAACTCCAAACACAGAAAGCCTCTAGACTCTGTGAATTCCTGATCCACTTAAATGCTGCTTCAACAATTTCCTGAACAGCATTTTCAGACAAGTGCAAAGTAAGATACATGCATTGTTTCGGTTCTCAATTACTTGGTCAATTTTTTCATTCATTTAGATGAGGTTACTATAAGTTTACAGGAAAGAAAAAACACAACCCAACCCCAAAACAGTGGATGAACAACAAACCTAGCCTTCACAGAGCTTTTCCATTTTCACTTTTTTAATATCTTTTGTCCAGACCAGGCACCAAAAAAAGGCTGGCTGAACACCAGCAGTGACTTTAGTGGAGCTCAAAGTCACCAGGACCCCTCTAACCAGCTTGATAGAAATCATGAAAGAGGCTGTTGACTAAAAGGAAATCTGTTCTGTACAAAGTTGCACAGTTTCTATTTTGCTGATTGAAGAAGTTCGGGAAGTTGGATTTAGATTTCAAACATGCTTCTAAGCTTCTGGTCAAACTTTCTGTCTGAGCTTAGCTTATTTCCTGGTGAAGTATATATTATCCTCATTGTCTCAATCATTTGTAGTGGCTTCAAAGAAACGGTGACTTTTCATTCTACCAGCAGATGGATATGAGTGATTCTTATGCTTTATTTTTTCTTGTTGGGACAAAGTATCAAACTCTCCAAATTGCACAGGCAAGGAGCGCAATTAGTCTCCACTTCCCAAAGATACCACATGAAAAGCTTTTGAAAAGATAATGGGCTGCAAATGATGCGATTTAGTCACCCGCACACACTCTACAATCCAGCTGTACTTCTGGAATATATTTAGAAGGTGTAATTATGGTAGTGCACGCTTTGAAGTAAGTGGGCAAGTTTCTTAACTGAGGTTGACATTCATTTTAGTTTCTAGCACACCCTTTATAAAAGCCAGCATGTCTTGATGGGGTGGGACCATGGACATTTATTTTCTCTCCAGGTTTTGCATCATCATAGATTAGGTAAACTCCATGTGAAACAATAGCTAAAGACTGATAATCTGCAATTAATGTTTCTACATTAAGCATCTGCCCTTTGGAGATCTATGTGCAGAACAAGTACCACTTTACTGTTGTACCATTTTAGTTCAGAATAGAAATCACTGCAAGAGTGAACCAAATTGGTCTTAACTCAAAAGTTTCTGCTATAGGGAGCTTCCACCCTGCCAGCTCCCAACAGATGAGTGATGGGACAAGATGTGTTTTAGAGAAGCTCATCTAAGAGACATTAAAGATAGCGGTTTATGTTCTTGCTAGCGTGTATTTCCCATGTCATCTCCATTCCACTTGTACCTTCAGCCAGCCTACATTTACAAGTTTGTCATCCAAATGTTCTAATTTTTACTGCCTTTTTAGGCCTCTAAATCTCTTCATCTCTCTCCCTCCTCTCCTTGGAGAGAGAGGTGGGGGATAACACCTGTCATTCTCTTCAGTGATTGGTCTGGCCCAACCCACAACATTCAGTAGTCAAAGAGAGAGAGTAATGTGTGTCTTGTGGTGACAACTCATCTTCATGTCTTCAAAAACAATTTAGGTGTCAACAGTGGCATCCTTCTGGTGGCCCTGCCTTCATAGCCTTGGTTGTGGGCTGCTTCTCCTTGAGATGAGGCTGGGAGATTGTAGCATAACATGATTACTGTGTTGTCTTTGGAGTCAGACCCAGGCAGAAGGTGCTGCTTCCTTATCACTGTGGATTGCTAGAACATCGCCTAAGTCTCAGCAAAGCTAAAACTTGTGTCACAAGACCAGCAATACAAGCTCTTGTCCATGATACAGATGACTCCATCAGCTGTAGAGCAGGTGCCAAACAGCAGGGTCCTGGGCTCCAGTCCCCTCTCTGTGACCTTGAGACAGTGTTTGCAGAAGCGGTCATTCAAGTCTAGAGCCTCTGTGTTTGAGTTGGTTTTGGGGAGCTCATGGTGCTCTCTGTTTCTTTTGGAGATGTGTGTCCAGAGATCTTGAGGGAATGTCTGAACCTATTCTGAAGCACAACACTATAGCCATCTTCCGGGTTAGTCTGCTGTGTTTACATGCTTGGAGGTTTGAAGTAAGGGCACCAGAAGTAGATAATTAAAAATGCACAGTGTGGTTTTATGATCAATGGCTTAGTAAAATATCAGATACCTCACCTGAGTACCGTGAAGCTGGGGAGGTAGGAAAGGATACTGTACTTGCATCCTCTCCAAACGCCTCTCTTTCATTGCAGGATAGATATAATCTGCCATTAAAAGCAATATGTATCTCATATCAGTTTTTTTCTGCATGTCTGTACTTACTGCATCTGAAAGGGTTTGGCTGCGTGACAGCACTGTGAGATGCTCAGGGGAAGAGCACAGGATCAGTGCACTGCCCTGATCAGTGTGATCCATGAGAAATTACCACTATTCAGAGAGGAGAACGCCAATGTCCTTTTCCTCCTCCACAGTACTCAAAAAAAGCTCTCCAACATCTTGCTTTTGTTAATCCATTTGCTATACATTCGGTAGCCATGGTATGTCTCTAACCACAAGGCTTTTCCTGCTTAATTTGCAATATTATCCACAATGCTTTGGAGCATCGTAGGAAGCTAAATGAGGATGGCAACAAGTGACTTTCTGTTGTTTAGGCTTCCCTTAATCATTCTTAATGAATCAACAGAGAGAAGGGAGGAGTAGGAGTAAGGTTAAAACCCCACAGGTAGTTTCTCCTCATTTTCACAGAAAACCAAGAAAAGTGAGTTGCAAATGTTTCACAGAAAGCTCTCCTTTCCTCAGAGCTGAGCTCAAAGCTGTTACTGTTGCCTGAGGGCAGAGCCTGGAGTTCCGAGCTTTTGAAAATACCATCCAAGAAAACCCATCAAAGCTGTTATGATGGATGGGCTATTGCAAGGGGAAAGCTTGGCAATCTTAGGTCACAATTTAAAATAATTCCTTATAATATATTGGGCTTTACATATTACAAAGTCTCCAAAGCCATTGATCCTCTCCAGATTTCTGCAAGACCCAGCCAGTGCTATTGTTCCCCCTTGGCAGCCAGGATGCTCTCAGGGTAAAAGCCCAGGCAAACCACCGACACCGTGCAAATCTGGGTGTGTTTGAAGCAGGATAAAACTTCAGGTCTCCCATTAGCTGGAAGTGCACATCCACACTCCCTTCCTCCCTCCTCAGCATCTCTCCACCCAACCCATGCTTGCAAACCACACAAGGGACTGGGAGGAGGCTTTTCTAATTTTTGTAATTTCCAGTCTGAAATGTTGGAAAGCTTCCTTTTTCCATCCTGGACTTTGCTGTAATGCAGCCATCGTGTATCCTCCTGTAAACTTTCAAATGCACCAATAGTGGCAGCTTCCTGTAGATGAAAAAGGGTTTGCTTCAGTTACAGCAAGTGGGAACCTGGCCAAGAAGAGTCATAAAATGAGAGGACGTTGATTTTCAAAAGCATAGTTATGTTAGTGCATTCCAATGCATCCAATCAGTCACTGGAGAGCGCTTAAAGTAGCCTTGGGGCCAACCTCCAGCTTCTGGAGGATGGTGTCAGGGGAAAGATAAGCAGGCCAATGCCAGCAGATCATCTAGACCCTTTTCCTTACAATCAGTCCCAGCAGACTGCCTGGTGCTGGCCAGACTCTGGGTTGCAGCAGCATTTTGAAAGCTTATCATTCCTGAGCTTTGTTTTACACTAATCCACGGATGCTGTTACCCGCCCTAGACTGGAAGGGAAATTGCTGAAAGATTCAGGACAAGGGTGTAAGCAGCATGAATATTTTCCTGTAAATGCCAAGAGATGCTGCGAGGTCTGTGAACATCCCTTACAGAGCCCAGCACTGGTGTTTTCTCTGAAGTCAGCACCTTCCCTTCCCCAAGAGTCCTCTATTTAAGGGGCTCAAGGTGAAAGGACCCCATCTTTCAGGGAAGGGAGCAAAAACATTTCTGAAAGTCAGCACCTTTTAGAGAAACTCCAAATGGAAACCGACAAATCCAGACAGGATGAATCACTTGGAGATGGATCAGGAATCTTCTGCAGCCCAGTACATGTACCACCATGCTCTTGCACCCAGGCCCTATCCCATGAGGTCAGTGCTTTGCAAGGAGAGACTGCAGGACTGCTCCCAAATTCCCGAGGCACTGGCCTCCAAGAAACCCTTCACTGTTTGTGTTTCATAATGATTGCCCATCGGGAAGGCACTGACCATCTCCCTTTCCTTGTTCCTAGCTTGCAATGCCAAGAAATAGCAGCATGAAAAGGTTCATGTTCTCTTATCCTGGAATGAACTGACCACGTCTGGTCAGACAGGGACAGAGCCCAGAATACCATCTACATGGGCTTTTCATTCCCATGACAGTTTCCCAGTCAGAGCTTGAGTAAACATGAGGTCATCAACAATCTAAAATTGCTGAGATTTATGTCTCTCCTGATCATATTTTTATAGAAGCAGCAATATTCTTTCATTCTTGCTATTCTGCCCATATCTTAATCACTCTTCTGACAAAACCAAACACCCTATTTTGAAATCAAACAGATTAACAGGGGGTGTTCCCTGCCAAGGCAGTGATTCTTGTCTGACTGGACCACTGCCCTGTGCAATGTTGCTTTTGGTGGACATCAGACATAAATCTTCCCAAAGATGGTTTCTCCCACTGTACAGAATAAGAGCCCTATTGTTACAGCTACAATGCATTTGGGGCACGTCTCTGTTGCCCTTTAGACCAAGGCAGCCACTGTTCTCATCACTGAGTACCATGTTTCATCACCCTTTCATGACGGAGCAGAGTGGTCCCACGCACCATACCTGGGGAAGACGAGGGTGGTGGGATTGTTGCTCTCTGTCCTCTCTTTTTGGCTGAGCAATGGCTTGGAGGAGTGTTGATATCAAAGCCTAGGCAAAAGCTCCATGATGGAAATGTGCTGTCATTTATGCTCTTCCCGAATCCTGCAATAACCCAAATGAGGTCAGTCAGGATTAACTTTGTCTTAAAGTGCCTGATTCACACATGCCGACACCTTGGCTTTAAAAAGGAAGTTTTTCCTGGCTTTGCAAGATGGTGGTATGGCTTTGTCAGTTAATGCCTGTCCATGACAAAGCTGAACCCCAGTTCCTATCCCTACTGTTAGGGCCCTTCAGAAGTGGTAAGTGGTTCTTCAACCCGTGTATGCATGGCTCATTAAGGGCAATGGACCACACACTGCCAATACTTGTCTGTAGGGTGAAGGCAGCCATGGAGGTACCAAGAACAACTCACCATCCTAAACAGAGATGAAGTGGGAGATGAGTAAGGGCAACATAACACCAAGAGCCATGACTGCACTTCAAAAGACTGCCAGCTCCATGGGAGCTTCATGTCTGGGTAGCGCTTGTGCTGTGACTGAATTGCGTCTGGAGTCACACGGGGTGTGTGCTGTGTGGGACCTACAGGAGAGGACATAGGATGGCATTTCAGGCTGACACAAAGGGCTGTGTAACATATGGCCTGATGGGAACTGCCCAGAAGAAACGAGGGCAATCTTGCATGTGGTTCAAAGAGAATTGCATGGATGGAATATATGGCCTTAAGCAATGAAGAAGTGAGTTTATTTCAACCACATAAAGCTATTCAACTTGTGAACAACATTAGCTGGGTTTTGATCACTCTTTTTTTCCAAGCTACTGTGGTGCTTGGGCAGAACTTCCAAGTTCATAATTCTCTTAAAAGTTCCTATATTTGTTTTCCTTAGACTTGAGACTTCTTTTAAAAAAAAAAAAAAAAGAAAATCTGCCATATCCTTCAGCTGCAAATGATTTAATCGTTCTTGGCTTTGTGTGATCTGAATATTTTCTTGTTCTCTTGCTTTGCAGCTGTGACCTACTTAATTACAAGCAGGAAACAAACCCTAGAATCGTTAGACATTCTGCCTGGCTTGAAGAAGGGGGGAAAAATATCTCATGTTGTTAAATACTAGGATGTCCTTCTTAATAACAGGAAGTCAAGCTCCAGATAGCAACGGCGAACATTTGAATTCTTTGTGCATCAAGATAAGGACAGCAAAGAGCTTATGGGCTTTATTTTTTATGGCATGGATGTTTTGGGGGCAGGGGAAATGACAGCCACTTCAATCAGCCAAAATGGGAATGAGTCATAAATTTCTAAATCAAGAGCGTAAATCCTCTTTGTTTTAACTTCTGAACAGCTTCAGTCTGGTGTCCATAGAGACAATGAAGTGACTGACTCGCTGCTTCGATCCGGCAGCTTTCAATCCATTTTCTCCTCTTTTCAGGAGGTATGAGCAAACAAGGAGACAGTGAGTTTGGATTCCACGTTGCAAATCATCAGGTTGGAAGGCAGAGCGTGGGGGAGTTTGATTAACTGCACTCCACCTCTGCAGATGGAGTCTGGGCTACCATTTATACCTCCTGAAACCCACCACCCCGCCTGGATATGTGGGTGTAATAGTAGCTATAGAAAATGGCCAGAAAAGGGAAAGCCAGGACTGGCAGCCTTTGTGACTGGCTGTCCCGCACAAGCACATTGGTCCTCTTGTCCCAGTTCATCCGTAGCTCTGGTAGCAGCTCAAAAATACAAAAGTCCCAAAGCACCATGAGGCAATAGAAGCTCATGTTTGTACAGGGTTTTAAGCCGAGCAGCCACAGAAGTGCAAGTTATCATCTTCTGTCAACTGTGCATGCATTATCACTGTAGATGGCACGGATCCAGTGCTGTCCTACAACGCAAATGGAGACTTTCCATTAGCACAAGCCACAGGGGTCTGTGTTCTGGGAGCAACCGGGGTAGAGGTCAAATCTTATGCTCTATTGAGAAGGTCTAACTGGTCCCAGCTGGGGAGATGTTCTCAGCATGCTGCAGTACAGTAATCCCCCAATGTTGACTCCTGAGTTTCCCATCTGCAGATTAATTGTGTTGTGGCAATAGAGACGACCAAACCACCCCACGTGAGTCAGCCCCAGTGCAGATGCCATGAATGAGTGCACAAGTGTGTGCATGCACTGCTTTTTGTGGTGTTAACAGGCACGGCTTGCCCTGGGACCTCTCTACCCCCCAGAGCCAGCAGAGCCACCACCTTTCTCCACAGCACCCTCCCTTAACACTGCTGAGTGCCCACGCCACTACTCCGACAGCTCTCTCAGGGGACATATATGTATATAACCAGTCTTCACCTCAGGGAACATTCATTCACCCATAGTTATGCTCATTGATAACCAGTGTAGGAGCTTTCAACACAGAGGGTGCGTTATCGATCCAAGATATCGTAAGTATTTCTGCTTTTTGCTGCATAACTCTTGTGGAATATGACCAGTTACCTTTCTAGCAGGCTGAACACATATTTACTTTTTCATGTAAAACGGCTCCCATGAGATTTCATAGCACCCGACAAACGTCAGTGAATTAATCTATTGAGGAAATGCAGATCCATAAAGTTATGTGACTCATTTAATGTTGCTCGCAAAACTGATGACTTTTCTGGAACAGGACCAGATGCCTCTTCATTTCTGATCTGAAGGTCATATTTGACCTGTTTATATTATATCTTTTCTCTCTGTCCTGTGACAATTGCATCCTAACCAACAAGGGAAGTATTTATTTGTAATGATCATAAAGAGCTTCAGAATAAATTAAATATATGGGCTTAACTTAGGCAAGAATAGGCTTTCCAACCCATAAGCAAGATCAAACATGAGAAATCTGGACCATTGATTTTCTGAAATATGTTCCCTTTGCCCTCCTCCTTTTTAATGAAATGCTCAGCTCTTGTCTGTGAACAGAAAGGACTTTGTATTAGTCATTGAATGCAGTGAGTGTTACCACTGGGTCTGAATCAGACAGACTACTTAAATATATCTGCAGGATAAGCTGTAAGAAAATGTTCCGCTGAAATGGGCCATTTGTGCTGTATGTAGGCTTGTTTTGCACAGGCAGCAAGGCTGCCCTTCATTAAATTATCCATCTCGCCATAGGGCAAAACTGCAGACTGGCTTTTTATGAGCTGCCGGATTTGTCCTCTCTCCCAGGCAAGCAGTGCCGGTTTAGAGACACCTGCAACATGATGCAATGTGTTCTCCAAGCCACAGCTCACAGCCAAGGCCGTTTTGACAACTTGGCCATCGCCTTCCGATAAGGGGTGGGCAGCAGGAGCTAAATGTGTGATTCAAATTGATGTGAACACACGGGTACTGGGGAACCTCTCATAAAGGGAAACCCTTGCTCCAGTTCACCAACGGAATAAGCAAAAGCTTGAAACAGGAAAAGTGTAACTGAACATTGTGTGACTCCTTCTGCGAACAGTCGGGTGTGTTTGATCCCCAGTCTGAAACTTACTGCCCACCTGATCGGCACAAACACAGGTTTGTCTCAGGTTCACCTTGCTTCACCCCTGAACTTTGCCAAAGGCTGTTTTAGGCACAGGCGAATAAGGTGGAAGGAAAACAGCTCAGCTGTTGGATGAGCTTTAGGTTGTCCCCTGTTCATACCTGCTTCTTAAGCCAGCTGTGATTTATTTTTTTTTTTGTATTCTTCTGGCGAAAAATAATTTTCCTGAGCATTTCTGCACATAATAGCAGAGAGCAGCGTGATGACAAACTTTGCGGCGATGGGCTTGTGCAAGGGCATGTTGCTTTGATTGGACACCCTGGTCACGGGATGTTGCAGTCCCCAGTGGGATCAGAGTTAATCATAAGCTTGGGTTTCCAAAGTGAATAATCGCATTTAAGATCTCGCCATTCACTTTCTGCGGCTGTTCTGCACTATTTACTTAATACGTTGTCCTGACCTACATCCCCTCCTGCAGACTCATTCACTGCAGTGTTCGCGGAGAAAGAGGATTGAATAGCAAATCTCTGCACAATCTCTTTCACGTTTCTGCATAGTAGAAGTGAAAATCACTTTAGCTGGTGGAATATTAGGGACGAGTACAAGCCCAGCTTTATAGGATTCACCTACTTGTAAACCTTGTTAAATCGCTAACACAACTTACTTTGGGAAATGAAATGAGTGTGATTTGAGGATGTGACATACTCTCCTGTGTCAGTCAATAAAAAACCCTCTAAAGTGAGGTCACGTACAGCCTTACACAGAAGGAGCTGCTGTTCACATGACGATAATACCTAGCACCACCAGAGCACTTTACATTCTCAGAGAGCTTTAGAAATGTTATGATCAAGGTGGATGACTGGAATAGTAAATTTTCATTCAGTTATTGCTGTGAAGCAGCAGTTCATTTCATTATGGAACATTTTAGGCCATATGGGCTTGTGAGAACATTTTGAGGAAGTTGGCCAGGGTTTCTGACTTGTGATATTCGTCCTAAAAATTAACCAGCAGAGAAGTCTTCAGTTTCTCCCATTTTCTCTGCAGAAGGGTTGTAGGACTGTCAGTGATTGTGGACCAAGGGTGAGGGGTGGAGGCTGTTGATATCTGTGGTTTGATAATGTGTGATGTGTGAGAGCTAGAAGGTAACTGAAGCAGTGCAGGCAGGGCCATCACAACTACAAGGGCCAGTATATGTTTGGGGAGATACTTCCAAGGTTCAGGTATGATCATTTTCCAGGTCTTGTGGCACAGCCAGGCTGGGGTCATTAACATACAACAATACAAAATGAATATAGGGTCAGCAGATACTTAGTCAATCAAAGCTCTCACCAGATCCAGTATGGACATCCATACTTTATTTTCACTCTCTTTTTAAATCCAGGTGAGCTTCTTTTGCCCAGAACATAAGTATCTTACAATATAATATGCAGAGTCTGAGGATCTGCTTCTTCAACTCAAATGCCTTTCCCAGCTCCTTTTAAAACCCTCTCTCAAACCTTTCCTTATACAAACAAGGTACAAAACCTGGCAAAGGTACAAGAAATAAAGCAAATAGTATCAGGTCCTTGACCTCTGGAAAGTTTCTGCTGGACACTCAGAAACCCTCCACAGTTCCTCTTTGGGTGGCAGTGAAGTCACTTGTCAGGCGAAAGGCAGAGAAGTCCAACTAGGCCGTCATGAAGGACAGGACCAGCTTGGTTGGGGTGTATACAGGGCACTCAGAGGCTCAGGTTCTCAAGTGGATTTGGTGCCCAGTGTCCATTTGGAAGTCTTTGCAGAGTTTGTGGTCCAGTGCAGTTACAGGAGGGAGGTCGCTTCTGTGAGTCCCCACCAAGGTCCTTGGCTCTGTGTGGGCACATGTGAAGGAAGTGGATGGCTCCTTCTCCATGTGTTTGATCACTTGGCAGTGGGTCATCTCTAACTGTTCCCATTGTATCAATCACAAAAATAATATGCCATTAAGGCACAAGGAGCAAAATGCAACTAGTTAAACATGTCAAGAAAAATCTTCAGCATAAGAAAGCATGAAGCTGCAACATGAAAGGGAACATTAGACATGAAGATCTAACAACATTAATCCTCTTAACACTATAGAGAAATAAAGATCAAAAAGCATAATGGATTTGAAATAAGACCTAAAAGACCACATCGAGCTGGAGCTGCAGGGACCGTTGGGACCATATGTTGAGCAGTAGCAGGATATTTCTGGTATGTCTACAGCAAGCTCAAAGGAAACCACCCTCCACCCGGCACGTCTGTCTCTCAACACGCCCAAATACGTCCACACCCATCAGAAAGTTGTGGGTAGAGACTTACTCGAGAGCACGCTGGAGAGAGATGCTGAACTCCTCCCTCTGAGCCCAGAATATACAATCTGCCTAAAGGCAAAACACGGACCTGTCTCCCCAGCTCCTGGTGCAGGCAGCTTCTACCTACATCAGTGCATGGACATGATTTACAGGGTCTGTGATGAGGAGGAGCTGTCTGCTGGGGTGGGATTGGGTTGGGAAGTCCAGCCCCAGCCTTCAAGCGTCTGAGACAGCTCCATGAAGCAACGCAGCAGCCCAAAGGGTTTGGAGGTTTTTTTTTTTTTTT
>VXAK01017238.1:338155-378893 GCA_013399435.1 Arenaria interpres | reverse complement strand
GGTTTTTTTTTTTTTTTTTTTTTTTTTTTTTTGTTTCATGGGAAATAAGGAGCTATTTTTATACCCTAGTAACAGCCTTTGGACTGTCAGTGAAACGTAGGAGGTTTCATAGTAAATGTTTTGCCTGACATTTTCTCAGAAACAGCGGGAAATAATCAGTGCATAATTAGAGAGACTGTGCTGAAAAGATCTGCAGATGTCTATAGATCTCTGTAGAGTGCAAAGGGCACTATTTTTTTCCTAATTGACCTTAATGAAGGTGAAGTTCAATGTGTTTTATAGAAATGAGAGATGATTTTACAGAAATGACTCAAAGTGTGCACCAGCAGAAGAGCTAAGTTGCTGATTCTTGATATTTTTTTTTCTCTGCCATTCCCTGTAACTATCACCTCTTCTGCCCTTTTTGAATAAGTGAGACCACCTTCTGGGGTGTATCCCTGGAAAAGAGCACCTTTGGTGGTGTATCCCCCAGCTCTGGACGGGATGGTTGGTCTTTGCCTGAGAAACATCCATGGTTGCAATTCCTTTGGAAGCTACAAGGTGGGATGGGTAATCTGTATTCAGGCAGCTTTTACCCCTTCAAAAAATAGTATGTGTCTAATCAGCAGGAAAACCTCCACAGGAAACCAAACAATCTACTCTAATCATGAAGGTAAATCTACACTGAAATACTCACTGGGCCTCCTATAGACTCAAGTGACTCCTAAGGAGACTGCTCCAGTCTATCAGTTAAATAAATACGTAGGGGAACTGTTTTCAGAAAGTCTGATTATGTCATCAACCGACTGAAAAGGCTCCTTCAGAGCAGCCCTCATCTGTTGAGTAATTACCGAGTTGGGACGGGGGGCTGAAAGTCTCCTTTCGAGCATTCAGAAAGATGATGCACATGTGGAGTAGCTAATTTTAAAACTGCAGCATATCCTTCATTTCCCCTCCTCTCCCCCTTTGCAGAATACCAAAGGGGTTAGGTCACATCCCAGAGCAATCACTTGCTATGGTTTCTTTTCCCCACTCTGTTTCCCTTTATCAAACACATTTCTTTCTTTTCCTCTCTCGTGCTCCCAGGCAGAGATCTTACACACCAGACTGTAGCCTGGAGCAAATATTGTCTAGTCAAGTTATAAAAAAACAAAAACAAAAACCACCACCCTTTCCTCCAAATGAGGCTTTATAATGGAGATATTCGTGGTCCCCTGTCTACATGGCTGGTAAGGGAGTAAGTGTGTTACCTAGTTTACAGGCAGGCAAGGAAATCACCGAGAGATGATGAGCACAGGGAGACTAGCAGCGAAGGCTGGACGCTCAGCAAACAGATAGGCAGGGCAAGCAAGAGAGGGGAGCAAAGAAAAATACACTTTGCAGAACGAGTAGCTTCTAACAAGTTTGAAGGAAATATTATTATGATTTTATTACTGTGTTTTATAACGCCACTCTAAAAATGATGTCCTGAAGAAGCAATTAGGCTGAGAACATGGATTTTGCAGCTGTGTTTTCCTGGCCCTCCACCTGCCCTGTCAATGAGCTGATGAGCATCCTTCTGCCATTATCGTGATGCATTGCTTGCTTTGTGCCCTCCAGTCCTCAAAGACCAAGTTATGGATGGGGTTAGGGCAGGACAGACCTGCAGAAAACCAACCAGAGATGAATATTCCTGCTCCTGCCCCATCCAGGGAGTTGGATGAGAGAAGACATCAAGGCTTTTGGGAAATGATGGCTCCTGAGCTCTGCTAACCCAACAGCTTCTGGGGCTCAGTGCTTGCAGGTCCCTCATGATTTCAGCTCAAAATGGGGATGTCCTGTCTACCCTTATAAAAAGTGTCTCCTCGGAAGAGCCTCCATGTAGACACTCCCCAGCTGACTCCCATCTGCTCCCTTCAAGTCCCACTGCCTTTTTGTGCACATTCCTCTGAAGGGAGAGTGAAATGAGTGAAAAATAGCACCGACAGACAGCTGTGTCCAAGGGCACTGGTTTGCACTGTGCCTTTGGTAAAAATACTGCCACCTCAGTTTCCCCACCTGGTTATTAAATTTTAGCCAACAGGTAGGAGGAACACTCATGAGATCTAGTCAGAAAAGTTGTTGCAATTTAACTGCGTGGATTTCATGGTGATTTAACTCAACTGAAAAACCCTTGTGTTGAACCAGACCAGTTCCCTCAGCCCACCTCATCATAGATGTTGACAGCAGTGAAATGTCCACCCAGACAAGCTGCTCCTGGGGAAAAACAGGCAGAGAACTTATCTCTTCTCAACACCTGTTTTAGGAAGGGATGCCAGAAGTGAATCTTTGCATCCATAGACTAAAAGCAGTGTCTTGGCATCCAGCTCACATGGAGATAACTGTATCACATTCTCCTGGGCTTGTTCAGATGAGACCCCACCCTAATGAATCCAAGCTCAGCAAGGGTTAAAAGTATGTCCACAACAGCTGAATCAGACTGATTGTAAATGGTCATTGTTTAATCTGTGGAACTTCGCAAGATATCACCCCTTGGGTAAATAAGGTGTTTTGCAGACTGTTGCATAAGTCTCATATAAAGATTAGGTTCTCCTTCTGAGTCCAAAATACATAAAGGCTCCAGAACAGAAAGTTGGGTGGGAAAAGGACTGGAGTGTAACTGCACAATGGGTGGTCAACACACAAACCTAAAGGATGAAACGTTGCGTGTGGCAAAGCTGTCTCCTCAGCTGTTCTTTGGGAGTGTTTGAAAGAGTTAAGCCCAATACTGGAATGTCTTGGGAATGTTGGCAGAGGGAGAGCGAGCGGCTTTTTTCCTCCCTCTGGATGGAGTCCCAGGACTGAGCTTGCAAAGTGATGACTTTGGATCCGAGTTTGCTTCTTGGTTCTGCAGCGGGGAGCTGGGAAGTGATGCAGTGTAACCAAGAAGCCCTTCGCGAGGGATGTGCAGTTGCCTTCCGAAGTCGGTAAAGGTGTTTTTACTTCTTCCCTGCTCATCCCTGGGTGCAGCAGAACTTGCTTTGAGAAGACACACGGAGGGAGAAACCACATCCTGAAGGGCGTGTGCGAAGGGAGAAAGACACATCCCCAAACAGTTTATTTTGGCTGCTGGTTTTTGTTGTCAGGTTTGGTTTGGCGGTTTGGCGTTTTTGGGGTTTTTTTTCCCTTTCTTTTTCTTCTCCTTCTTTGATGGAAATTGCAGTGACTTTTTAACCTCACAGCTCATAAGGCGCCTTGGGATTAGCCGATTGCCTCTGAGCGGGGAGTCCGGGGTGTTCCACCCGGGGAGCTGGCATGGCTGCTGTGCTCTTTGGCTTTGAGGATCTGCTCTACAGCTGGGACAGTCTGGTGTGGAGCCTGACATCCCGGGCTCTGAGGACTTGCCGCTTTGGAAACCTGAGGGTCCTGCAGCTCATGCTGAAGCCATGGTGCATTTCCAGAGCCGTTTATCAGGTAGGGCTACAAAATACCAGGCCAGACCCTCAGACCCTTGTGCTGCAGAGGGGAACCCTCCCCACCCCCCGGGGAGTCGCACAGGGTCCTGTCCCATTCCTACCAACCGCTTTGGGTCCTACCAAAAGTGGTGGGACAGAGAAGACACTGTGGGCAGGGGAAGTCTGGGGGGAGAAATGCAGCTTTTGAGGATGGTGGTAGGGTTTGCCGTGGCTGAATGCAGGTCCAGACTCTCCTTCCCACAGAGCAGAGGGGAATAAGTGACTGCAAATTAAGGGTCACTCTGCTCTATCCTGTTTCCTTGAGCTTTTTACTCATAAGTACAGCCAGCCTCAGTGTGCTGCGTCCTCAAGCTGTCCCGGTGGCTGCACAAGAGTAATTTATAACTTACCCAGAGGAAAGGACGCCTAAAGACACCTAACCTGTGGAAAATCGGCAAAGGCGGTGGGTTTTAAACTGCAGTCACACTACTTATCCCTGCTTGACTTGTGCAATGCCTCTGGACTGCTTAGTCTTGCAAAGTAGGAGGCATCTGGTTGCCTAAAACTTTTGTTTTGCTTTGCGTGTGTTTTAAGTGGTACAGAAAGGTTTGGGTCTTATTTGACTGGCTTCTCTGTGGAGTTACACTAACTGCTTGCAGCTTGAGGTATAACAAAACGGCTCTAATAAATTGTGCGTGTTTCTGAGACTGGCTAAACTGGGTTAAATAAACTGAACGTCACAGTGGAGGCACTAGATCTGGATGCCACTTTGAATAGCAACTCCTTCCAGTCCATAGTTGAGTCCAGGTGGAAATGACACTATAAACCAACCAGTATCCAGCTCGTCTGCTTTTTTAATCAGCCTTAGACAACTGAGGCTAGACTTTTATTCTGCTGTGGGGACAAATCCGTTACAATATTTATCAGCTTCACAGATTAATGCCGGATGCTGGATTGACTGATCCATGTTTGCATTTGGAAAAGGCATTTTCTGCTACTCCCATTTGCTTGGTATTTTGCTTTTCCTGTGCTTTGCGAGTCTCCATGTGTGAAGCCAAGTTATACAGAAGAAGCCAGATTAAAAGCCTGTAGAAATTGTGTGTGTCACTTAGAGGGAGACCAGGGCAAGGCTCTTAGTAATTTCAGCAAACTTTGAACCAGATTCAAATCATGCTCTGGTTTCAGCAGACTTCAGGAATAGATTTTATGGCCTTCTTTGGATTTCAGCAAGCACGGGTGGCATGTTTATTTTAAGTATTTGTTTGTTCTAGAAAATGCCTGCAGCCAATAGCACAAACCAACTACCCAGAAGGACCCCTTATCCCACTGATTGACCCAGTGGCCCTGGGTCACGGCTTTGAAACCCCCATGAGAGGTACCACAATGATGGCTCCAAGTGAACCAAGCTGCCTTTCCTGGGCTGCATTTGGTCTTGGTTGGCATGAACCTGCAGGTCAGTCTGCGCAGAGGCTGCCTATGATGTGGGGTTGCCCAATCTGCTCTCTACAGCTTGTTTTAGGAGCATGAATCTGAAGCCAAATAGCTCACATGAGCCTGGGAAAGAGGAGGAGAAAGCAAGTGGGCTTAATGCTGAACCCTTTTTTTACCTTCCAACCACGTAAAACCATCCTGAAAAACTAAGGAGTTATTTTTTAAGATGTGTCCAGATTTCAATTACAGATAACCCGTCCCAACCTACACACCATGGGATGCTACTCTGCCTATGATAACTCCTGGGACTGGGGTCTTTTAACAGATTTACTCTGTTGTGAGCACAGAGCACGTGCACAAGTGCACTTTTTCCATTAGAACACACACATGTCTTCAGGCATCCCCCGTGGCATTATATCATGTTCCTTTGCTAGAGTCACCAGTGAAATGGGACCAGTAACGGTGCCTCCCTTCCCATCCAAATGAGCATCAATGCAGCCTTATACTCACGGGGCAGGGTGGACTTGAACAGTTGTCCTTTCCTCAGACAGAATGAGTGAACATCTGCAAAAGCTCAGCAAAATCACGTCACTTTATTTGACAATGCCCATGAGCTTCCAGTTCTTTGGAGAGGACCCAAAATGGTGGGTCAGATGCCAGGAGAGTTACTGCTGGGTGGAGGTCTGCTTGGGAAAGGCATCTCCATAGTTCATTGCCCCAGAGAGCCAGCAGCTGTGGTATTATTAGTGGCCAGCATGAGCCAATAGCTAACTTTACACTTATGCATATTAATCCAAACAGCATTTCTTCCAGTAGCCGACATCCTCCAATTCAAATACTGACAAGGTATTTTAGTAGGATATTGCTTGGACAGAAAGCCTGATCGCTCAATCGCTTCCCGAGAGTCTTCTTCCACTGTTTATTATTTAGATGAACAAATAAGCTCTTGGCCATGTTAGTTTTGTTGCTGCAATATATTAATCCCTGTTGCTACTGCATCTTGAGAGCAAAGGAGATCAGCTGTAGGACCTCTGCATGATGCTAGAACCAAAACAGCTCTAGAAAGAAACAGTCATCAACTTCGTAAAATTAAGCCAAACTTTTTCATACTAGAAGAAGTATATGTGTCCCTTTCCTTCATGCTTTTTTCTTTGAGTTAATCACATGCCAGTGCATCTGTGCTTGTGGAGCCATCATGGCTTGGGTGGGTATACACTTCAGTGAGTGAAAAACTGTCTGGAAGGCCAGACCTAGAGAGTTGTGGTGAATGGAGTTAAACCCATTTAGTGGCCAGTCACAGGTGGTGTTTCCCAGGGCTCAGTACCGGGGCCAGTTCTGTTTGATATCTTTATCAACGATCTAGATGAGGGTATCGAGCTTCAGTAAGTTTGCAGATGACATCAAGTTGAGCAGGAGTGTTGACCTGCTTGAGGGTGGGATGGCTCTGCAGAGGGATCTGGATAGGCTGGATCGATGGGCCAAAGTCAATGGTATAAGGTTCAACAAGGCTAAGTGCCAGGTCCTGCACATGGGTCACCCCAATCCCATACAGTGCTAGAGCCCTTGGGAAGAGTGGCTGGATCTCCCTGGTGGAAAAGGACGTGGGGCTGTTGGTCGACAACTAGCTGAATATGAGCCAGCAGTGTGCCCAGCTGGCCAAGAAGGCCAACAGCATCCTGGCATGTATTAGTAAATAGTGTGGCCAGCGGGACTCAGGAAGTGATTGTCCCCCTTTACTCAGCACTGGTGAGGCCCCACCTCAAGTACTGTGTCCAGTTTTGCGCCCTGCACTACAAAAAAGACATTGAGGTGCTGGAGCGTGTGCAGAGGAGGACAGCGAAGCTGGTGAGGGGTCTGGAGCACAGGTCTTATGAGGAGCAGCTGAGGGAGTTGGGGTTGCTTAGTCTGGAGAAAAAGATGCTGAGGAGAGACCTTATTGCTCTCTACAACTGCCTGAAAGGAGGTTGTAGCAAAGTGGGGGTCAGTCTCTTCTCCCAAGTAGCAAGAGATGGAAGAGGAAATGGCCTCAGGTTGAGCCAGGGGAGGTTTAGGATGGATATTAGGAAAAATTTCTTCACTGAAGGGGTTATCAAGCATTGGAACAGGCTGCCCAGGGAAGTGGTGGAGTCGCCATCGCCGGAGGTATTTAAACGACTGGTAGACGTAGTGCTGAGAGACATGATTTAGTAGTAAATTGACAGTGCTAGGTTAATGTCTGGACTTGATGATCTTAAAGGTCTCTTCCAACCAAAATGTTTCTATGATTTTATGATGTTATGATTCTATGATTTGCTGACTCACCCTTGCTGAGGCTGACTTGGGGGTTCCACAGCAGCGTACCACACATCCAGGTTCCTGACTGAGCAGGACCCACGCTGCTTTCCACACATCGCTGGGGGGAAATCAGGTCCTCCTTCGCATGACCCAACAAGACCATGGCTCCTCAGGTATGACACCAACTCGGAGAATTTTTTGGTATCCTTTCCCTAGACTGTTGTCTTCTCCACAAAAACCCTGAAAAACTTTTATGGTAATTTCCTTCTACTGTCTCATCTACAAAATATATAAAAACAAAGCTAATACTGTACAGAGGGCTTGGGCCAGATTCACTGCCAATGCAAAAAGCGACAGGTTCTTGAAATGGCAAGTTGCACCAGACATCAACATAATCAGTGTAATTCACCTTATTTCTGACCAGTGAGACTTTGCTTTCTTGGCTTTTGGGAAATCGGGAGCAATGCATTAGCCAAGATATATAGGATAGCAATTTTGGAGGCATCCTGACTGTAGTGGTCAGGATCCCATCCCACTTGATATTTCAGTCTTCATATCCAAATTAACACAGCAATCAGAAATCTAGACTTGCTCAGGTTCTCTGAGCAGCAGTTGTTATAAAATAGGTTAAAACAACCAATATTTTTTCCTTCATTCTTGGTCTCCAAACAGGATTTAACTTTCAGAGGTGCCGAGTAACTCCATTTCTCACTGTCTTTAAGCGATGCTGTGGTACTCACAACACTCAAGAACGACAGGCTTTTGGTACCCTGAAGCAAAGTACCATCATCTGTCTCAGACTGCATTTCTCTTCCTGGCAAGTAAATCCTCCTGCAAGTTTGCTGCAATTCCCAGGGATACATTTGTCTACCCAGTTTGAACAAACCACTTGTCCTGCTCTCTTTTCAGTGGGACTAATATTCACCAGTTGCTATATTTTAATTGTGATGAACACTTGCTATATTTTAAATGTGTTTTGTGATCCACCGTGTGTTTTTCTGACTGTGTGATCGAAACCCATTTGAAAAAGGAGATTAACAAATAATAAACTTCCAGCCGAGGCTTTCAGACAGTCAGTTGTGTGGGAGGCCACAGAGCTGCCGAGTGTATTTTTATCAATGCCCAGAAGATGTCTGACTGCTCTGACCTACTAAAAAAATGGCCCTGTGAACTAACACAGTGCCTGCTTTTGCGGAAATACTCACATTTCAAGAAGTGCTGGGGGAGGGCTGGTTTATTATGGGGTAGGCCGTCAGTTCTGCATTTTAACATCCTGAAGATATTTCACTATTTATTTAATCTCCAAATCCATCAACAAATGTTTTAGTTTCCCGGCTATGTCTGTGCAATGTCAAAGAACGTTAGGCAGGCCAGGACCTACATCTTCAGTAAAAATGTGTTTATGTGTCTTTCTGTTTAAAATCCCACCAACTGCTCCTACCAAGTCAGAGGCAGACTGCTGGACGCAGAGCAGTCTCTCAAGGAGCTGTAATACTAATCACAGGCATTTAATTCCTCGCTTACTGTGCTGTGTACCTTTTACACACTGCTTCTTATCCACCATGTACTCAGAAAGGCAGTTAAGTAATATCATGCCTCTTTTACTGCTGTAGAAACCACAACAGAGATGGACAAAATGACTCACTTCAGGCTACAGGCACAAGCACAGAATTGTCTTCAATACCTCATTGCTCCCCATATATCCAGTTATAGGTAATGGGATTAAGGAAGTAGGTGGGCTGTAGTATTCATGGGCTGGATGTTAACCTAGAATGAGGAAGAGAGCCTGGAGGTATTTAAAAGACAGGTAGACATAGTAGTTAGAGATATGGTTAGTGATGGGTTTTGTCAGAATTAGAGCAATGGTTGGACTAGATGACCTGAAAGACCCCTTCCAACCTAGGCAATTCTATGATTCTATGCTGGCAGGAGGATAAAGACCCAAGGAGCAATGGCAGGAACAAAAGCAGAAGCCAAGGTCCCGATATGGGGGAAAGATATCTGGGGGCTTTGGGCACCCCCAGCCCCAGGAGGGAGGTTGCTGTTGCTGTAGAAACTCCCAGTTCCTGCAAGGCAGAATCAAGTCACAGGTTACAGCTCACTAACTGGTTTCCAGCTGTAAAAATCACCCATGACTCCTGGATCCTTAGTATTGAGGGTGCTTTTGCAGTGTTTTATCTCTATGTCTCTCCTCTTGGGGCAGAGCTGGCAGGTATTGCAGATCAGAAGCTGTTTTTACATCTGTACACACAGATGTACTCAGCCATGATGAGTCCCCAACCCACATCCTCCTTGTGTCTGATGTTCAATTACTTCATTCCCATTATTTTCCAGATCCTGCAATTCTATTTTCCCTGGGGCGAATGCATCTCAGGTGTGTTTCCACATGGTGCCCACCGCTGGCTACTGGGTGCTAATGGGTTTTCACCCAGCTGTCATGGGCATTGTGGAGTTGAGCTGAAGGACTTTTGGACTTCCATTCACTTGGGAGATCGCTTGCACCCTGCTGGGTATTGCATCAATAAAGGGACAGGCAGTTACCCACCTTGCAGTGGGCTCTGAGACATCCCCACAACCCCATGTATCCTATCAGGAATGTGGTTTCCCCACCATAAAGGAGCCATTTGGGATATCCATTCTTCTTCCAGCATCATTCCTCACCCTGCTTGCCTTGAAGATGTCTTATTATGTCTAAGCGCAATTAAGGATACAGGAGCAAAAGCAGCATTTTGCAAGCCTGCCCTGCTGCTGTAAAAGGCTGTGCAAATCAATGTCGGGCAAGAGGGAGGAAGGAAAGGGCTGAAATGTTAAACACATCATTTCAGATTGGTAAAACTTCCAGGTTTTGATTTATAGCTTCATCACCAAGTAGATTAATGTGGAATTCAAACACAACCAGCTCTTTGCTTTCCTTTCAGGCCTGATATATTAGCATTTCCCATTAATCTAGTCAGCTCCAGCACGATGAAGGCTGAGGAAATGGGGGATTAGGTGTGTGGGAGTGTTGGGTGAGCCGGAGAAAAGAGCCAGCAAAATTCACTTTAGCTAATTAGATAAAGTAGAGAGCATGGGATCGTATTCAGGTCTCAGGTTGTAGCTGAAGTTGTTTCTGACTCCCTTGAAGTCAGCAAACCCAGATCCTTTCTCTTCTGGTTTTGGGCAGAGGTTTTTTCAGTGAGGTTGTTGATTTTCTACTCAGAAGGACAATGGTGGACATGGGTGCTGGTGCCACACACACAGCTACGCTTGCAGGGCTCTTCGCTGGCAGCTGCTCTGTCCTCAGAGCACTGTGATGTCCTGGTACTGCTGGTGTTCAGGATGCTTCAGGCCTCCTAAGGCTATTCTGTGGGATATCGTCGTAACCAGGGTCAGGCCCCTCCGAGCCTGCCGAATTCCCACTTTTAGTGGGAGGCAAGTATGACTTTTTTTCCCTGACACTCTTTCCTGAGCTAGTCCGCGGGCTCTGGAGCTGCCCTGAAGGATTCTCAAACTTTATTGCTACATATTTAAGCATTTATGAGACTTGAACTACTTCCCTTAAAAAAGAAAAAAAAAAACAACAACAGCAAGCAACATGAATCACTCAAAAAAAAAAAGGGGGGAAAAAAACCTCCACCCAAAAGTCCTAGAGTTGCAGAAAGGGCTAATGAACCTCACATGTTTCCAAAAGCTGCTCTGGAGCTTTTGGCTTGCAGAGTTTCTCACCCCATCTTCATTACAGGCAGAAGCAAAGAGAGTTAGACAGGCAGGGGAGGGGAGAGAAAATGCAAACGTTAAAAATTCATCTTTGCCAGAAAACATATCCAAACAGACAGAAAAAAAAAATAAAAATCAGCATAATGGGGATTCCTCCTTTGGGGAGGAACCCCAAGCCATTTCTACATGAGGCATCTACAGAAAAAGCACAAGAGGTGTTCAGTAAGTTCCCGTCCCCAGGTATTTTTAGGACACACTGTAAAATTGCCCTCAGCATTTTATATAGACTTCCCCTGCCTTTCTAGAGCCGGGAAGGGCTGTGGCAATCTGGTAGGTTCCGTGCCACTGCCATCGGCCCCACCATAGTCCCACAGAGCATTGATTGCGGTGAGGAGATCAAAATGTTAACACTGCAAAATATCCAGCGAGACGCGAGTGCTTATCCCCACCCTGGGGCACGTCAAACCAGCCTGCCCAGGGCTGGTGTCCATCCCACACCACGTTGGGCAGGAGGGCAATAGCAGCCCAGATAAAGCTGGAGAGCTAATTGGGATGTCTTGCCCATAGTTGAGGATTCAGGGTAAAATGTCATGGTGGAGCTCACTAGAGGAGCACAAAGGGCTTACACACCTGGGAAGTTTGGGGCAATGACCGTTTTACCTCCTGGACAGTCACAAACACCTAGTCCCCTCAGCAGCTTGTGGGGTCTCATCTCTTCTTCCACTGTGCCGAGGCAGCTGCGGGCCAGGGCAAGAGGTGCAGGGATCTCCTGGAGGGCAGGGACAGGCGCTGGAGGTTTGCTGAACAATGGTTGAACCTGGACCATTAAACCACCTTGGGAGTTGCTGTGCAGGACTGTTAAAGCTAATGTAGGGCTGCACCAGGCTGAGGCTCGTGCTCACTATTTATTTGCAAACACAACACTGCAGTGCTTTCCCTGTGCTGTAGCGAATTGTCCAGTTCTGCTTGAAAACGTGGTCGGCTTTAAACCCACATTGACCCTCCTGTCTGTCTTTACATGAAGTTTTAGGGGTAGGAGGAGGAGATTGAGTGGTCAGGTCTCAGGACTGAGCTTTTTTTCGTTCAGGAAATGCAGCAACCTCTTAGAAGGGGAGGCAACCTTGGCGTTGTTTTGCACCTGTGTGGATTTTTTTCCAACCTGCCTCCATGTGAGAAACATTCAGCCTCCAGTACTGTTCGTGAGAAAGAAGTCTGGCTGCCCCAGTTATGAACGTGGGCAAAGTCTTTTATGGTGTTAATTCTAGCCCACTAAAAAATGGGTTAGGATAGCCAATGCAGCTTATATAGGCCACCAGCCAGGGAGCAAACACAAGCGATGCTGAATTGTTTCTAGCACAGTCTTTGAATCTGTCTCAAATCTGAGCTCGCTTGAAGTCCACCACCAATGACTTGGGCGTTCCTGCAGCTGCCTTTGGTTTTGGCTGCAAGGGATGCTCTCCACAAGGAATAAAAACCGTCTCAACTGAGATGATCCCCAGCAGCTCACCCTGTTTATAGCAGAAATGCACCTACCAGCAAGGCAAGGGAAATACCCTGGGTTTGCAGAAGCCAGGTCGGAACCACTTCCTCCTAGGCTTACCTATATTCTCCTCAGTGTCCTGAAACTGGAGATGGGATGCATCTCCTGTTCCTTAGTATTAAAAATTAGGCATTTCATCTATGCTGGTTCTTTCCATGATGGGTGTCTTGGTACAAGTCACTCTCTGGAGATGCCTATCCCGTTGTTGACTACTAAACCCAGTTGGGTGCCAAAGTATTAAACACTCGTGTTTAAAGGGTGTCGTGTGATGTAGAGCCAGTCATGTTGTTCTGACTAAATATATGTCATCCATGGCCCGGGTCCTGCAGTGGCAAATGCTGGAAGCCCTCGGGAAGGTAGGCAGCCATCAGGACAGATTGTCCAGCAGCCTTGCAGCAGAAGTCATCTAATTTCAGCTGTTACAACATTCTCTGTAATGGGACTGGCCCCCAGGAACCTGCCTTTGGTAAAGAGCTTTGCCTTCTCCAGAGAGACATTTGTGAACAATTCAATCCTCTGAAGTAATTGAAACCAGCAGGGGAGTTTTGCCTGAAGAATTTTTGTTTCATCCTACCCCTTCTTACTCCAAGAGAAATCCATCCTGAATACATGGCTCAGAGTAGCCCTAGAACAGGTCCACTCCCATCCGACTTCTATGTGTTTCTTCTGTCGTGTAAAATAAGATGGGAAAAAACTGCTTTTTCCTCCTGTGTTTGTAACATGCCTTTTTTGCTCCCTCCACCAAAGGCTTTGTGCAATGAATGCCATTTTTTTCCGGATGTTCTCCTGGAGCAAAGGTGGAGCTGACTAGTGCCGTTGATGCCATCCTGCCCTCACTGTGTTTGTGGCTGCATCCAAGATGCTGCTGTGAATCATCTGCACTCTTGCAGAAACTCTTGCAAAAACAGTTGCTCTTGGGCATGGGAGCTTTGGGGGGAAAAAACAAGCCCAAATTATGCACTTAAAGATGACTCTCATGTGATAGCAAAAAAAGAGCAGAACAAAGGCTTTGAATGCCATCCAGGTCTCAGCACCAGAAGGCACCAAAGTTGGGGTATGTTCTGCCTCTCCTTCCTCCCCTCTGTCCCTCCAAGGTTGGATTTAGGAGGATATTAACCCTGTGCACCTTTGACACCCGCAAGTGGCTACAGCAGGCCTTTTACCAACATTTGCACATGAATTACTTTTGCAGTGTAAATATAAAGAGCCATTTCTAGTGTTGGCTCATCTTGATTCATCTATAACACTCTTAATTTAAATCTCCTGGGCACTGCATGCATTCACGTGGGCTCACAGCAGAGGAGGGATGTTGTTTTCCTAAACTGGAAACTTGTGGGGCAAAGCCAGAGGGAAATTGTCATGGGATTTCAAACCCTGCCTTTTTTCCTTCCTCCCCTTTCAGTTTGGGAGGTGCTTTTTTTTAACCATGTGAGCCCACTGAGGACTCCAAAACAGCTGACAAAGCATAGTTTCAGGCCGGTCCTATTCCCTGCTCCTGGAGAGGAGCTCCGCGTGACAGCCAGTGCTAAGTCTCAAATAGAAAAAGTTATCCAAGGTCAAATTCCTCTGTGCTGTGAACTTCCATCTGGCACCCCAAAGTGGGATTAGCATCTGTCTGGCCCCTGGCAGGAGTCACCCCGTGTCTGCAGCACTGCATAACCTGCAAACCCCGTTGCCTGCTATTACTCGCCAACTTCACTGGTCACTGCACCCCCAGAGCCGCCGGCCCCTGGGACCCAAGGGGCTCTCATAAAACTTCAGGAGGCCAGGAATGTGGGGTTTACAGCCATTGCAAACTCACGGGGCTCAATCTCAACCTCTGTGTGCTTAGAGGCTTAACGTGTTTGTATGGTCACTTCCATGCTGGTACAGGGGAGCTCATGGTGAAGAGAGATCTGTCTGAGGGCTGGGAATCTTTATGTTACTGTAAGATGCTGTACTTGGTTTGACCTCTGCTTTTTCTTTTTCTTTTTCTTTTTCTTTTTCTTTTTAATGTTTTTTTAGTACTCTTTAGAGCCCCCACAGCCACAGAAGCCTAGAGTCAGGCGGGCCCTCGTGTGTAGCCACAGCTGAGACAACAACTCTAAGCGTCGGCGGGGCTAGTGGCTGAGCTGGGCTTTGCAGAACCGCAGGCGATCAATCAGGGGTTTCACAAAAACAGCCTTCAAATGAGGAACGGTTTGCACCAGACAAATTATTTCAGAGCAGTCACCGGGATGAGGAGGTAGGAAAGAAGGAAGGGGAATAGGCAGCACAGGGGTTGGATATTTTCTAATTAAAGTGAGAACAGAGTCACTGTTCATCTTAGAAAAGAGAGGTTCTGGGAAGTTCACTGTGTTGCATATTCTCAGGCATTCATCATCTGAAATGTCTCTTAATTGCCACTATTATATCATATCACAAACATTCCCGTAATTTATCAGTCATAACCTCCTACAAAGGGATTCTTTCATTCAAGCCGTTTTCACAGAAATCTTTTCCCCTTGGATCCTGTTCCTGTAACACTCAGACCAGGAATCTGGAATTGGAACTTTTATTTTCCTTCTTTTTTTCTAAATGCCAGATGTTGCTTTGCAGGCAATATGTTTCAATGAAAGACTGTGTCCCATTTTCAACCTCTTTCCTCTTTGTCCCAAGATAATCAGCTCTTAACAGCTCTTCTTCCTCTTATGGTAAAAGCCATAATGTAAATATTCAGGACATCCTAAGTGTCAGGAGCCAGCTGAGTCCTGCTAACCCAGACGAAGGGTCCCCAATGTGGGGCTGTCTTAAACATTTGGCTCTGCTGACAGACTGTATTTATAAAGTAAACTCCTCTTGTCGGTTCCTAACTCCTGGCTCCAGTTTTAGAAAATTTAACATTTGTGGGGGTTGTATTTTCCCACCACTTAGTCGAGAGCCGAAATTTTTCCTCTCAGAAAATACACTTGCGTGTCAAAGGCCAACGACCCAAAAAATATCAGTAGTTTCACAGCCTAAATATAGCGCAGGGCTGAAATCCTGAATTCCTGCAAAGGAGCCAGTGTAAACAGCCATCGTCTGTGCGAACAGGGGGTGGGCTGCAGCCCGGGGCTTTTTCTTTACATTATCGCACGCTGCAGCGCCTGGATGTCCCGGAACGGGTGAGGAGCCCTTTTTGCAGGGACCTCCTGGCCAAAGCCCTTCCCATCTATGGGCTTCGTTATCCAGCTTCAGCAAAGGGCTGGGGTCCCCCCAGCCTAAAGATGCTGCCCTTCTGCTGGCTTACACCCACTTGTTGTAAGGGGTGAGCTGTGCGGTCTTGATGTAAAAAACCCCAGGTTCAAGGGCTGCCGTTGACGTTGCCAAGGAGTCGCGTCGCAGTGATAAGCCTTGAGGACAACCCCCTTTGTGAGCGCCAAATCAGCCAGAACTGATTAAGCCTTGACCCATCATTGGGTGGTGGTGATAAACGCTGGCTCCAAGAAGTAATCCACCACCGTCCCCTGAGCGGGAGGCTGTGATTCCCAGCCACACCACTTCATAATAAAAAAACTAATCACGAATTTATCTGTGGATGCTCTAACAAGCACACACTCATTCCTGTGATTCACCTCATCTTACAGTTCATACATAAAGCAGATCAGAAGTCTCTCCTGCCCATGCTGACAATAGCTGGGGATGACCGGGAGGGATGAACTCATTTGCCCTGCAGAGGTCTAGGGTTGCCCAGGACCATCTCCCACCCACTCCACTTTCAGCCTAGGCCAGCTTCTATCATTTACTGGTACACATGGGTATTGTATTAACCATTAGCTGGGGATGGGGAAGGCATGATAGCCACTAGAGATTCCTCTCCCTCTTGCATCAGATTTGGGAGGCTTGGAAGCAAGTGAAACCTGGCCAGGAAAATGCAGCAGGGAATACGGTATGAACAGTGTTGAAATGGTTTGTGAATGCTCAAGGGTGGGCAGAGTTAATTTTTGTCAGAGCTGATAACCATTGGCTTACCTCACCCCTTTTCATTTCACTAACCTGACTCTCAGTGGATCTCATTATCCTGGAAGTTGTTCAAGAGTCTCCCCCTCCTCTAACAGGGCTCCAGACACCTTGCAGGTCTCCAGTGATTAATTGCTATTAATATAGGCCAGCCATAAGATTTCTCAGTGGGGCATTTGCTCCTGTGTCTCACAAGTTTGTTGTGTTTTAGGGATGAGCATATCTGGATGGCCTCCTGGGATTTTCTCCAAAGGTTTTTTCAAAGGAAAGGTCTTCTCCAGTGCTTTATACTCTCGCCTTTTCCCAAGACGAGCTGTTCTTCTTTCATTCTTAGCCACTATTTGCTTTGGTGGAGCCAGGCTCCTGTCTAAGTAGCTGGTATGAGACCTGGGCAGGGTGATAGACCCAAAGTGATGGCAGCCTCAAAGAGCTGAACTGCCCTTGAAGTACCATGTATCTGGCCCCCTCACAGATTCAGGCAAAATGATCTCCCTTCCGTCTGCTGTTTCACCTCTTGCTTTTGAGTATTATTTTTTCTCCCTCTGGTTGTTCTTGCCAGAAGTTGCACCCCCATTTCCATCCTATCTCCTCTTCATAAGCAAATGAAAGTGCTTGCAGATGACACGGCTTCTAGCCTCCTCTGAGGCAAAGCCCAAATGCCGCTTAGGATGCCAAAGTGCTGCTTCACATGTCCGTGGTGTACCCCAGGAGTGAGCGCAGCTGAGTGATTGAGCATTGTGCTGCAGCAGCTGTGCAGCCCAGGACCAGTTATTTGAAGACGATTCCTGTCTTAGTCATCACTGACCTGATTCTGATCACTCATCAGTATGCTCTTCCTTTTCACGTCGAACTACCCAGAAGGTCTTCATGCAAAATGAAACACCCTCAGAAAAAGCACTCTGAAAGGATTTTGCTGGGCCATTTGGCAGTTTGGGAAATCTGCAGAATCACTGATCGTTTGATAGTTCTGTAGCTGTGGGGGAAAAAAAAAAAAAAAGGGAGTTTTAAATCATTACCATTACAGTAGCGTGAAGTCTGGAGGCAGACTGGGACAAAGCTGGATCTCAAATCAGCAGTTCTTCTGATGCTGTTTTGAACTGGAGGAGGCTTTTTGAGTGTAGCTGAATGCTGGAAAATGCTGGATAAGCTGCTTCATTTTGGAAGGAAGAGGGAAAAGACAGAAATTAGCATTGCTAATATAACAGGTGAAATATGCCTTGGGTACATCATCCTGGGCTGAGACAAGGACACTGGGCTCTGCATCCAGCTTTGCCGGGGAGACTGTAGGATCTTGGGACCTTGCATGACCTTTGCCTCCTGGGTGTCAGTGTTTCCTCCTCCCCTCACCCAAACCTGTTTTGGGACAATCTGAGTTTACAACAGCGTGCTTCACAAGAGGCTTCAGCCAAGTTTTTTATACATGCTGTAATATGTACTATAAACAGACACTTTAATGAGAGTACAGTCCTTCAGCACGGACTGTACAGCATGCAGTCATACAGGCAATACAGTCTGCATCATAGAATCATGGAATAGTTTGGGTTGGAAGGGACCTTTAAAGGTCATCTGGGCCAACTCCCCTGCAATGAGCAGGGACATCTTCAGCTAGATCAGGTTGCTCAGAGCCCTGTCCAACCTGTCCTTAAACGTTTCCAGGGATGGGGCATCTACCACTTTTCTGGGCGACCTGTTCCAATGTTTCACCACCCTCATTGTAAAAAATTTCTCCCTTGTGTCTACCCTCTTTCAGTTTAAAACCATTGCCCCTTGTCCTATCGCAACAGGTCCTAGTAAAAACTCTGTGCCCGTCTTCCTTATAAGCCCTCTTTAAGTACTGAAAGGCCACAAAGTGGTTCCAGGGCTGAGTTCATACAGGCGATACAATCTGCGTCACAGCCTCTTGTCTTGCAAGTGGCTTCCACGCCATGGGCTGGTAGCAGTGAAAAACGCCGTTCAGGGTTGAGACCATACATTGGGAGGTGGAGCTGGATTAACAACCTTTTTCTGTGCTCAAGATATGTACAGCAGGACCTGGTGTGGAAGCAGAGGTAGGTGTGCGATGTGGCACCACTGCCGATGCAGGACAAGCCCACTGCAACCAGCCAATGGCCTGGGCTGCTCAGGCTTTCTCGTACAAGCAAGAAAAATCCCCCTTTCCAGATTCTCTTGAATCCCGTGAACTCGGACTTTTGCCAGAAATCCAGTGAAAATCCAGCAAACCTCTTTGTTGCCCATTCACAGGCAGTGGTAGGACTGATAAGAGCTCAGGGTTTCATTACAAAAAGAATCAGAGACCTCTTTTCTTTCACTGTTTTTATAGAACCACCTCTGGTTTGTTTGTGCTTTCCTTCCCCTTCACGAGCCTGAGTATCTGGAGATGAAAGGTGTTGTAACCCATCACCAAATGGCTCAGCAAGGCAGTATTAAACATGTGCTGTTTGAGAGCAAAAACCCAAATCAGTCACCAGGGCTGAACGTTAGCTGAGTCAGAAGTCTTTCATTGCCTTCAGCAACAAAAGTGTGGGAAGTCAGGAGTTCACGGCAGGACTTGGACAACAGGTTCCGTCTCTCAAAGCACAATATTTAGCAGCAAAACATGTAACCCAGGGACTGGACAAAGACAGGAGTGAGGAATTAGGAGAAGGCATGAAGCTGTGATGCACAGTACCACCTAGTGACAGAGCCCAGCTACATGAGAAGGGCAGCCCCGCGTTTGCCAAGTTCAGGGTCTGTTTCCCCACCTGATCTTTAATCCTATTTCTCAGCTGCACCGCACGCGCTACCATCTCCCATGGGTGAAGGGACAGCATCATTTGAACAATCCTGAGTTTTTTCCTCCTTTTCGTGGTTTCCTTTGTGCAAAGCAGACTCGGATTGCGATGGACAGGACTTCTCGTGGCCAGCAAAAAGCAGCCGACGGATGCTGTTTTGTTTGCTCCGTGGGGTGTGCAGGTTGGGCTCGGCGCGCGTCGCCTGCTGAATCACCCACGAGAAATTCCTCAGCACATTGTGCAAACGGGGACAGGAAAAATGCAAGGTCCAGTGAGCAATGCAGCCTTTCAGGGCATCTGAAATGAAAAGAAATGCCACAGACTTGTTCCATTTGTAGCAATGATGTGAAAGAGCAGCGTGACAGGCTCTGCTCAAGAAAAGGCTTGTAACCTTTTCCATTAATTTCTTTTCAAAGAATTGCTTATTGAAAGCTAAGCTGCTTTTTATAAGCCTTAGAGGCTGAGTGTGTCTTTGTCCTTTTTTTATTATTATTGCTGCTCCTCTCCCTTGTTCTTTCTTTTAAGAGAAAACAGTTACTGTACATGGGTGGTGTTTTTCTCTCCATGGTTATCTGAGACGAGCCCAGCATCGAGATGGGAATTCTGTCACCTTTTGGCAACAGCGGGATTGCGTAGAGCAAAGTGATTTAGAAGAAATCCAGATCTGTAGGATTTCCCCATACTCCAGGCCACAGATTTACCCACGATCCAAGCAACTGGGCTTAAAAGGATTCGATTCCTGCTTCTCATTAAGGTCCCTTTACACATATTCTCGAGCGGGAGCTAAAAGGCTCCTCTCAGTCTCCGTGTGTGGGTGAGCGAGCAGAGGCGACTCGCTGCCTGGGTACCATCCTGCAGCTCGTGGGAGGCAGCAAAAGAGCACTGTACCTCCCTGCGAGCCCCCACGTACGTTTAGGGCTTCTGCACACAGCCGTAAAGGTTTGTAGTTTTTTGGATTACAGTTGAGCTGGAAGGGGTTGAGACCACCACTACGCTCTATGCTGTGTGTGAACTGAGAGGAGGGCATGTATGTATAAGGTTAAGGTTAGGGTTAGGGTTACAGTTATGATTACAGTTATGGTTGGAGTAGCCTTTTCTTCCTCTTACCCAGGAAAAAGCTCCCCAGGGAAAGGATATTCTGACCCTCTCCTGGACCTCGGCTAGAAGCTGCACTGGTTGATAGGCAATCCCTTACCTGAGATGGTTCTCAGAGGGTTTAAATCGATACCCCTTTCCGGATTTCAGTGGGAGTCTTCCCCAAAAGACTGGCTGGGAACCCAAACCCCAGTAAAATTTACTAAATCACCTGAGTGCAAAAAAAATAACCCATTTGTTGGGGCCACCAGCATCATTCTATCCTGAAAAGGTAATGCACAGCCACTGAGCACACTGCTCCCAACAAGAGCATCTGCTCACTGCCAGCCAGGGGATGAAGCCATCCCATGCACAGGGTCATCCTATAGTAAATATGGCATTTCCAGTAGGATTTCTTCTTAGGCTTATCCTTCTTGAGCTTATTGCTTTTTTCTTACCCACAATCCACGGTGCTATGTCCACCTCCCAGGCACAGCAGCCCCGGAGAAGCTCCTGCAGCTGGGTAAACATGCCTGAGTGAATAGGGCCCTTCACAATGGAGTTACCGGGAAATCCAAACACTGTAAAGGCCAACAATCCACCAGGGACATAATCATGTCATTATGGGACATGCTCCTCCCAAGGACCAGGAAAACACAGCTTGAATGCTCCCTAGCAGAGTTGCTCCTCAGACAATTAAGGTTTCCACCCCACAAGTCTGTGGCCCCACAAGGAGTGGCTCTTTCTCTCTTGTCTTTCATGGTGGTGAGGAGGAGGATGAGTTTCTGCAGAGTTATTAGGATTTTCCATCTCATCCAGGATATTTCAGCTACAACAGGCTGCACCAACCCCATTCCCCTTGCAGGGCTGAAGTGAGTCTGGGAAAAGGATGGAGGGATGATAAATGGGGAAACACTAACAGGCTAAATGCTGTCCGTGGTTATGCAGGGGTAAATGTTAATTATGACAGTGAGTTTACTGCTGATTTACACCAGACTGAGGGAGAGCTGGGTCGAATCAGCTGCTTCTACAGGCATGGGGTTCTGTGGGCTCTTAGGCACTAGGGTGAGGAGCATAGGCAGAGGAGTCTCCATCCCCTTAGACTTTCCCTGACATGTTGGCATGGGCATCGGAAAGACAATGTCATTTACTTCAGTCTGCATATTTGTCTAATGGCTTTGCCCACTGGAGTCTCTTCCGGCTCTTGGATTTGTTGCTTGGACCCAGGCAAGCTTGTTTTTCCCTGGATCTACTAATCTAATATATTTTCCTGAAATGCAACCCTTAGCATGCAAAGCAACTCATATTAATCTCTGTTCATTGCTGCAAGGCAAACTTTTCCTTGCTGTAAATTGCAAATTTTACCAGGACCTGACCTTGAAGACAGAAGCCAATATAATATCTGCTGATATGGGCAAACTGGCTATGAGTCTCAAGTGAGCATACACCAAGCCAAATCCTGAACTCAAGAATTAGGCAGCTTTATGCTAACTAACAGAGGAGCTGGCTCACTGTGTGTTATTGGCATATGTGAAAATTAATCATATCCTGCAACAATGTTCACAGGATGTATTTGATTTATTACTAATGCTGTACACCCTTGCAGCTGCTGATCCGCTGCCAGAGGGTATCGTAATGATGCAGCTGGCACCCCCGTTGCGATGGCCATCAACGTAGCCAACGGCATGCGTTGGATCAGTCGTCCTCGGCAATGCTATTGCATTTGCTACCTGAGCTGAAAATTCAAGTGCTGTAGCTGTGGTTTTAATATTCTTATTCTCTATATAGTCTCCTAGATAGAGAGTAAGAATATACTGTTCTTATATGTTCTTATACAAGGATAAGAATATATAGTGTGCACAGACTAGTGTGGCATGTGTAAAATCTAAAATACTTCAAAATATTCAAACCTGAAGAACAAAACTGGTTTTGACTCAGACTACAGGAGTTTTTGTCACGCAGCTGCCCCATGCTAGGTGGAGGTGTGTGAGGAAGCTGTGCATCACCCCGAGGCAGAGATGGTTTGTAATCCAGAATGGAAAGAACAGCTACTGCAGTGCTGCCTTCCCGAAGCACAGCTGACCCTCCCAAGATTAGGTCACAGAAAGAGGAGTTGGAAGAAATGAAATTCTCTTCCTCAGAGGGTTTCTTGCTTTGTTTTGATCCTGGACCCTGCCTGGTATAAGGCATATCAGATTTTAAAATTCACCACCAATTCAACGTTTGGAACAATTGAAACACATTGCCTTTACTGTGACAGTATTTATATTACATGTTCCTCTTGAGCTTTAAAAAAAATTGCAAATTAAATATTTTTTTAATTATTTTTTACGGAAAGTCAAAATAGATTGTTAGGAACTTTCTCACTTTTTCATCACCAATCATGACTTTTAGCAAAACACGAGTTTGCAGGGCATTTTGGCATGAGTGCTTTCTCTGCCAAAGAACTACTTTCATCAACATTTTGCCAGTTTACCAAAACAACACCTTTGCCCAGGGGCTGACCCTGCAGACATCATTAAATGTGTCTGCAGACCAGGAAAGAGCTGTGTCCATCCTTGCATCAACCAGTTTGTCAGAGGAACCCGTGGGGAAAGATTATTAGGTTTATGAAGTTCACTTCATTCCCCATGGAAGAACCTGCTTTGTGCAGACCAGGAGAGTCCCATTTTCAGAGCAAGAGTGATGTATTTCCAAAGGTGAAGGTGAAATGTGAGGTGAAGACAGCTGTTGAAGAGGATCCCACTGAGCTCAAGTAAAGTCAGAAGACTTTACTCTACTAGGATGTATAGTCATGTCATGAGTTGGGCCTTGATTTAATTCCCCTAAAATGAGGGATTTAGTGGTAGGACTGGTTTGAATGCACATCACCTTGGACATCAAGATGTCAGTCTTTACCTGTGTTTTTGACCTTGAGATAGCATTTTCACTTGACCTCCCCATCTCCTTCCACCCAACCGATAACGCAGGGGAAAGGTGGGACACAGAAGACCCCTGCATCACCCAGGAACCCTTCCCCAGGGCAGGGTCCCCCTCAGGCACAGGCAGGACATTTGTCACCCAATGTCGGTGACCTTGGGGCAGAGAGCCCAGTCAGACATTGCCCAGCCTGGCTGTGAACTATCCCGCAAGGAAAGGGAACTAGCTCTGCAAATTGTGAAACATGAGGGCTGTCAGCATCAGAGGGGATTCGCACTGGGGATGACAGGCATGACCTGCTTTTCCTGCTTTGTTTATTTATTTGGTGACACACTGTCATTCAGTGAATAATCCAGTGTTTTCCTCTCGGGAGTTTCTCCCTTGTTCTTTCAGTACTGAGGGTAACCAAGGAGGGACGGGGATGGACAACCCTCTCCCTGACTCAGGCAGGACTTCAGTGATGTCCCTGTTGTACTCGAGGAACTAAATGAAAAGTGCCCAGCACAAGGTCCCCAAAATCCTAGGGGTTTCCCATCCACCTCAGGGGAGAGCAACAAAGCTGGTGGAGTTGAAGGAATTCCATCCTGCTCTCCTGCTCTGGTGTCTCTTGAACTTCCAGCAAAGCAACCACTGCATCCCATTCATCCCTGCACAGCCAGCTGTACAAGGTCCACGTGGTCCTCACCGGGAAGGGCTCCTCCCACATCACCACCTGCTTTTCATTACTCACCTCCATTTAATGATGAAGAGGGCAGGGAAGGAGCAGTCCCACAACTTCAAACACCCCAAACACAATCTGTTGCAGCTGGGCAGTTCCAGTTGTCTTGTATGCATAAGGTCTGCTGTGATGGTAGAGCACCTTCAGGATTACCTTCAAAATTGCTTCAGCATAGCCACCCACTAGCCCTGGTTCTTGCTGAAATACATCCATCATTAGAGCAACAGCTACACATTAAATTTCCATGTAGGCATATGCATATATATGAGAAAGAGTCCATAAAACAAGCAAATTGCCAGCCTGCTTGAGCAAATTTTGATTTTATTCTGTGAACACGTTCAACAACGGGAAGATGGATTCCGAGTTGGGACATTTCTTGTTATGCCAATAATGCAGGTACAAGTCCAAGTGGAAAAAAAAAAAAACAATCCAAACTCTTCTTGTGAAGTTCAGCTACAAACTTGCCTAGCAGTGCACCAGGGCAGAATTAGGCACCAAATATTTTGGGTGAGATGTGGCAGCATGTTGAGACATGGGGACATTCAGGCCTCTCTTAACTGATTTCCTGACCAAATCCTAACAAGTTCAAGTCTTACTTTCACCCCTTCTTGCCCCTCTAGCTGTCTGTGGATAATTAAAACACCATGATTACAGGATTATACTGATAAGCGAATCAAGGCATCTTTTCAAAATCACATAATAGAAACAGAAGTACAAGCATTGTCTAAACTCGTGCTTTTGCAAAGTGATTTTGACGGCCTCTGCTCTGCCGACAGCCCCTCTCGCCTGTCGACATCCGTGGCATCGAGCACAACAGCAACCTCTGTATGGGTCACTACCTACGTGATGGTTGTGTTTTTATTTTATTACCATTGCATACCTTAAAGTGGGATACAGCACATGATCCCATTCAGTGTGGCTGTGGAGCTGTGTCTGCTCTGAGCGTTCTGCAGGTGCAGGATGATGGAGGGCACAAAAGTCCTCTGCATTTTTGAGGCAGGCGAGGCTGCACTCTTTGCTCTCTCCCAGAGCAGCCACCTCTATAAAAGCTCTGACAGGCAGGCAATGAGCTGGGCAATGCTCTTATTCCTGTCAAACTCTTGTTTTCCTCAGCGTGCATGCCTCAAGCGTTCTGCCTTTTTCTTATTCGCACGTCAAGTTGGGCAATCCTTCACGTGCAGGTAATGTCCTGAAGCTGACTTCACTCCTAAAATGTGCTTTTGAGTAACCAATAGCTCCTCTTTGCTCTCCTGAAGCCTGTCCTGGCAGGGCTGGGCAGGCAGCTTTCATGTGGCCTGGGACTCCTGTGTGCTCGAACAGGGTGTATGGGGACAGCAACAGCCACCAAGTTCCTCCAAGGAGGAAGCACAATGGCCTGGACACCAGCTGGGTGCTCCATGGAGAACTGAGGTGGCCCCATGCCTCCTCTGCCCTGCTGTGCTTAGCGGGAAGGGCACCGCTGAGTGTATCTCCTCACCTTGCCTGGATCCCTCCCTGGCCACCTCTTCCTTGCACAGGATTTTTTGTAGCCAGGGTGGATGAGGAGAGGGGAGTAAGAGACACCCTGGGATTCGGGGCCTCTGGCTGCGCCCACACCTTCACAGGGCTGTGCCTGCAGCTCCTGTAGTTTCATCGACCACTGTACCACAGGAGGAAACGTGGTTCTTCCATGGTGGCAAACAAGCTTCTTTCATGCCTACATAGCAGCCAAAATGCAGGGTCAGCTCCTCCAGCCTGCCCAATGCTGGGTGCAAACCAGTCTCAAGCACTTTTTGGAGTGATTTGATCCATAGACCTCGTAGGATATACCATCCCTCCATGAAACCTCACATGGCTTCAAGTACCAGTGTTTCCCACAGCCACAAGCTCAGGGAAGAGCAAGAGCATCATGGTTGCCCAAAAGAGGCAAAGCCCAGGGAATGTTATAGAATCATAGAATCAAAGAATCGTTTGGGTTGGAAGGGACCTTAAAGATGACCTAGTTCCAACCCCACTGACATGAGCAGGGATGCCTCCCACTAGACCATGTTACTCAAAGCACCATCCAACTTGCCCTTACCCCTCTGGAGTGAGGTGCCATCCTTAAACACATCTTAGAGATGCTGTAGCCATAGTTCTGGTCCTTAAGCTGCTGCCAGTAGAGCCAAGGTGTTTGGTTGAAGAAAGGAGCATCAGGGCACAAGCCTCCTGCTCCCATCACATCTCCTGAGGTGCTGGTGAGGTGCAAAGAGCAGCACTGGAGAAACATCCCCATCTCCATGAACACCCATCAGCAGAGGGTGGCACAGTCAGGGCTAGGTTTGTGATATTTATGCCACTTTTGGCTCTACTGGCTTCAGATGAAGAAGGGGGCTTGGGTAGTGCAGCTCCCCAGTGCTGCTCTGTAATTAAGTCTAAATGCCACTTTTCACTCGGAGGCAAGCAGAGGCCACTGCAGATTGCACTGGGGGGTGCCACAACCTTCAGAAAACTATGCAAAAATACACAATGTTTACTGCCCTTTGTCAAAATGCTAAATAACAGCCCGGCCAAAGTTGGTAAATATTCTGACGAAGGCGCAGGAGGCCACAAAGAGCGTGTTTTAAGGGTCGCCAGTACAAAATTTGCATCTGGCAAAGGTCCTGCTCTGCACCGAGAGCCACGTGAGCGTTCAGCGTTAGCATTGCGCCTTGAATGCATTTTTCACCCGACCTCCTCGTTTCTAGGGATGCCATTATCAACAGAGGACCGGCTGTTATTATTAAGTAGCAAATCAATCTGGCTGTGCCGAGCGCAATCCAATTATTGCTTGTAGTTACTGTAGGCTGAAGAAGTCATAAATAAATGAGGGCGCTGGGGGTATTTAGAATTTCAGTCCCACCATAAGCACTCAGCCCATCGCTCGCACTGCGTGTGCCAGCTGGGCAGTGATCCTGCTGTGAATCCCTTGGTTTTGGGGGGAATTTTGGTCGGTGCAGCAGGACGGCGTGGTCAGAGGGCAGGTGGTGGTGCTTGGTGTTGGCCCAGATAATTGCAGGATAATCAAGGGTATCATAGGATTATAGAATAATTTAGGTTGGAAAAGACCCTTGGGATCATTGAATCCAACCATCTACCCTACTCTACAAAGTTCTCCCCTACACCATGTCCCCCAACACCTCATCTAAACAACTCTTAGGCACATCCAATGATGGTGACTCAACCTCCTCTCTGGGCAGCCTATTCCAGTGTCTGACCACTCTTTCTGTGAAGATTTTTTTCCTAATGTCCAGTCTAGACCTACCCTGTTGGAGCTTGAAGCCATTCCCTCTTGTTCTACCGCTAATTACCTGTGAGATGAGACCAGCACCAACCTCCCTACAATGTCCTTTTAAGTAGTTGTAGAGAGTGATGAGGTCACCCCTCAGTCTCCTCTTCCTCAAACTAAATCCAAACTCCTTTTTTTCCTTTTGTTTCCCGGGCTGGAGGCAGGGCAGGGGCCTCTTCCTGCTCCTCTGGTGCTCTCCCGGCGGGAGCAGAGCAAAGGCAGGCTCGTGTGTCGGTCCGTGGGCGCAGGAAAGCCGAGAAAAGGCGCTTTGCAAAACCCCAGCCAGCTCCCAAGGGGACAGGGCTGAACACCATGCTCGCTTTCTTTCTCTTAACTCTAGTCCCAGAGCACCCCAGCTGTTAGGTTTTGGGTTTCCAACCTTATTTTTAAAGGGTTCAGGTTGTTCAGCGGAAGTAAAGCATCTGGTAGTATACAGGCACCTAGTTATTCGTTGCCTCGTTAGCACAATGATGTATGAGTGGTCACACAAGTAAAGTGATGCTCAACTGCAATACAAACAGTGGCTGCAGACTCATTTTAAAAAGTATTCTTTACACCTGGCTTTCTTTTGTTGTTTTTTTTTCTCCTCCTCTTTCTCTTCCTTTCCTCCAGAGTGCTTTTCTACTTCTGCTCATTGGGGTCATTTTGAAGCGCCCGCCCTCAGTTGCCACAGTCTGGGGGAGCAAGTGCTGTGGAGGAGGGAAGGTGTCCCCGTGCAGGCAGCTGTGCACGGATCCCGCACCCGTGCCCGTGTCCGTCCCTGGCCAAAACAGCCTGCACAGTGAGCTCTGCCCATGTGGCACTAACGAGGAGGAGGATGCTGGTGTTTAACTCGTGCGCTCATTAGTATTCAACTGTAGGGTCAAATGAATCATTTTTTCTAAGTAGTGGTTGTTATAATTATTATTCTTCACCTTGTCTGCCAGGGAGTGTATAAAAATTACAGTTACAATTCTGCGCGGTAATTTATGTGGTGTTGTCCCTGGTCATTTGGTAATGCAGAAATCAGTTGCCTTCACTACTTTGGCAAAAGAAAATAATAAAAAGAAAAGCTGATTTTTCATCAAAGCCAGAGGCAGGTCTTCTTTCTGTCTGTCACAAGCAACAAGACGTCTTCAGCCACCCAGCAGTTTAAGGATTTTGTTTTGAGGGAATAAAAGGATGGGAGGGAAATGGGGTATTTCCTATGGATTGCCTTGTTTATTTGCTCAGGCTTGCTTGTTTCTCTGCAAGGGGAAATCAGCAGGAAAAAGAACTTCTAGTGAAAGCCATGAAAGGGGCTGACTTCCAGATTTCCCTCCAGATATTTCGCACAGCCCTACACAAGATATTTGGAAAGCTACTATTGAAATCAGGTCCTCTCAGGGGTTGTGCTCCTGACAGGAGCACAATGGTCTGTTATGGGGTCTCCACTCACCAGTCCTGACTGCTACATGAATTTTAGCTGAAAGAACTATCTGAAACTTTGAGATTTGCCATCCTTCTTCTCCGGGGGGAGCCTTGTAGCCTTCTCTTCACTGCCATGGACGTGGTGCCGTGGAAAGCCACCAGGCCAGAGACCAGCCATGTCCTGATATCCAAAGCTTCTCCTGAGGGGTTGGAGAGCTTAGAATTGGCTGCTGCACGCTGACACGGTTGCTCGAAAGCTATGAAGCATCAAAGCCTAAAGCATGCTACACAAATATCCAATGTATTGTCCTTGAAAATTAAAAACCTAGTGATGTGACTTGAAAAACCTTCATGTTTCTAGGCAGACCAAGAGGCCTGAATTCAGAGGTCATAGGGTTTCTTGCTTGACTGTGAAAGTAGAAGCAGAAAGGGGCAGGTTTCTGCAGGGTGTATTGGCACAATCCTCTGACTCTATTGAAGGTCTGCACCAGCTCAAAATCTGAGTCTGTGTACTCTTCCTGGAGGGTTTATTTGTTTTGGCCGCATGTAGGTGGAAGTACTGAGCCCAGCGCTGGTGGCTGCAGGAATGGTGATGCTTTAAGGGCTCTGGGAATAAGTGTGCAGAGAGACAATCCACATGATCACTACTGGAAAAACCCACTATTCACCACCAATTATCACACTCAAGGTCTCAAGAGAAGCTACAATTATTCCCTGCTCCAAGTCTAGAGCAAACCAGCATTTTCCCAGTAATTGCAGTGTAGCAACTATTGTAGATGTTGACTTTTTAATAGCAAACACTGCTCAAGCATTAGATTTACAGTCATGTTAGTTAGCTTTAGTGACTTGGGAATCAATTACCTTGCCGTGGAACATGACCAAAGATTATAGGGTAGCCCATGTAATAATTTATACTGCCATCTAGGAGTGAAACTGTAACTTCCTCATTTCGCATAGAAAGACACTCTGTTTACACAGCAATAATTCCAGTAATAATAATAATAATCATAAAAAAGGAAAAAGGAGGAAAACAGTGATTACAGCATAGGGGAAGACCTGTGTACAACTAGGGCACTGGGAGGTGTTGGGAGCTTTGCCATTATCAATTACTATTCCGACTGACAATCACACTACCATTTTGTTAATGAATGTGTTTTCCCAGTTCAATTCCCTTGGGTTGGAAAGTGGGGCTGAGCTGCTCTGCCCTGGCAGAAGGGTTGTCCCAGCCCAGTCTTGGGACCTACAGCCAGTGTGTCGTGTCATCAACGACACAAAGGCCCCGTTAGCCACTTGCCCTCTTGATTGATGTCAGCCCTGCTGATTTCTAGAATCAGTTTTACAGGCAGCCTTTTTCCCATTTTCTGCCCACCTCCCTGCCTCCCTGCCCTCGTTCCCACACTCGATTCCCTTCTTCTGCCTGGGACAGGAAAAACTTGTGCCTATTTCTCCAAGCACCTCTGCAGAAAGCAAACATCATTCCTTTAACTCCTTTGAAACAAGACCACCCAGGTCAGCTTTTCAGTCTGTGTTTCCAAGCAAATCATGGAGGAAGAGCACTAATTAATTTTTTTTTCCTCCCGCAAAGGAGTTGCCACTGTGACCCTTTAACTATTGGCTTTGTCCGTTTTCCTCTCATTTATTTCCTATTTATTTCAGTCCTCATTCCACATGAAGCTCGTGGCTGAGATTTTTGAACCCTCCAAGCACAGTGGTCCTTCATGAAACAAGGACCAGTGAAACTATATGAAAACGGGTTACTGGCACCATAAAATGGACTGGGACAGGGTCTTCCATATGCAGATGTTCATCAACAGAGAGTAAAAATTTTAAATCTATATATCAGTCTACTCCATTGATTCTAACCAGAAAAGCATGCCCCGTTTTTAAAATTGCTAAGGCTCAAAAATATTAAGACTGCCTCAAAATAATGGACTTAATAAAATGCATAGAGTTGGGCTGTCTTCTCCTTCACCTTCTGGAATCAGTCCAGAAGAGCAGGTTTTCAGAAAACACGTCATCTATCATGCGATTTGGCAACCTTGCGCTCTCAGATCGTAAGGTCACTGTCACTGCAGAAAGGCAGCCGCCTCTGGAATGAGGAGGAGGGGAGAAGCATCTGCCTGTGAGCTGGGGGATGGGAAAATTAGCACTGCTCTAAAGGAGGAGCCTGAGCTGAAGTGGAGAAATACCATCACTGCCCCTCTGAGATGGTCTGAACGCACTGGAGATGTGCAACCCTCGCTCCACTCATGCAGCCATCAGACGGGTGCATCCATGCCATGGTCCATGGAGAGCAGCACAGCCCTGCTACCCTCAGCGTGATGGGACATCAATGAGGACTTGTTCCTCATCCACGGTGGTGGCTCCCAAGCAATTTGCAGACAAGGCACAGTGGATCCTTTTATCATTATCATTAGTTTCCCTTGTTACAGCTTGAATGTGCAGAGGATAATGTATGAATGCAGCCAACTCCTTGCAGGTGTTTGTCTTGTTTTGGATAGTTGCATCCTGCAGCTAAGCAGTGATATTGCAAACATCAGGGACCATTGGGCATTTGGGTTTTATTTGCTCTCCTTCTCCGAAGCAGCCTTCCATGAGAACTGCTGCAGAAACTCTTGTCTTGCCTGAAAATATGCATTTGACCAACCATGATTGTATTTAAGCCTGTTCAATTGTTTTAATAACAACCCTTCCAACACAGTTAATCTGAAAATGTTTTCAATGTACTCAGAGTTTTATAAACAAAGATTGCAGTCACCATCGCAGTGTTTCTGCAAAGCCAAAAGCCAAACATTAGTTGGTTTGTTGCATAGCTTAATTGCTGTGTATCCTATCTGACCGATGGCATATGCTGCTATAGCTAATCCGAATATAATTTCTCCCCTTTTTTTAAATAAAACAGACCCAAAGAGTCATTGTAGAAAGTATCACCTTACCAAGAGTTGACTTTTGTGTTATGTCTGAAGTCTATGTTCACCTCTCTGGGTTTAACGAGTTACACTTCACAGTCCTCCCAGGAGAGAGGAAAGTGTATTATGATCAGACTCAGGTTGTAGGAGAGGATAGAGGGATAGCGCGAGGCAAAATGTCACTGAGAAATGGGTGGGAGAGAACAGACCCAACCATAAACACATCCTTCTCCACCTTAAAAACAGGCACCTAGTCTTCCTTTGCCCAAAGACTGCAAAGACAACAAGAAGCTGCAGAAACTAAGATTATAATAGCCAACAAGTACTGGTTTTGCTGGTAATTGAGTAGTTGATGTGGTTGAGCAGCCTTCAGAGACAGAATATGTCCTGCTTCCCACATCCAGGAGTCAAGGTGGTCGTGGAGAAAAGGTGTTATAGTGCAAGTCCATACGTCTTTGCCCGAAAATCCTAGCTCTGAGGTCATGTCAGACAGGTTAGAGCTATATAATGCTGGCTTTTTAGGAATCAGCAGGCTGCCTGAAGGCCGTCACCCTTTCCTGCAAAAATGGAGCAGGGGATGAGAAGTTGAGCAAGAGGAACATTTCTGAAGCCACAGCAAGCAGGGAAAACGTTCGCCCTTTTCATGAAGAGGCTCTGTGGTTTGAGACCTCCCTCAGGATGTATGGATTTGAGCTTGTCATCTCTTTTTTTAAGGGGGAAAGTATCAATGCCACTTATCCTACAATTTCACAGGCGTCTGCAAGGCCTGTAAGACTTCAAAGCAGGCATCAGTTCCCAAGACTCTCCCATCCCAAACAGCAGCCAGCAAGGACTGCTAAGTACCATCGATGGGGGCCACTTCCAGGCTCTCCTGCACTTTTCGAGGCTGGTGTCTGGTGGCTCTGGGTCTGTGTGGCCCCATGCAAGCACAGCGAGACTTTGCAGAGACGTTGCTTGGAGCAAACCCCCCAGACCACAGGGTGCTCAGAAACCAGGCCACCACCGCGTAGGGAGGGGAAATGAGCAACTTTTATGGAGTGAATTAATCAAGCGCTTCAATCTCCTTAGCTGAGGGTTAATAGTCTTGTGGTGGCCGCCCTGGACAGGGTATCAGGGGAGCTGGGTTTTATTCCTGGAGTGCTTCAGTAATGAAAAGGAAATTGTGTTCAGACGAGCGATAGAAGCCTGTGCTCCCAGAGACGTTGGATACGCAGCAATTAGACTCAAGTTAAACAATAAATCAAGTAACACTGAGCCTTTGGCTCTAGCAGAGCACCATTATGACTAGTGCTATGTTTATTTAGAAGATGCTGAGACCATTTAAAATGTTTTCATATTAAGTGTAATTTGGGTGTTTGTTACTAAAGCAATTGACTGGGCCTAAATGCAAACAATATTGGTCAGATAAATATTTTCTGTCAAATAAGATATGTTCATTGCGCTTTTATGACATGAGGCCTTACTGGCTCCAAGATTTATTTCCACTTTGCTTCCTCTCTTAGCAAGGATTGCCTCATAAAGATTAAAAAAGCCAAAGCGAACCAAAGTGTAAAGTAGGAATCGCCGATTAAACTGTCAGAAACGGAGCAGCCTTTGTTAATCACCGATTCATTAGCTGGGGGAAGAAGAGGGGTCTCGCGTTAGCACAAAGGCTTTGGTGTCACAAGGCTTGCGATTTATTCCCAGGTCTCTCTCCAATTTGGTACGGGATCTTACCCAGGTAAATTGATCTCTCTGTGACTCCATTTTCCCATCTGTTCAACTTAGGTAATGATCTTGCCTCACAGAGACAGTGACAACTTTCAATAAGAAGAAAAGGTTGCCTTAAAAACGACACCTGCATCTGAAATTAGGCTACCCCCTACTAACACATACAAGAGCTTTGGCTAGAACAGTTATTTCCTACTGCAGCCTGGACATTTCCCTGATTTTTTTTTTGTGGGCAAGCAACAGAGGAGAGAAAAACATTTTAACAAATAGAAAAGTATGACTGAGAAGTAACAGAAATTAGAAAGCAAGCTAACAGCATGTTTTTTCAGTTGCTAAAACTGTCGTTTGTCTGTGTCACTTCAGTATCTCATGAACCCCTTTTTAAATGTTGCAGTGATTTATTGAAAGCATTGTCTAACTGGCTTTTGATTTTGTAAAATTTATTTAGCAAAAAATTTATTTCGATCTCTTTTTGGAACATTCTCTGGATTTTCTGCAAAGTGTGGCACCCTTTGAAATAGAAAGCTTTTCCAACGGTGTAAGTTTTGCAATCCTCAGTAGTAAGCAGTGTAAAACTACATAAAAATTCTTCATATCTGACATCATGCAAAGTACAAAGACTACTTCAGTACAAAAAGCCACACAAATGAGAATTAGTTTGTTTTATTCTTCTGTACAAAAGAAAGTACTTCATTATGTAGCTCTGTGCAAGAGGTACATGTAGATACTGCTTAACAGGAGGGCACGTTTCTCGATTCAGATCTCTCAGCTGACTCACTTGATGTTCTTCACAATTACCTGTGCTGCCTTTTGTCATCCAAGAAGGCTTTTGGGTGGCTTTCATCAGCACCGGTCAACTGCAACATCTGAGGACAGGGTGGGGAGAATAATCTCGCCTTTCTTCAGCCTTGTTCTGAGGTTCTTGCCATTTACTCATTTGCTATTTACTCAGCAGTTCCCTTGCATTGACAAGGTTGGTCCACTTGCCTTTATAGGAATGAGATTTCCTCTTATTAGCTGCATTTTATTTCTGTCTGCACTGTGGTCGTGTCGGTGGTCTACAAGCATCTCTCCAGGTCTCCCCTGGATAAAGAGCACTCTTCACCAACAGTGTGAGCATTTTCTGGTTTCCCTCTATGCCTCCACCACCCGTCTCATCCACCAGCTCCTGCTCCCCCCCACCCCTGGAGAAAGGCCTCCCCATCTCCCACCACCACCCAGACCATTTTATGGATGGAAGGGACCCCTACCACGTCCATTCCTTCCTGCATTGTTCTGCTTTCAGGCCATCTCAGGTGAAAACACCAATATTCTGGCTTTAGGAAGAAATTCCTGAGGCAGAGCATTGCTCAGATTTGAAGAAAAAGGCAGCAGGGTCCCATGTGTCCCCTCTGCCCCATGAGAGGGTAAAAGAGGTTGGTGAGGACCTGATCTCCAGCAGAGAGGGGAACCCCTCACCCCTCCTATTCCTCTGCAAGGACAAGGATGGCTCCCAGCACCTTCCATTGGGAAGATTTCCTTCTCTTTTTCCTCACTCCCAGGTGGGTGAAAAGAGGGGGACTGCAAGAATGGCCCTTTTCCTTGGCATCACTCCATCGAGGCATGGGTCACCCAGGGAAGGCTGGCGGGCCACCCGGCTCATCTTTATTCCCTTCTGCACACTTCAGCTGTTCGCTTTGTTTGGCCTCTTGGATGCCGGGATTACCCGGAGATAACTGGGACACGGGCGACTTACACGTGAGTCCTTTCCCTCTCCGTACCAGCCCCAGGCTGGAGCTGGAGACAGCAGGCAGGATTTGCCAGCCCATGGGTCACAGCACCCACCAGCTGGAGTTGGCTTGTCCCTACCATCCCTTTCAGCTGTTGCGCGAAGACCAAGCTTCGTTTGCCTGCGTAATAATCCGGCTGGCATGCACTTCCTTCGCCTAACGAAGGGAGGATTTATTGCACCAGCTCTTTGGGAACGTCGGGGTCTGCTTGCTTCCCTCTTCAGCTCTCAGAGATCCTTTAAGTAGAGTCTGTGTGAAAATTAATCAGACGTCCCAGAGGCTTATTTTGTCCAAAGCTAAAATCCTGCTTTCTCCCTTTCCCCCTTCCTTGTGTGCCCCAATTACTTAAGGGATTGTCCTGGAAATTAATGAAAGCATGGCATGGGGAATGACACGCTCGGTTCATCTCAGAAGCGAAGCGTTTCTCTGTAAGGCTCAACTAAAAACATCTCGTGGTTCACTGAGCAAACTTGGAGATCTTCCCAGTTCAAAGTACACTGCACCCTGACAGTTGGTATTGCATGTGCTCTATCCCCTAAATTGTTTGCAGGTCGGGATCCAGTTATGTGAGTCAGGTCCTACTCCTGAATAATTGCATTTTACATTTCTGAATGAGATCCCTGTGGTTTCCACCTGGTTTCCAAAGTTCTCAGCATGAATCAGCTCAAGGACACAGTTCATCCCAACCTGTTATAGAGGGAAAATGAGGTGATGGGGACAGGTTTGGCAGTGGTACACGCAACCTTCTGTCTCTCTCTTGCTTGCCCTAGTGCATAGAAGTGGGTGAGGGAAACCAGGTGGCTTGGGTGACCAGCTGGGTCATGTCCTTTTTCTACTTCCCATCATTGAGGCATATTTGTTGTATGGAGGATACAGATTGTGTCAGCTGAACAGAGGTGAGGATGCATGTTTCTTTTCCATCCAGCCTTCATCAGAGCTTATGAGCAGACAAGACAGTGCTATACCATGAACTTCAGAGGAGTCACGTATATTAACCCATAGGCTAGCTGGAGACTCCATTTTCTAGGGCTGGCTGACTCTTGTCATGGTTAGAAGAAGTCAGCTGCATTGATTTACAGTGAGATTCATGTGCCTAACAGATTATATCATCTCTCAAAATGGATTTCAGTTCCCAAGTTGCTTAGCTCTGTGTTGCTTTCTAAGTTTTGGGGCTTATAAATCTTTTATTGCCTCTCAAATATTTTGAGTTAAGCGTTGTGCAATCAATGGGATTTAGGCCCTTAAACACCTCCCACAGGGAGGCAGGCAGCTAGATACCTTCAGAAAATCCTAAATATTCTTTGAAAGCATTCCCCTCACCTTCCATGGGTTTCGGATGTACCATACAGGGGAGTGACATTGACTTCTGTAAAGCATTGCACTGCTTATGGATGCAAATCGTTGTGTAAGTGTGAATATTACTTCATGACACGACATCTCCTCCAACCCATTCGTGCTAATTAATGCAGTTCTGGGATAGACAATATTCATTAAGCTTTTCTGAAAATGCTAGAAATGTTCATGTAAGAGCTCACACATTTTGATGGCACCCACAGTCCTATCACCACGTTCCCTGTAAAATATTTTGATACTTTAATCTTTGCTAATGAGAGTGGAAATGAATTGTCAACAAGAGCTCTCCAGCACAAGGCCATGGTGTTTCTTCCTTGCTTTGTTATCAGGAACCAATAAAAAGGAATCAGGGTGTTGTTATTGTGGCGCAGAGGCATCTGCTCGCTGGAATGTATGTGTATGCCAAAGTTAAATATTTGGGTTACTGTTCTCTTTTTGGGACTTGCTATCATGCAAAACAGCTCGGAAGAGACAAAGCTATCACCTGCTTCTAATCATTGCAATGGCAGCAGCTTTGCTGCCTCCACACTAAATGCTTCTTACCGGGCCATATTGTTTGGGTATTGACAACCTCAGAGACCCTGTGAAATTACAGAAGCTCCTTGAAGAAGAGGACTCTTGCTAATGCTGCTGAAATATAACTAGGAATTCTAGAGAGGAATGCACATGACGTTGGGTTTTTTTCCTAGAAGGATGCTGCTGAGGAAATCTGAACTGCAGCATGTACGTCTGGGAGAGGAAGAAGGGGAGAACTAACTCTGGGTGGCAGAAGGCGTTGCCTCTGCATTGCAATAATTCTGCAGGTTTTAATCGAGCTGCTGGGGTCTTAGGCAGCTGTTTCACTGAGCCAGCAGTGAGCATTACGATGCTGCATCACCCTTTGGTGTCTTCCTTGGATTAGTGGTCCTGGTCTTGGTGACCTCACATCTCCGCTAGCACGTAAGCAGCCGTCCAAAGCTGTCCCAGGTATGGGCACAGGCGGCTGTATGCCCAGCAGTGTATAACCTGCCCCACTGGGGGGTGCCCCCCCAGTTTATTAGCTCAATTTCCCACGCATCGACCAGCCCTCAGTGCCATTCTGCACTCTTGTGTTTGCCCATCTGTGAAACGAGGCTGGCAGCTCTCCTCGACATCATGGGAGTGCTGCAGGGCTCAGTTAGCTGAGGCTGCAGAGCTCTGCAAGCGATGCCACATAACTGCAGACAAGAGTTACTCTTCATCCAGGAGGCTCTTTAACATCCTCTGCTGCCCCAGCTCACTGATTTACCCGAAGTGAGCAAGGCTGGGAGGAAGAATAAGGATCCCAAAAGCATGGGTTTCCCCTTGGAAGCTTTGCTAGGGATGGCATTTCTCACTTTTCCACCCTGGATAGGTTTTCTTAGTATTAAGGTCTGCAGCCACTCTGACAGCTTCTGTTGCTCTCTATTTATAGACCCCAAATTAAAGGTTCTTCAAAGTTTGGTCTATACCCTCCACAGATCCTCCTTTCCACCCCACTGTGCTTGTAGCTCAGGCTGCCACCCTGCTACCAGGGAATCAGCCCAGATCCGATGTTTCAGGGAAGGAGGTGTGTAACGAACTAGTGAGAAGATCTGAAACAAACTCCTTGTCCAGTTCTGAGTGAAAGCAAATCTTTCTGGTTGAGCTTTCATGATCAACTCTTGGCAGGGACCATGCTCCACTGTCTGTCCATGTTATAAGAAGCAGACTCCATTTCTAAGTTCATAGAATCATAGAATGGTTAGAGTTGAAAGGGGCCTTAAAGATCATCTAGTTCCAACCCCGCTACCATGGGCAGGGACACCAAGTCCTTTATTAGCTCCATCAGGTACCTAGAGGATATTATCTTCACTCAGACCAGTAGTTAATTTTTATTACAAATGTTGCATCTCAAATTAGAGAGTTAAGGAAATGCAGCAGGAATATCTCCCACCATTGCAGAAAAATTTAAGCTGTTGTAACAAACCATAGTGCACTTCATTTTGGGGGTTGTTGAGCATGTTGTCTTGGGTGGGTAGGAAAGGTCATGTCTTAAAAGGGATCTGAGGAGGATGCAGCTTGTGGTTTCACAGGTATGATGATGCAGTCCCTCCTTCTGTGTGGAGGAGCTCAAAGGCTGCAGAGGTGCTGAGCCACTACATGTAGGAAACCATGGAGCTCCTCGTCCATTTCTAGCCCAGACAGTTTCCATGACATGTCACCTGTCAGCCAGTTGGTCTGTGACTCAGGTCCTTCCCTGTGACACAAACCGACTGATGCCCCAAAGATGTTGGAGGACGCCATTAAGATGACAGTGATGGAGTGCTCTTTGGACACCTCTGGTGGACAACCCCACTGACTTGGGGCATGAGAAAAGATGCTTTCTGGCCGCCTCCAGACCAGTCCAAAACCCATGTCTGTTTATCCAAGCTTTGTGCCAAAGGAGGAGACTGGACTGTTGCTGGGAGCCTGTAATCTCAAGCTAAGTCTAGCGGAACTCCCCATATTTGCAGTGAAAGCCAAAAATCGCAACTCTGGGCATCCTTACTTTCCAGGTTTTGCTGCTATGGGTGAAACAAATTACTTTCCAATTAGAGGCTTCCACCAGGCAAGGTCTTTTATCACCAGCTGAATAATGCTGCACCACACCCTGGCTCTGCTCCGGGTTTGGAGGCAGATCCTGCCAGGACAGGACGAGTTACCTTGAAGGGCATCATGTGCCATACAGCGATGGGTGGGGAAATGGCCTTGAGGCTTTGCTAGCTGAAGGATCATCAGACCCCAAGGGCAAAGACTGTTGCCTTGGCATATTCTTATGGAGCAACAAGCACAAGCAGGCACCTGCACGGTGAGCGAACCTTTGAAGCAGCTTCACCTCCTGTTCTAGTGAAAGTCAGCCTGGGAAGGTAATTTTTAAATTGCTGGTTCTGAGCAGGCTTACATGTTCTTCACCACCACCAGTAAAGGTGGCAGAATCTGCTTGAGATATGTTGTGACCTCCGTCGAAGGAAAAGAGCGAAACAGAATTTAGGAGGCAACTTGAAGTTTTACCCCTCTCTGAAATGATGGGTTTAACATTTCAGGAAGTTTTGAAGTTTGTGTTTTGGTGGTTTTACAGCCCCGGGGGTACCTCAGCAGCTGGATTTAGACATGGATTAGATGCACCCTGAAAACCCCAGTCTTTACCCTTGCAATGTAGCCATGGTCCCTGTGCTTTTCCTGAGGCAGAGATGGGTACCTTTGCTGCCTCTTGCCACTATGTCCTAACATTGGGATCACCTCCAGAGCGAGCTGGGCTACCTCAGCCACCTGCTCTTAACCCTCAGCAGCCAGAGGCCAGAACTACCTCTATATTTATGTCCTTAATCAAAGCCAGCCCCTTGGGTGGAGTAAGAGGGATGGGTGAGCCTCCTGTGGCTGCACAAGCACCTCCATTTTTATACTACCTGTACCCTTATAGACAGGAGAGGGAACTGTGCTCGTGCTCTACTGTTCGCCTATTGCACCCGAAAAGAACTTTGCAGCCCAAAGGCCCCCCAAAAGCCTGTTGCAGAGGAAAGGACATCAGGGCTCATGGCATCTCCATGCTGGCATGGTCTTGGCTTTCACTCTGACAGTAGATCAAACCCAGAAACATTCCAAGATAAAATCAGGCATCCAGCTCCTTCACCACCATGTTGGGAGAGTGACTTTGTCATCTTCCTACAGGGCAAAGAGGAAATTTCCTATATCCCATGTAAGCCCCAGCTCCATCATCACCATGAGCAGACTCGCAGTGGCATAAATGGCCAAATGAAGGAAAGGACTCACCTCCACATCTGCCCTCCCAAAGCTGACCTCTTCCTGACCAGCCTGTGCCAGAGGGTGGCACAACCACAACCTCAGGGTTCTACCTGGTAGGAATAAGCCCAGTCCCAGAAAGAAAACGCTGATGGGGACACAAAGCAGCAGCCGTAAGTCAGGTGTCGTAGTGTGGGTTCTTCTCACTGTGCTTGTTTAAACCAAAAAAAATCAGCACTGTTTGGAGGTTCACACATTTTGTCCTTCTTGAATGATCTAATTATTTCATAGTTACACCCTTGCACGAGGGCTACCGCTAGTGCAGTCTGTAAAGATGCTTTATTCCAGGGCAGCATCCTCTGCTGGTGTGTGAACATTTATACCAACACAAGTTGTGTCCTCCCCCAGCCACGTCCTGGGAGGAAAATTCTGCCCCCCCAGGAGGGGAGAAAACCACTAGGAGAAGGGAGGGTGCCCCCCTGGGTGGGTGCCCCCCAGCACCAGGGCGGCAGCCTGGGCAGGAGATGCTCTGCCTGCCCAGCTCCATGGGTGCCTGGGGCCCCCGCTACACTCCTCTTCCTCCCTGCCAGGGCTGTGTGAGCACTGGGAGCAAGCATCCCCTCTTCTCTCTCCCCTCTCCATTATCATTTCAAGGTGTGCACGCGTGGGTCGGGGGATGAATACCCCCCCCGTCCCCGCACCCTTCCTCCCTCCGTCCTTCCACCCCTTCATCCTCCTCCCAGAGGCGAGGGGGAGCCCAGATGTTGGCAGGCCCCAGCCGGGTTCATCTG
>VXAK01017238.1:263937-332772 GCA_013399435.1 Arenaria interpres | reverse complement strand
AACAGGCTTCCCAGGGCGGTGGTGGAGTTTCCATCTCTGGAGACATTCAAAACTCACCTGGACAAGTTCCTGTGCAACCTGCTCTGGGCGGATCTGCTTTGGCAGTGGGGGTGGACTAGGCAATCTCCAGAGGTCCCTTCCAACCCCTTGTGATTCTATGATGCAGCCATCGAAGGTGTTACCTGGACTTGTGCTGCAGGAGGTGGTGGGGATGGGGGGAAGGAGACTTGTGCCTCACCAGGACCAGGAAGAGCTGGAGGGAAGCACTGAGCCTGCTTTGCCTTTTTGTTGCACCGTGGAAGATGCTTTCTGAAATGCTCTGGGGATGCCAATGGTGATTCTGGGGCGGGGGGAGGAATCTTCAAATGTAAAGGTGCTGGGCTGTGTCCTCGCTTTCTCAGTCCCCTCTGGCTGGCATAGCCGATTGTGTATGTGGCAGAAGGCTGCTCCAAAATGGGTATTGAATCCTGGGAGCACAGGGCTCTGGGGTATCGGATCCAGCTGCTGAGTTTGCAGACATTGCATCAGGCTGTTCCCTGTTCGCTTCCCATCCTTAACTCTTCTGCATCGATTCTGCACGGTATTAAAGAGCTGCCGTGTTTTACTTCCAGAAACAAACATCCTTCTCTGGCTCTTAAAAGGCAGAGATGTCTTGTACAAAGTCAGGCTCAAGTCGAGGTGCTTATTCCAGGTTCCTCCTGTGCAGAGGTTACAGCATGTCCGTATTTATTATGTTGTGAGGTGTCCTGATGCAGAGAGGACCTGGTTTTGCTGCACCAATAGCCAAAGTGTTTCTCAGTAGAGGCGATGCAAAATCCTGGCATTACTCAGAAGATGAATAGGAGTACAAAAGCGCAGGCTGTGTATCCTGGAGGCAGTTTTCCCTGCTTGATCCCTGAGTGGGGTTAGTCTTACCTCTAGTCCTCACTAGATGCTCAGGTGCTCAGCATCAGGAGCTATCAGGACAAGGGAAAATAGGTAGGATGCTTTCATGCTTCCCACCCACCTAGGTGTATAGGCAGAGCCCCTGGGAGATGTCCCAGTCCTACAGCCCCAGCTCTGCACTGCTCAGCAAACAAAGCACGAGCAGAAACGGCCAAACCAGATTTTTGTGACCAGGACCTGTTTCTAAAAACACCTGCGTCTCTGAGGATGAGTCAGCTGCTCATCATTCGAATGTGCTCCGCATCTCGCCCCGTCCTTCCTGTGAAACCCCATCGGGGGACAATGTCCACCCAGCACCGACCCCATCAGCTGCTGCAGCTCAGGCAGCACTGCTGGCGGCTGCCCAGCCTGGGTACCAGCCGTAGCCCTGGCTCTCAACATCAGAAGTATGTCAAACCCACTAATTAGCAGTGGCTGGAAACAACCTGGTGACATATTTTTCCACTGGAAGCATATCAGTTCTTAGAGTGTTATTCAAAACAAGAAGGGAAAAAAAAAAACAACAACCTCCAACCCACTTCTGTGTACAGATTAAAATTTTACATTTTTTTTTCACATCTGGAATGGCTTTTCCAACTGTGTTTTCTATTATGTGTTACATACAACACTGCTCAGTGCTATCCATTGACCCGCTCTGTTGCAGAGTATCTGAGTGATGCACTGCCCGATGCCTCGGCTCCATTGATCAGGGCGATCACCGCTCACACCTCCTAATGCTTAGTGATACTGTAGGTACAGAGCATTCAACGAGCGCTAAAAGGACACTTTGAGCCTTAAATCTTAATTTATCCTTTAAAAATATTTCACACATACTACTGCTTCCACTGCCTTGGGTCACTTTGGTCATCTTCCTATGAACCTATATTGATTTTTTTGTCTCCAACAAATCGCACTAGTTTCAGTGGCAAATAAATCGTCCTGTTCTCCTCTATAACTAAACCAAACCTCCTGCAAATGTTTTCCCAGAAGACTTGGATGCTCTCATGTAATTACCACCCCGTCTGCATGCACGAAGAGTGATATCTGGAACAGTTTGCTGAAAATATGCCATGTTTGAAGTGTGAAACTGTACAAAAAAATTACATTTTTATGTATGTTTACAAGGAATTAAAAGTCAGACGTAGGAGAGATTAACAGACATTCTAACATCTTTGGAGAAAATAATAATAATACTCTATTGCTATGTGCTTTAGTGCCACATGGCTGTTATGATGATGATTCATGGTGCTTGCTGCAGCACATAGTAGGGAATGAACCAGGAGGTGACCAGGAGTCCCCGCAGAGAGGTTGATGTGACTTATAAAAGGCTGCAGAGTCCCTCATTGGTAAAGGATTGGCCTGGTGGATAATTTAGATCCTTTTCCCTTAGACCATGCTGTGTCCCTTGTGCATAGTGAACGGAATAAATATGGAGATCTTCCAGGGGAAGCAAGACCCTCCCAAGACATATCACGGTTTTCTTGAAGCACAGCTAAGCTCAAAAGCTGATGAAACACCCCTCCCAGGACCGTGCTGCTTGTCCTTGGGCAAAGACACCAAAGATCATTCATCCCCTTTCCCTCTGAGCATCCCATTTTAGTTCTGCCATTGATATTTATTTCTTTGGGCTGCATTAGGGACTGGAAGCCCAAATGATGGATCACGGCCCCTGTATATAATGTGCAAACATGGGATGAAACTACTGAACTTGCCTTAAAGTGATTATTTTCTAGAAAATATGTTCATCCCACATGGGAGGTGGGGGCGGGGGTGTGGAAGAAAAGCTCACAAAATAAAGATGTTCTTCACACAGTCTGGCTGAGCTGAGTTAGCTCAGGAGAAGTTTACGTACAGGGCAAGTTATCTGGGGCTTTAACTGGGAAATCTGCAGCAAGGAAGATAGTCTACCTTTTGTCTCACTAACGTAGGTGTGAGGGGGCTTATTTTTTGCCATGTTTTTTTGCTTATCGTGGCACTTCTGCAGCCTTTGGGCATTACTTTGGATGAGTAGTGTAGTACAGGTGAATAGTCCCAAAGTCTCTAAGGTGGGATGAGGCCGAAGGCTGCCCTAGCCACCCGCCTTCCGCTTCCCATAGGATGCGACCCCTCTGGTTGCAATGGTTTCACATGGATCGAGTGGTTTCACTGCACCCAAAGCTGCTCCTTAGTGCTCGGTGTGAACAGCTCAGTGTCTGCTCCATGAGGAGCCATGAAGGGCAGAGCAGCTCTGGGGCGCTCCTCTCTCACCAGGACTTGTGGTCAGCTCCAGGCAGGATCTGGTCTACCAGGTCTACGAGGCTGTGCAGGAAAGTCCAGCAGGAGAGGATGGGAATCCCATCCCCTGACTCACTTAAAACCTGTCTGCATGAAAGCACTGACCACAGGGAAGAGCCCCGAGATAGAGGGAGGGAGGGCCACCTCAGTTGCACGATTATTTGTTCCCTGCACAGCCCTTACCCATTGCTGGGTGCAGCCAACACGCTGCACATGCAGAAAGGCTGTAGGAGCAATACAAGCTTCCCAGGCAAAAGCTGAGGAGATAAATAGCTACGGGATCCCAGTGTGAAGCAAGGTTATAAGAGCTCCGGCATGTTCTTGACCTAAAATAGTTGGCCTGAAGCAGGTGTCCACATTGAACCACCTGCAGAACTGACCGGCTGAGTCAAGGTTTATTGAGACACACTTTTCCCGAGTCCAGAAGGGGTTGCAAATCTGCAAGGTTTAAGACATCTGTGGCCAGTGAATCCTCTAGACTAAAAATAATAAATAATACTGAGAACTGTGTCACCTCCCTGTGGTCAGCCTCAGCTCCAGAGTTCCGTGCGTACCCTGACCAACCATCTCAAATCTCCTACACCCTCCACTCCTGCCTTGTAAATAGCAGGGATCATGCTTGGAAGCTGATATATTTTTAAGCTGGCAACTGGTTTATTTTCTGGCCAAGAAAGGGAATGGAAAGAGTTATGAAGGCTGAAGAATCAAACGCGGGGAAAAGTATGCATCAGGAATGCCCTCTCCTCCTGCATCAACACCAGAAGGCAGGGAGGGCGCGAGATGTTTTGCTTCCCTTTGTACTTGAAAAGATTTAGATCTGTATTATTTTTAAGAAAGAAAACAATACGTGACACAAACCAGCACAACCTCCATTCTCGTGAGGAAGCCGGCCTCTCCAGGAAAGGACTTTCTTATCTCAGGATATAACTGAAATCAGGCCTCCGAGGCTCAGCCGCTCTCAGAGCGGTGATTTAGGCGTCTGCCGGGTAATACCCTGGTTGGTTTAAAATGCGGCATCGGAATTAGATTTAATTCTAACTACATGGCTCAAGCACCAAGTGTTTTGAGGTTAAGACGCAGCATTCCCGGCTTTAAAGTTCGCCTGAGAGTTATTGCTTGATGTTGTAAATGGACTTAAGGACCGTGGGAGACGGTTTTTCATTTCAGCCCTGATACAGTAAGCCACTTAAACACTTGCTTATGTCACACTGAAATAAAAGGGATTTATGGACACGGCTATGTGCTTTGCTGAATCAGAGCATTTTTGCTGAGCGCTGTTTAGAGGAAGCATGAGAAATAACCTGTGCAGATGTCCCCGGGTGATGCCCAAGCAAGGCTGGAAAGCGCAGCACGGAGGAAGCGAGGAGCCCTCGGGCAGACCAGGAACTCTTTTGTCAGCTCTCAAGACAAATCAGGGAAGTCACCAGGTCACTCAGCCTTTAACTTGCCTTAATTTTTATCCCATCGCTCCCCGTCGGCATCAACACAATGGCTGGGTCGTGCCTTTCGTGGCGTGCTTCCGCCGGGGTGACACCGTGGCTGACACCGTCCCACCTCCTTTCTCAAGGAGGACTCTTGCTTTCTAATTACTGAAGCTGTTTTTTTTTCCTCTCCTGACGAACGACCGTTTGCAGACACGGTGGCAACACTTGATGCAACCCCTCCTAAAGACATCCCCTGTGCAGATCCCCCACACGATGGGTAACATCAAGCTCCTCCAAGGGACAGCAGCACTCCCTTCCTGCAGGACAGGAGACGTTTTTAAGAGCTGTATCTGTAACCATGGTTTCGGCAATTCCATCTCCATTCCCTAGTCTATGGGTAAGGACATCGATTTGTCAAGGGGTAGGATGAAGAGGCTCACAGGAAAGGCCAAAGGGTTTGCACACAATACATTCCTCCAGTCCTACCAAACCTGTGGGAGATGCTGCATCATTGTCAGCGTGCATTTTCTGGCCATTCAATCCAGCGATGGACTGTGAATGTATTTCCCAAAGCCTCAGAGCACTTCTGTAACAGGGAAACCCATGTTGCATTAGAAGCTGCAGTCTGGTTACTTCTCGTCACATCTCCATTATCCATATCTACAGCATCTTTCCTGGGCCCATCTTCTCAGCTCCAAAGCTCCATTTGCCATCAAGTTCCCTTGAAAGGGAATGCTAAAAAGGATGTTCCTGTTTCTTTGAATATGCAACATCTTAATTCTCCTACAGAAGCATGGCTAGAAGGGGGCAGATGCCTGAGGATACTGATGGGATACCCTTCCTAGCGAATAAACAACTGGCTTACAATTAATTTCTCCTGCTCCCGAGTAGCAAATAGCCTTTTCAGTTGAAAAAATCATCATGTGAACAAATTTGAATGACAGAAGTGTTGTTTATTGGGTTCCTATACATTGTTGTGAGAAATCCTAGTTCTTCTGTATTGGATTATTTCAGAAAGATCGGCCAATGTTCCATGCTGGGTTGCTGACCTTTGCAAGCAGGGCAGGCTATATAGACCTATGCTTCCTATGCCAGAAGCCTTGTGCCAAATTAAAATGATTGTTCTCCCTCTTGAAAAAATAATTACAGGCCCGACTTTCCACTATTGGTTTAGGAACGACTCATGGAAATAAACGGTAGAAATGAGGCCCATCTTCAGAAATAACAGTTTCTCCTGACTGTTTCCCCATCCTGAGAGCTTCCAGGCACCGAGTCTCAGGTGGACGCCAGCCTGTCTGAAGGGGAAGGGCAGGGGAAGGGAGTGTGAACGAGGGCGTTGGACCTGGAAAGCAAGATGGCTTGAGCAGTGCTGCAAACCACGGTGACATGCACACCAGCATGTCTCTCTGGGCAGAGACTTGCCTGCTCCCCAGCTGCCCGCCCAGGGCTGGTACCCTTCCCACCACACACAGAGCCGTCTGTGGCCATGTTTCCTCTCCCCAGGTGCCCACCCAAGGATGGGCAATGTGCCTCAGCTCTTCACACACTATCTTGCAGCCAATCCTCATCCCAGTCACCATCGGTATTATTTATTAGGTGCTGATGGGGAGGATGCTCTGCAAATGGCATAAAAAAAGAAAGATAGACCATTCCTCCAGGGTCGTGAAGTGTGAGTGTAGGACAGAAGATGACAGATGGATGTAGACAAGCCAGGAGACAGTGCTGGTCAGTGCGACAGACAGCCCTTTGCTAGACCAGCTCCGATTCAGCAAAGTGAAATGCTGCCACATGGACAAAATAAACTGTGCAGACATGGAAAAACCATTGCTTTTCCCCCCTCCCTCTCTCTCTCTCCCTACAAGCTTAGGAGTTGCCAGGATAAGAAGGCAGTAAGAGGTGGTCAAGTGGGAGCAGGATGTTTAATCTAGTAGTTTATTGTAATCAGCGGGCTGTCATCTCTCCCTATCTCCTTTCAGCGGGTCTGTCCAAACGGCGGGCAAAGCGACACAGATTTTTGTGTATTCAGCACAGTAATTGCCTCCCATACAGGCAGCGAGCATTTAGGAAATATTCTGCCTCCAATTATACTTTCTGATTTGAGTCATGGACAAATACGCCGTATTCCTCTTTATTTCTGTGCTCCCTGGCTAATGAAACGTGCCGCGGATATTTATAGAACTGCCACTGTAAATAGCATTTGCATTTGGTGCCTTTGAGTTATTTAGTATGACGGCGCTTTCACCAGGAGGGTTTTTTCATTTTGAAAGGGAAAGGTTCCCTTTGGAGCCGTTTCCTCCCCTCGCCTTGGCTGTTTGTGTTGGATGGAGCAGTTCTGTGGGCAGTTGCTGATAATTTAGTGACATGAGTGACGGGCGCGCAGGGATTAGCGAGCACGGTGCGGGTTCTCGGGCTGTGTCACGGGCTGTTTATAGGATTCTCCGAGACAACGTTTGGAGTTACAGTGAAGATGAATAGAGAGGAGGGCAATCGCCAGAGCGGTTCATGCCACAGAGCAAAACAACCGCCAGCCTGCCTTCCCTAGGAAACCCATTGTGTAAATATTTGGGTAGGATCCTCCAGAGGAGATTTAGAGGCTTGTGATAAAGGTAGCTAAAACGTCCTTTCCTTGAGAAAAACAGCTATGATTCAGAAGATCCTGCAAATAACCACCAGAGAGATTCCCTTTGTGTAGCATCCCTGTATTAGAGAGAACAAGCAGGTATGTCAGGTCTTGTTGTCGCTGACGGGTCTCAAAGGGGTTTGCAAAGGAGGTCAGCATCAGTTTTCCCCATCCTGAAGGTGCGGAAGCCAAGGAGCAGAGAAAATACGCACGTCGTGTGTGTGCGATCAGCTCTGCCGCACACCGATCCCCCGCCTTGTCCACACAAACACATTCCTTCAGATCTTCACGTGCCATACAAGCACCATCTGCCTTTGTGTGTTGGAGATATATCATCCCTAGTCTTTACACACTCATACATAAATGTACATAAATGACAGAGCTTTCTCAAAGCGTTTGTGTTCAGCTCTTCAAGCGCTCGGGGGTCACGCCGCATGTGCAGGCACTAAAAGACATGGCAGATTTTCAGTAAAACTGTGATGTAGGGAGCTGCTTTGCAAAAAAAAATAAAAAATCTGTTCTGTATTTTGGTGCATAATTTCCATCTGAGTTCGTGATCAGTCTGGCCCATGAAATACATGTGGCCCATATTGACACCCGGCGTGTGTAGCTCCCTGCCATATGGATGAACTCTTAGCACTCAGGAGTGCGTACACAGTCCCACCTCTTCACACATCTTGATAAACGTCAGAAATTTGGGGAGCTGTTGTAGATATGGCACCCTTGGCTGTTGGAGGAGCCCCTCTCCTGGGCTGAACACTAGAGGTCGGCTCCAGGTATGGGACAAACCATGTGCAAGTGGCCAAGCAGGCAGCAGGCATGGCGGTGGAGCTCACTTGGGAATTTCAAGCTCACCTAGCTTGAAATGTCTGAAAGTTTTCTTTGCTTTGAGCATTGAGGGCATCTCGACTGGTAGGTTGAACTAGACACTTGACTTTTTACTTTCTGGAGTAAGGGTGGAGGACTATTGCCCTCCAGATGGACACTGCGAGGCTGTGTTGGTACAGGAAAACTCACTGACCTCACGGTGAAAGCCAGGACCTTCCCTGCTTTGGCAGGGGAGTTGGACTAGATGATCTCCAGAGGTGCCTCCCAACCCCATATCATTCTGTGATTCTCTGACCACCTGCTCCCACATATCCCTCTGTAGGGCGTTGGTGTTGATTTCCCGTCTCTGGTTGCACAGAGAAGCAGAAGGGGTTCCTTGACTTGTCTCCCAAGAGCCAGCCACAGTCCCACCTATCACAGTGCAGCAGATACCACAGATCAGCCAATTTGCAAAGCATCCGAAACAGCATCTTTCATGCAGACAGACTGTGCTAAATCAGTCCCTTCTCACCGTGCTTTGAAATGTTCCCATTTCTTGCTCTGACAAACTAGCAGGGTTTGTATTGATCTGACGATGCAAAAAAGCACATAGTGTGGGCTTCCAGACACCTGGTGGGATAATAAAACATAAAGGAGGGAGTACAGGACCATCAGTTTTTAGCTTATATGTGGTAGGAAGTCTGTCTTCTACTTTCTTTTCTTTTTTTTCTCTTGGAAAACATAATTTGTTTTGAAGGGAAGTGAAAAGTCACATGGCTGGGCATCCTGTCTGCAGAAGGAAATACGGCAGCAGATCTCCAGACTTGTATGTTATGGTCCTTCCAAGTTTCAAGGTATCACCCAAGACAAAACATGGAGCCTCCAGTTCCAAACCCAAAGGCTCCTTCACCATCTGTGTTGGTAGCTGGGACTGGGAGCAGGGACCAGTGCTGGCTCTCTTTCTCCCCCCGAGGCTGTGCAGTGGCTGATTGCATCCTCTCCAGGTCCTGCAGCAGCTCTTCACCCTCTCTTGTGTAGAAAACCTCAGGTCGAAACAGCCCGTAGGCCACCAGCTGGGGTCATCAGCCTGTACCATGAACCTTCAAACCACTGAGAGGCAGAGAAACAAGGTGGCACCAGAGGAATAAAGTACGTGCCTTGTTGTGTGCTCACACACTGCATGATCAAACTATAAAGACCATCATGGGCTCTGACAGTCACTTTGCTGATGGACAGAACTGCTGGCGACAAGCTGGTGTGAAAGCAGTGGGCCTTCCCTCTCCCCTTTCTGCAAGTGATGTTCATGAAATGCCTTGCAATTAGTCAATCATCACGTGCTGCATTTCAGAGCTTCACTTTATTCAGATACTTCATGTTAGCCAGCTGTTTGCATTCGGGATTTCTTTAAGCAGCAAGGGCACTAAGGGGATACAAAACTCTGGGTTGGAAAAGCATGGAGGGCTAAAGAATCTCCACACAGAAAGTAAAAGCTTTGCTGAAACACTAAAGCACAAAGTCAAACATCGCGGAAAATTTTCCCTCTTCCCCCTTTCACCTTCTTCTATTCCCATTTCAACTTTGGTATAACTGATGGAGCGTAACGCACGAGAGCGGGGCTGTGTTTCCATCCCTGCCATCGCATGTTACTGCCACAGTAAACTCACTGCTTTATCTCTTGCCTTGGGTAAGCTCATATTAAAACTGGAATATCAGTGCATACTCACCATCTTGGGGATGAAGCAGATACATGACAGTAAGAGGACGAGAGAGATGCCGAAGCACAGCTCAGCCCCTCGGAGTTTTATCTGCTGGAAGAGCCCAGCAGAGAAAGTTTGGGGTTCCCCCCACCCATGTGAACACAACTCACACCCCTCTCATTCCGAGCAGGGCAAACCATTGCAAAGCCCTTTTGTCAGCCTTGGGCATAGCTTTACAACTGAGCTGAAAGCTGTTTCATACAGAGTTCAGAGAGAAAAATATCGCCCGCCAAGTGATGTGCCATATGAGAAGCCATATTTTGCATTATATGGCGAGAACTCTAGCAAGGAGACAATTTATTGCCATGGCGGTAACTGGCTGACATTTATGAGAAGCCTTATTTTACAAGGCTTTCCTCTGGCTGTGATGCCAGGGCTCTAGTCTTCACGGAAAACAAGAAGGAAAGTGATGTTATTTAGGGCGCACAATACTCCGGGGGCGTTCTGGTGTGAGTAACAACACGGGTAAAGCCTGCTTGGATCGCATGGGATTGGGTGTGCCAAGGTCGTAAAGTTGGGATGAGTTGAAGGGAAAAGCTCATTTTGACTGAAGTTGTCTCATAATAAACTCCATACCTTGCCTGGCCACCTTGAGGCTCAAATACAGTTGTTGGCACAACTGAATTTTTGCTGCTGGCAAGAGGCTGGGGCCAGGAGGATGCTCGGTCTGTCCTGGCCCCAGGAAAAAGGGAGATGGCTGTGGGACAGATCTGGCAAGAGGGAGCTCAGGAGCACCCAGAAGAGCTCAGCAGGCTCCTGTGCTGAGAGCCAGGGATGGCAGGGCAAGGATGATGCTGTTGGAGATGGCCAAGGTTGCAGCCCCCATGTCAACGGCCACGTACCACCTGGGCTCCTGAACGGGTGAAGTTGATGGTGGGACATTGCTGGCTGCCCTCCACCACCGCCTCCTGGCTGCCAGCGCATCTGTCCCCCATCAAGCCACACGAGCGGGTGATTTTTAACCCGCAGAGCTAAAGCAGGAAGCTGAGCTGTCCTCACTTAACCCCCCAAGCCCACATCTCCCTGCTCCCTGCAAGGCAGCTTTGCATCGGGGGCTCAGCTCAGCTGTCACCGATGGGAAGAGGTGATGGATGAGGGCAGAAATGCCCAGGGTGCTGTGGCAGCCACATCCCCAACAGCCTGTGCCCCCCTGCCAATCTCCCAAGGGCACTCTGCTCCCTTATGGTGATGCTTTAGGACTCGTCATGGAAAGAAGTATCATTAAATTGAGCTGGGGATCCATGCAGTGCTCAGGAAGGTGCCTTGGCTGGAGGGTGGTGGTTCCCTGGGGGGCTGAGCCTTGCTGAGCAGGGTCTGTGCTGCTGTGGGTCCAGGCACGCGTGAGTGCCGTGGGGTGAGCCCACACCAGGGGGGCTGTCTGTGTGCTGCCTAATTCGTGCTGAGGAAGGGATTTCCAGGAGCTAAAGAGGCTTAGGCGGTCCATATCCCATTAGCAGATAGCGGGATTGTGCCTGTGCCTGTGTGCGCTGAAGGGCTTTGCGGGGCTGAGTCCAGATCCACAACTCTGCAAAGCAAAGTTTCTCCCCAGTTTCTCCCTCTGTGCAAGAGGAGAGCCAGGAAAGGACTTGACTGCTTGTTGAGGAGTTTCCTCAGGCTGTGACTCATTTATTTCTTAGCTTTTTAGGATGTTTGGACTCAATGATGATCTGAAAGCTCCCTTCCAACCTAGACAATTCTGTGATTCTATGATCCAGATCTACAGGACTTTGGAAGAAATAGTCTTCTACACCTAAAAGTTTTTATTGATATTATTCGTTAACAGTTGTAATAAACTATATTGTCATGGCAGCACCTTTGGACCAGTAATTATACGAGTGGCTTGTATATCACTCGTATATCGCAAGTGGCTCCTGTGGTACATCTTAAATAGGACACCCCAAGTGGGACAGGCCCATTTTGGGATTCAGGCCCAAAGGAGCAGCTGGTGCAACCCCAAGGACCATTGTCGGTGTGTCCCAGGGAGGAGCCTTGCTTGCTCTGTGCCGCTTCCAGGGTGGCTGAATCACTGCTGTTGAGGGGTTTGGGGGGAAACTTTTCTGGATGTCTCCTCTGCCAGCCAAGCCAGCTGAGATATGAAATTTTGGGGCCCCTGTGCTGTGAACCATCCCCCGACCCCATTTTTAACACCAAAATGACCTCCTCCCCGCAGCGGCATCCAAGCAGACGCCACACGCTGCTCCACAGCAGCTACCAGGGTGGCTTTTCTTGATATCTTTCCAGCCTTTGCTTTCCCCTGGCGCCAAAAGAAGGGGGATTAATTAAAAAAAAAAAAAAAACAAAAACACAAGAACCCACACAAAAACCAACAACCAAGCACAAACTGAAAGCGCCACAGCAAATTAAAGCCACGTGCCAAGCTGGAAAACCGAGTGCCCTGACACACATGCCTCTTTCTCTCTTGCAGATGACGGAGGGCCGCAGATGCCAAGTGCACCTCCTTGACGACAGGAAGCTGGAGCTCCTCGTTCAGGTAGGAACCACTGTGTTTTGCTATGAGATAGTTTGCCCTGGCTGCAGATTTTCACCGGGGTGGGGAGAGAGAAGGCTTTTCAGCCGGTTTCTTCAACAGCTTCACACCATGATTGCACGCAGAGCTCAGGGAAGCTGCCTTAATGCTGGGTGGGGAGGATCTGCTAAGACATATCTGTGGGAAGGACTAATTCAGCATGTATTTTGTGCCAAAAACTGTCCCAGTCACTGCCAGAGAGATAGAAAAGCAGCTCTGGTCGTTTTTGACACTGTTACTGCATCACTTAGCTATTTTTTGAGGCGTTGCTTAGTTTTGAGAAATGTATTGCATCTGCTTAAAATGCTTCCAGCCTTTTTTTTATTTTCCTCTTTACTTGCCATCCCAAGTTTGTGGAGCACAATGCTGGGCTCTGCGATGGAGGTGGTGGTGCCCCATGCACCCACCTGGACCAGCAGCAGGAGAGGCTGTGGTGCCACGGGCAGGCGTTGCTTGAGAGATTCTAGAGGTTGTAAATTGTGTGTCAAACACAAACATGCATTTTGTGGATGCAAGCTGTGGATGCCCCATCCCTGGAGGTGTTCAAGACCAGGCTGGATGGGGCTTTGAGCAACCTGGTCTGGTGGGAGGTGTCCCTGCCCATGGCAGGGGGTTGGAACTTAATGATCTTTGAGGTCCTTGCTAACCCAGACCATTCTATGATCCTATGATTCTATTTAAATAACTCTGGGATCCATCTGGAATATGGAAATCAGGAAATATGGAAAATTAGGAAAAATGAGAGGCTGGTGCTGTCTGTGTAATGATGGGCTCATGGAAGCGGTAGCATCCTGAGCTTTTCTGACAACTTTGGCTCACGTTTCGGAGATCACCAACGGGTTAATAACAAGAATTAGAAGAATGTCTTTCCTTTTACAATCTCTGCCGGGCTAGCCCGAGAAGCAGGAAATGAAACTTCCCATAGTTGCCCAGATTCCCTGCTGCAGCTGATAAACTGGGAGGGGGGGCAGGATCCTACCCAGCACAGGCAAACATGAATGGGGGTTGCTGAAGGCCACTTGAATCACCGGAAGCACATTCAGCCTCGCTTTCTGGAAAGCTGCTTAAAAATACCATTAAACAAAACGTTAATGGGTAACACTTTTTCGGTACTTAGTCACTGAGGAGATGAAATCCCTCAGCTCTCTGAGACGCTCCTCCAGTGCCCGGATAACCGTGAACTAGCCAGAAAGGAGAACAGCTAAATCAGGATGACTAATTAAAACAAACCACCAGGCTAATGGTCTCTGAGTGGCAAGCATCCCCGCAGCAGGCTGCACTGGGCTTGCTAAGGCTCAGCAGCTGGCTGGGGGAAGTTCAGCCACCTTCATCACAAGGACGCAGCACTTGGCTTCCTATTTCATATAAATGCCTTTTTTACATTTTCCTTAGTTTCATTAAAAATGAATGGGCTGTTGGAGAACAGTTCCGCTAAAGCACTACTCACAATATTAATAATCACAGCGTAAAATACCCTGTGAGAAATCTGTATGAGCTGCCCTGGCCAACCTGCTTATTTTGGTTTTTTTTATCAATAGCACCAAAAAAACACATGAAGATGACAATTGAGGATGCTGGTTTGGGAATGTGTCCATTTATGAGCGATCAGAAACAATATCACATGATTATTTGTTTTAACTGTTTGATCACACCTTCAGTGGGAATTTCTAGTGATCAATATAGGAAGCGAATTGCTCTGTAAATCACACTAACTAGTTTGCAAGCGACCCATGACTGAATTTTATTCGTACTATAAATCTTTTTACTGTTTTCAAGTAACGTATGAATGGGGAAAGCCAGGAGGTGTAAGTATGAAATATTCATACCCAGAAAAAGCAGTCACCTCAGTTGCAGGCAGGTTGACCCAGCTCTCGGGAGCACCACTGTGCTCGTACGTGTACAGGATTGTCCACTGAGGCATCTCCAGTGCTTTTCTGGTTAAATGAGGCTTTTCAATGCTATTGGGTAGCCTCTACTCAGGGCAATTGTAAATAAGTCACTTTGGGTGGAGCAGACAACAGAGGAAGAGGATTTTTGGATTCAAGTGTGTCCCCAATACTCTCTAGAGGTGGGCACACCACTTTGGTTTGCCTTCCTGTGAAGCATGGGCACCATGCCTTGGTGACCACCACCAGCTTTGGCGTGGTCCTAGGGCTGCTCTGCTCTGGGCAGGAGAGGGCTGATGTAACCCAGATGAGTAGTGCTGTGCCCTGGCAGGTCCCAAATCATAGGCTCCCTCTGGGATCAATTTGCACTTTGCCAGGGGAAATCTCTCCTGCTGACCCATACTGTTTGTAACTTGTGCTGAGATTTCAGATAAAAGTTGCTTTGTAAGTTCCAAGCACCATTATTTTTATTTTTACCTTATCTCATAGCTGAACTGAACAAGGAACTGTAAATAAAATGTTCGTCCAACCCTGAGCTTCTGCCCATCACTTCAAAGCTGTGTTCTTCTATGGGTACCTTGCCACGAGCTGAAAGGGAGGGCTGATCTGCTGGTTTATGCTGGGAAAGAGATTCTTCCATAGCTGTGCTGGGTCTCAGCATCTAGACCTGCGTTGGCTTGAATTACTCAGGAGACAGGTTCTCAAATTCTCATGTAGAAATTCCTCATTCCCAACAACTTCAACCTTTCCTGGAAGCTTTTCCATAGCTAATTTCACACTCTTAACGGCAAGTTTAGGAGAGACCGCTGGGAATCAGTAGAACCGATTTCTCTGTCGTGGGTGAGATCAAAACACCATCCTCACCTGGTCTGCTTAGAGAAGGGTTCAGAGATCCTACTGCTGTATTTGGGAGTGGAAAAAAAAACAGCAGAAGCTGATCGAAGGAGGGAGAAGGGTACAGCTCTCTCGGATGCATGCAGGAGGGCTCCTGAAGCATCTTGAAACTGCTTCGGCCAGTGACTCTCAGGAGCTGAAATTATTTCCTCTCCTGCTGCCTCGGGAGCTGCTGGGCAGAACCAGATGCATCTGGGAACGATCAGGGTGTTTGCAAAAAGCAGTGTATTAAGCAAATGCGCTCCCTTTTTTTTGTCTGCAAATTAGCTGTGATCAGACTCGGGGGGTTATGAATACGTCGTTCGAAACGTATCAATTGGTGGTTAATGAAGACCATACCTCAGGCAAGTGGTAGCTGTGCTCCTGCGGTTGTTCGCAGGAGTCAGCCTTGGCTCCGCGCAACAGCCCCGCCAGACCGGATTGAAATGTTTCGCCACCACAAAGTCTCCCCCCAAAACTCCAAAGACCCCTGAGAGTGGCCACACAGCGATTGCCAGCAGGACCCCTCATGAACATATTTTTTGTTGCATTACTGAGCCCCGAAAGTAAGATTTTGGCTCAGGGGCAGCTTTTGCAACTCCTTCTGTGAATGCTTCGGTGTTGGCACACAACGCGAGGGCTTGGGGTTACCACCACCAGGAAAGTGATCCTGGGTTTAGTCAATCAGAGGGGCTCGACTAAAGTCTTTTCCTCCCAAGTTGAGTGGCTGCGGGGTGGTACAGCAGCAACCTTTAAGGAAAAGCAAAAACACAAGCTTTGCAGATAAAAGAAAGCCCTCCCCAATGTGTTTTGTCAGATAAATGCCGAAATTTAGAAGGACTAATCATAAACGGAGACAGAGGGGAATCATATGGAAATCTCTTCCTGAGGGTCTGAAACTCAAAGCCTGTTTGACTTGGGATTAGAAAGAAGAGTTGCATTTCGTATGTGTTTCATTTGATAAATGCCTGTTGATGATGTGGGATGTGTGGCAAGTTTATGAAGGGTGGTTTTTTGACAGAATTTTCTTTCCAAACAGGAGCAGAGCATCGCTCCTCAGATCTTCTTACAATCTGGTTCTTTTCCTCTTTCTGTTTGATGCGTGTTTAGTTTCTAATGCAGTTTGGTGGGGTTTTTTTTAAAAAAAGTGTTTGGCTTTATCCAGCTAATCCTTTTCAGCGAGCAACTCCCTTTTCTGGCTTCTGGAAAACGGATTTGCTCACATTCCCTGCTCTCAGCCTCCCTATCTGTTATATTATTTCCCTCTGACCGTGTATCATTTGTCTGCTGCACATGAAAGCTTTGCGTTGCTTTATTTAAAGACTTTTGCGTAATTGGCAATTCGTTCTTTTTCATGTGGGTTTTTATAAACATGGCTTTTTTGAGGGCTGGGTGAATCAGGCAGCCTGGCTCACCCCCGGCTCCTGCGCCGGCTGCCGGTGCCTGTTATCTGACGGCCGCTCCGGCAACTGTCATCCAAAAGTGTTAAGCCTCCTAATTCTTTCTCTCTGGAGGAGTTATTGCAGAAATAAAGCTCATCCAAGGCTCGCAGCAGAGCCGTCTGTGGGGTCTGGAGGGCTCTGGAATTTGATTGTAGGAAATAACTGGGCTTTTTGTTTCTAACCTTCCCCCCGAGGAGGACTGAGCCTGATTTGGAAGAGCCAGGGAGAGATGTGGGGGTCAGCACCACGCTCATCTGTAGGCATTTGGGTGGTTAACCTACCTGGATGTCCATGTTATCACTTCTTAAGTAACTCTTGCTACCCAAAGAGCTTGGGGTAAGCTTGAAGCGTTTCTATCCCCCAGCTGTGATGCAAGGGCATCCAAAAACACATTAACAGTGATATGTGATTATGTACAGCCAAAATTAATGGGATGCACAGAACATCCTTTTTCCAACCTTTTTGCCTTGCACACCAGCGCTGCTCAAGTCATTTAGGAGTCCTTTGAAAGTGCAGGACTCATCTCCAGCGTGCCTGCCGTGCTTCAGCATCGCATCCCCAGGAACCACCTCCAAGCCAGACTGGGAGACGCTGGTAGCTGTGAGCCAACACATATCCCGTGGGCTGGTGATTCACCACCACAGGGATGGCTGTCACCAGCGTGGCTGTCCCAGTGGAGGTGCTCAGTTCAGAGCACACCCGTGTCCCTTGGTCCTCCAGGTTCAGCCTCGCTGGGGCCAGGTTGAGGCATGCTGTCCTGGGGAAGATGTAGCATCTTTTGAGAGCAATAACTCCACTAATAGTGATTAGAGGGAGAAATTAAATGTTCCTAAGAGGCTGTTGGAGTTTTTGCAGTATTTTCAGTATCGCTTATGGTCAGGAAATTGCAGTCAATGGGGGGTCACCTGCATTATCTTGCTGCCTACCAATAAGTAGGGTGGTTACCTGGGCTAGCATGATTAAAAAACTGCAAAGCTTCCCCTTTAGATGGTGCTGGGGGTGGCACCAGCCTGATGTCAGAGAGAAGCTCTCTAACTTTGGCTACAGATTTTGCATGAGGACCGCAGAAATATATTCCATCCTCAGAGCAGGATAAAAAGCCCCAGGATGGGCTAAAACTCCCCTGGGAAGCCACAAAAATAGCAGAAAAATGGGGTCCACTGCCAAAACTGGGGATCCCTTTAAAAGCCCCAGCTCCTGGGCTGATGCAGGGATGCAGTTGCATGGCCCTGACCGTAAATGGAGACGTTCGGGTGCCAGTAGCCGTCCTGGCCGTGTGGGAGAGGCACCACAGCTCCCTGCAGCGCTTGCAGGCTCTGCTCCAAAAGCGTTTTTAACCATCGCTGAGGAAGGCAGCAGAGGCCAGCGTTGGGCTGGGAGCAAGGAGAGAGGAGCGGGCAAGAGGGTGAGTACGGTCCTGCCAGCCCCACTGCCCTCCCTTACACCCTGGCAGGAGCAGCATGGTGAATGTATCTCTGGGGCTGATTATAGGGGATGTCCTATAGGGTATGGAGAGCTTGGGATGGGCTGGGTGAGTGTCCAAAGGGAGGCTCCCCGCATCCCTGCATCCCCGCATCCCACCCAGCCTCTCCATACCTGCAAAGAAGCAGCTGGGAAGTGTCCCTTCGTCTTAATGCAGGGGGTCAGCATGGGCTTGACAACTGTCCTCTGAGTGGCTTTGTAGGTTGTGGGTCGGTGTGTTGCTCCCCTCCATAAAAAAAAAAAAAAGTATGTTTTCTGTAGGGCAGAAAAATAACTGGAGACTAGGCTGAACTCAAGCAGAGTTTTCTGCTAGAAATCTGGCAGGATCCAGTCCCTTGCACTGAGAAAAATGTGCAAAAATTGGATTTGGATCATAATTTAAAATGAGTTGGAGATGAAGGGGTGCTCAGATCTGCCTTCTGGAAAGAAGGCTTTATTTTCCCTGTGTAACTGCAAGGCTAGGACTCTGGTATAAGTCTGACTTCAAAAACAAATCCTGATTTACTACAGCAAGAGTAAAACTGTAGCCCAGCTTAGTGAGTGTTTGGAAAATTACAAAGTAGATTTTTCAACATCTTTGGCATTAAAAATTATTGAGATCCACAGCTTTGGATCAACTTGGGAGCTATAGAATTGTCTGAGGTGGGTTCTACATCACCTGATTTAGAGTGGGACAAACCACTCAATCCCCCCCTTCACAGCCTGTGGCTCCTGGCAGATGAACAGTGGGAAGCCATCTCTCTCCCACAGGAAAGACTCCTCCTGGCCTTGCACTGCCTCTCAGGTCCCCTTTCGAGACTTTTGATCATCTTAAATACAGCGAGCATGGCTGAAAATAGGGCAGATGTACGGCTGGATTCGGCCACTGCAGGATGTGGAGGGATGGAGGAGAGACTGCTCTGCACCAAGGGAGGTGGGAGCCTGGACCAGAGATTCAGGTCTCTGGTCTCACTGAGCAAGCATCCAGCTATGAGTTAAGAGCTTCTCTGCTGAAAAGTTGGCTGTTTACCGAAAAATAACATTAGGAAAATATGTTTAGCATTGGTCCGAGGGGAAGGTGGTGCTGGGAGCATTGCTGGCTTTCCCAGTCAGCCCACGTCCTGCAGACAAGGCTGTTGCACAATACCTAGACCGGATTAACAGATAAATGAAAAATGGACCAGGAGAGCCAGGTCTGTTCCCAAACCCAGCCTTTCAATCTGACTCTGTTGAACTGCTCGACAGAGCCTCACTAATTCCCTTAAAAAGCATCTACCACCGCCATCCATGGCCTACAGAGCATCTGGTGTCAGGCTGGAGGGCTGTAGCTCTGGGGTTCATTTCTCAGCTTAGGCTCCAGTGAACTCAGAAGCCCACAGAAGTCAAGCCTGGAGGGGAGAGTGTTTGCTGGGAAATGGAAATGGAAGGGCACGGAGGCAGAAGAGAAAGAAATTGGATATGCAGAGCTCTGGAGTGAACAATTCAGCTTAAGTGCCAAGAGGGATCTCAGGAAGGGTGAAGGTGGAAAGGCTTGATCACAAGGGAAAAACTGAAGGTATTTGGGACAGGAGATGGAACGAGCATCTCAGAGGGAAATCCTGAGCAGGGCTCAGAAAGCTGGAGTGGAAGAGCCTCTGCTGTGCACTGTGGCTTGGCTCCAGCGAGACCAATGCAGCAGTGCTGGCCCCAAGAGGCTGCTCCAAGCCCAGAAGCCCATAGGCGTGCTCCAGGCTCCCCTGAGCTCACCATGGGTGACCATGATGCTCAGTGAGAAAGGACATGACCCCTGTGTTATGGGCAGCACTCAAGGGATGGACCTGCTGGAGAACACGCTCTACGGTCAGATTCCAGCGTGGCAGGCTGCAGGGAGCAAACTGACATATCATGCTAGATGGTGAGGTCCACTGAGAGCAGGATTTGAAGAGGGCAAGCACGGTGCACAGCTCCAGAGCAGGGATCAGCAGCGAGCCCAAATGGAGAAGGAGCATGGAGACCCTCCATGGGGACCTGCCATGCAGCAAAGGCCAACCTGGTCAAACAGCCCTAGAGAAAGCAAAGCTGTGCCTAGGAAAGGCAAGACTGGAAATTAATGAAACCCAGCAGGGATAACTCAGTCCCTCCAGATTTGTTCCTCAGCTGCCTGGGGGTCAGCACAGGCATGGGAGGAGCATTAGCAGAAGATGGGACAGGTGGAGGCAGGGGGCAATAGCCGCTGGGAGCAAAGTGACACTGGAGAATGAGTCAGGCCAGGGCTGACCTTGCCTACGGCAGAGGTACTTCTGTGTCTTGAGGAGGTTAACTGGAGGGCATGATGCTTCCCTGGCACAGTAATGCTGCACAGTCCCCTCTTTCCGAGCTGCCTGCTGGTTTCTGAAGAGACCTGAGAGCAGGTTTTGTTCTTTCGCGCCCTAAGACCCCTGTAACCCAACCCTGCACATCTCTCAGGTGCCATGTTAGGAGCCTCAGGGAACAGACTCCCACCACAAAGCGCCTACAGCCTCGTAAGGAAATAAACAGAGACTGGCAATCATGCTCCTCCATGGCGTGAAATGAGGATGAGATTTCCAAGGGCCTGCATAATCAATATCCCTATTATCAGTCTTCCAAAATTAATTGCATTTAAACTAATACAGGCTGGGGAGCTACCCATGAGCTGTCAGGAGAGAGATAAGCTGAAGACATATGTTTATTCATGCTGCATATGCTGAGAGCTGGATATTCTTTACAGCTGGCCGAATGTGGGTGAAAATACTCAGTAATATTTTTTTTCTCAGTGCTCATCCTAAAATTTGTCAAATACCCTTAATTTTTAGCACACATGGAGCTTTCTAAACTTACTGGGAGGGGCTGGTGACAATCCCAGTAAAACATCTGGTGAAGGGAAAAAGCTCTTTCCTCTCCGATGAGTTCATTCCTAAAGTTTTGTACAGCATCAGCAATTTAAATCGTCCTAGTGACCTCCCAGCACATACACCAGTACAGCAGTGGCACATCCAGCATCTAATGGCTCTGTTGCAGAGCAAACGTGTCACTCACAATTACTTGGGAGAAATTCAAAGATTCACTATTGTTTCTGCCCAGCTCAGCTGCTCCGTGGCTTCAGTGGAGCTTTTGTTTGTGCCTGAGCCAACCTGCGAGTGTCCAACAGTGGCTGTGAAATACATCATTGTAGCCCATGAGATGCTGCTCCAGCCATGGACAACCCAATGTCCCCCAGCCTCACCTCCCCCTCCCCAGGGAGACTGCAGGGCTCAGCCATGGGACACCACCAAGCGCAAAGATGGAAATAAAATGTGTTTAGGATCGGGATGATGAGGCTGAAGTGCATAGAGCTCCTTCTGCTCCTCGCTGCTGCTCATTCGTGGTAGACCAGCCCATGTTTGGGTGCTGCATCCCATTCCTTGACCCCATCGCCAGCTTTCCTGAGCACCTGCCTCATTTAGTCCATGGTGGTCACTGGTGAGGTTCATCTTGTGTAACCTGACATACATACAGTGTGGGCTCTGTGCCGGAGCTAGGCTTTTACAGGCGGTGGAGAGAGGACATCACTTGTAGGGCATGACTGAGCTCATCCTAAAACAGATCATCTAAAATGAATTGTGTCCCTTTCTCTCCTTGACTGCAAAAGGACTCTGCAATTAGGTCTTGGGTAGGTGTTCACAATGTGGTTATGCATGGTCAGATCAGTCCTGCTTCAGCTCCGACTTCTCTTTTCATGTTCTTCTGGCTGGACAAGCAACCCAAATTGTAAATTCGGGTAAGAAAGCACTAAATGTGACACAGGATGAAAGCTGCCTGCTGGAAAGCAATGGAAATGGAAATCGAAAATTATTTTTATAGCATGGTCTGAGTGAGCAATTTTGAAAAATAATAATGTATGTACCAGGTGATTTCAGGAGATATTGAAGAGTCTAGAAGAGAGTAGCTCAGAAGAAATGATGAGCAAGGCAGCACAGCAGATTTGCTTTCAAGTCAAGGTAAAAAATGTGCATTTCCAATCTGAGCCAGCATTTCAGGATGGAGCATTTCCCCTTATTGCTGCCATCGGACCCGCAGTACAAATACTAGGCTGATAGCGAGTGAGAGATGCCAGGCTAGATTCTCTAAGCTGTATTGCTCAGCTTACAGAAAATTGTTTTCTATTCCCTTTCCCTTTCCTTTTCAGCCACAAGCGAATGTAACCTAGACAAAAGATCTCAACTTTCAGCCAAAAGGCTCTTCCTGGCATGGCACAGTGAGAACCCTGGTCACAAGTCAGGCTCCTGGGCTCCAGAGTATTGCACATAATGACCAAAATGGGTCTTAAACTCTACCATCTCACTGGGAAACGGCTTCCTTTCCCTTTCCCTTGCTGCAGGTAACCAAAGGAGACATCTGTGACCACACAAAGGGGGCAGGAGGCTGGGGACAGGCAGCATCGGTATGTGAGGAGACCACACTGCCCTTCCCAGGGGAGACCTGGGTGCTCCCCTGCCCTGTCCTGCCACCTCTTCCCCCGCTATCCCCATCTCTTCCCCCTGACTTTTCCCAGGAGTGTGTTTTTTTAGGCCAGTCTCTTTGGAAATAATGCAAAATGCCTTCCCCATTTTGCTCTATCCCCAAGTGATAGAGCAAATCTCCATCCCCCAACCTTTGCCATATTTCCAGTGTGTGGCTTGTCGGTCCTTTCCGCCTTTATGTCGGGGAAGTGCCTGCTCATGAGGAAGCCTTGGGCGATCTGATGTCGAAATGGATTTGTCTCTCTCTTTGGTGGCTTATTTTCCCAAATTCCCCTCCTCCCCCAGGGCTGTGCTAGCTTGCTGACGGCAGCACGTCCCTGCGCCTGGCGCCTGGAGAAGGAGCGAGGCAGGCACTCATGTCGCCTGCGATACAGGATGTCATCAGAAAAAACATCAGCTTTTCCAATTTTCAGGACAGAGGAGATGGGTCTTGGCTCATAATTGGGTCATGCTTTAAAAAAAAAACTGCATGACCTCATCATGGGCAACAAGACATGTGCTCATTCTCCCCTTACATTCCCCTCCCGACCTCTCCCGGAGAAGCAATCCTTTTGGATGAGAGGCTGTTAATACAGATAGGATGTCTTTTACTTTCCCATCTATCTGCACTCAGAGACGGCTCATCACCATTATGTTTGCACGAAAACTCTTCTGTTATTAGCTTTGCTGGGAAAGTGCCCATATTTGGGGAGGAAGAAGCATGAATCTAAACCCGCCTCAGGAGGAACTTCAGCCTCTGTCCCAGCTTTGATGATGGTGCTGTCTTGGTAGCGGGTCAAACCAGATGCATGAAGGTAGAGCCAGCAAACGCGCCAACTCTGGAAGGTGTTTGTCTTTGGGAAAATTGATTAATAGTTGTCCTGGGTTGAGAGACACAGGACTAATTCTCCTAATACTGGGGAAAATTGCACTTTTAGAAGACTCCAGTGTCTGAATTTGTGAAAATATTTACTTTATAGCCAGCCAGGCTCTGTGGGATTCAAGGCTAGTGTGTTCAAGCCTTGCCAGGTGCAGGGACAAGGAGGAGCAAGGCCTGGGCATTTGACCCAGGCTGGCCAACAGGATTATTTCATGCCATGAATGTCATATTCAATATAAATTTGAAAAGTTTACTGCGTAGCTCGCTCTCCCTCGATGGCGGTGGGTCCAGACAACTCCTTGCCCTGGTGCCGGACCCTGAGCCCTTCCCTTCCTCCTGAAGCCATTGCACTCGCAGTGTCTGCCATTTGCTGTCCCTGCTGGGAGTGCACAGCTTCCTGCTGAGAGAATTGTCTGAGTATCATTCTTGTATATTTTATATCAGTATTGGGATTAGTACTGGTTCTTTAGTATTATTATTAATTATTTAGCCGTAGTCTATTAAATCTATTTATATTTCAACCCTTGTGTTTCTTTGTGTTCCCCGATTCCCCTTTCCGGGTGGGGAGGGGTCATCGGGTGATAGAATTATTGTCTAAACAACAATAGACTGTTATGGGTTTTCTCAAACTATAACAATAGGATAGATTTTTGTTTAGGGATTCAACCCTATTTTTGGAGAGGACTTTCCCCTCCGCTGTGCCGCCTGTCTCCAGTGTTCCCATGAGCTGAAGAAGAACAGTCCCTCCTGTGCAAGCAGACGGTGGGCTGGGAGTGCACCCTGGCCCCCGTCACATCTCTCTTTGGCAGCCGCCGTCCCCTTCACCCTTGGAATAACACGGGACGAGTGGTACAGGCACCCCCGCATCCTCACACAGGCACAGGAAAGCTTTGGGCCACTGGGACCCAAAGGCTGCCAAGGTGCAGTGGTACCCTCCTGGGTGTCTAACCCTGTGGTTAAGGTGAAGGATGGAGAAATCAAAGCCGGGGCTGGAGCAGGAGGTGCAGCGGTGAGTAGATGCGACCTGACGAGATCGTGAACAGGCCAGCAACTCCCAGCTCATCCCTGCCCTCCTAGTTTGGCAGCCAGACACTGTTAGAGACTTTGGCTTGTCAGAACGGATCTTGTAATGTCCCTAAGTTACACTTGTCTCCTGGAAAAGGGATGAATCAAAGAGATTTGCCTTTGCCCTTTTCAAGAATAAAACAAAATACACCAGCCAAGCCATTTACACTTCATTTCCCCTCCTCGCTTTGAAGCCAGGATGAGCATTTCACGCGTAGAGTCTTTCTGACCCACACGGCGATGTGGGCAATGCTGTTGCTCATGCTTCCCCGGTCTCTCTGATGTTTATGGAAGGAGACCATCCCAGTATCCATGAGTTAGTCCCACGCAGCAGCCAGGCCATCACACGGGACCAGCCTCCGGCTGCTGAGCAGCTCAAAGGCAAAAACAGTATAGGTTTTGGCTGTGGCAAAAGGAAGGCAAAAGACTTCTAGGAAGTCAGGGGTTTGGATTAATTTAGTCCTCTCTTTTGAGGATGTTTCAGCAGTAGATGCCTAATGAGAATATCTTTCCACTTAGACTTTACTCTTTCTCCATCCCTACCACTAGCAGGCAGGGGGTGTACAAGGCCATTTCTTGAGGTTCAGTTCAAGCTTATCTTCTCTAGTTCTTTGATTTTTCTTGTCTTTTGAGCAACCAGAGAGTTTATACAGATAGGTTATATGTACTAATGTGTTTTAAAGAGGAGGAAGCACCATCAGGCCCCCTGTCCTGGTCCATCTCAGGGCACTGGGCACCCATTTCCAACAGCTCCTTACTCTGCTCTTTCCCTCCACTCCTCGCAGGCAGAGCCAAACCAGGACCACAGGCAGAGCCAAACCATGACCACAGGCAGGTGCTGGGATTACCCTGAAGCCCCAGTGACTTCAGTATCCTTTCTCTCTGCAGCCATATCCCATTCACCAGCCTCCTCTTGCCCCTTCAGCCACCATGGCTTCATCCATCCAAGTACCTGTCTGCTTAGGCATGGCTTTGGGTCCAGGCTTTGGGAGCTGGGGGTGAGATCTGCCCACTGAAGATGAGGATCCCAGAGCCAAATGTTTCCAGAAATGAGGGTGATCACTTTTATAAATGATTGACAGTGATAGGTGATCGCTTTTTATAGACGATTAGGGGCCTGGAGCATCTCTCTTACAAGGAGAGGCTGAGAGACTTGGGTCTTTTTAGTCTAGAGAAGAGAAGACTGAGGGGGGATCTGATCAATGCTTATATATACTTAAAGGGAGGGTGTCAAGAGGATGGGACCAGTCTTTTTTCAGTCGTGCCCAGCGACAGGACAAGAGGAAACGGGCACAAACGAGTATAAGAGTTCCACCTAAACATGAGGAGAAACTTCTTTACTCTGAGAGTGGCAGAGCACTGGAATAGGCTACCCAGAGAGATGGTGGAGTCTCCCTCTCTGGAGATATTCAAAACCCACCTGGACATGTTCCTGTGCAACCTGGTCTAGGTGGACCTGCTTTGGCAGGGGGATTGGACTAGATGATCTCCAGAGGTCCCTTCCAACCCCATATCAATCTGTGATTCTGTGATATACATACAGGATTTTCTCAAATTATTCTGTAAATACCTCAGAGTTACAGAGACGCTGATGGTCAGACACAGTCTGTCTGACTCAGAGCTTGTCACAAGCATTTTGCACAGCTCTAGCTCTTGGGCTTTAGCGAACAGTTTTAGAGCAGTCCTTCCCCTGAAAAACACTATGGGGGCAGATAGCATGAATTATTATTTATTTTCACTGTGTGGACAGTTGATCAGTGACAGATGTTTCTAATTGCATTAAGCAAGTGGAAATAATGAGAATTAGATAGCAGATTCTCCAGGAATTTACATTTAGATTGAGTTACAATTTGCTATTAAAAAAGCAAATTCAATGTAGACGCATTGGTTCTTCAGCAGAAATGGGACCCGATTATTCTTAATTATTATTTGATTATTTAAAAATGAGTTGTGTTACTGTACTTAAAAATAATTGGCTCAAGGGGATGATTTGATATGTGTGCTTTATGTTTCCAAAAAAAAAAATAAAGAAAGAAATTGTTCATCAACAAACATCTCCTCCCCATTAGGGTCATACTGAAAGGCAGATGAAAACCAGGGGCTGCCACAGCCCTATCTTACAGCATGCAAAATTTGGCTGATGGAGGGATGGCAGTGACCAGATCAGGCTCACCCAAACCGTCTGCATCCCTGACAAATTGAATTAAGCTGCACTGATGGAAGACGAGCTGCATGCCCCCCGCCTCTCCCCTGGCTTAAGCAACACGCTGGGCTGAGCTTGGCAGGAATTTCGGGTTGATTGTCTCCATCGCATGTGGCTGATGCAAAGCCAGGGGAGGCAGAGCTGAGGTGGGTGCTGAGGCTGGAGCAGGGTGGGGGTACGAGCAGGGCTTCGGTGCGCAGAGGGGAGCAGCATCTGCTGCCTCCGAATGACACGTGTATGACAGTTATCTCCCAACTCATGCCAAGAGGAAATGAGCTGTGGTTCCAACCACTGGAGGTTTTCCTTTTGGGACTCTCTTGCAGCTTTTTTTATTTGATTTTATTTTATCTCCTAGATTTCAAGTTCAGCTTCAGACACAGAAATGTGTGAGTCCCCTGTCAGCAGAGAGGGGATTTATGTGCAGTGCAGATTATTGTATGTCTCTGTTAAGTGCAGAATCCAAGCTATAATATTTTTTTAACTAACTAACTGGCTCAGCTTTTAATTTTTTTTTCCTTTTGCCTAATGAGAGCCTTATCCAGAACTCCTTGAAGTCAGAGAGTCTGTCTATCAGCTTCAGTAGGCTTTGGATCAGATTTCAAATCACTGATTCATTATTAATTACACATCTGGGACTCCCTTTTCAAAGAGTTCATTGTTAAATAAATTCAGTTTTAGACATTACAGACTTGGCATTCTTATGCATTTAATAAAAGTCTGGCAAACCAGCAAAGAGCTATAGGCCAACTTCTCTTCTGGTATTGATGGATGAACCTCTACTGAACAGCAGTGGTTTACACTACAAGGATATAACATATCTCTTTGCTCTCAAATAACCACTTTCTGTCTGAGACCAAGTCGGTGTTTGAAACTTCTGCCTTTTTGGTGATTTCTCCTCACTTTTTCATAACTTTTCCCTACCAGTAAGAGTTCCTTTGTGGGTTCTGGCATTGTGGGATGAAATATCTTTGCTATCTGGTTTGCTTTCTCTTTGAAGGGAGACTGGCATCTTCTTCTTAGGGCAACCCGCAATCACCTCTGCCGAGCCCCCTGGAAGAGCAGATGGGCAGGCAAATGTTTTCCTGATCCCTATGGCAAGTGGAATGGAAAATGTCTTTCCAAAGAAATGTAGTCCTCAATAATCTAGCTCAAGTCCCGCCACTGAGACACTGAAGTGACCAAGGAGCTGCTCTGGAAGCTCTGTTTACACAGAGGAATACTGTTCTGGGGGGGGATATGTGGAAATACAGATTATCCTGCTGAAGTCTACTCAGTAGGAGGCTAGGCTCTACATGAAAAAGCAGGACATATCACAGTGTGATTTAATAGCACAGGATATTCGACTTTAAAGCTGAAGTCACAGGGATCAGCAACCCATATGGGTCTTTCCTGTTCAGCAAACAAGGACCCCCTAAGCTGCGCTCACTCCATCCTTTGTTTCTGCAGGGGTACCCAGGCACTTTGGGAAAGAAGAATGAACAAGTCCTTTTTATTTCTCCTGATACTAAACCAGAAGAAATAAAAGAGTTTAAAATTGTCCCAGTTAATACCAATGTCCTAAGAGGATGCGGGGGCAGATTGAGATGAGAGCTACCCAGTTTCTAAAGCTTTCACTTGATCTACAACTGTTGACATTATTTGGAAAGGAAAATCAATAGAAATGCAGCTCCCACCATTTAAATAATGAAGCTCTGAATGTTGGAAGCTGACATTCACTGAATCCATGGCACGCTTTCAATGCACGGGATAAAAGTCACTATATAGTTGTGGAAGGGACTATGGAGGAAGAGGGAATTCTGATACTGAATCACCTGAACCCCTCAGCAGTCAAAGATAATTTCCCACTGCAAGTCAGGCATCAGTCTCGTTTTTTCACAGAGAATGACAAAATCCTTCCCCTCCCCAAATTCACCTTCCTCAGTTTTTCAGAGATCACATTCAATACGATTATTCTCTTCACCCTCGCATATGAACTGCAACTTTTTCCAAAATTGCAGCCCTTCAGCATCAGAAATGATAAAGGCATTTACTCCTTGTGGAAAGAGCAAGTTTTGGGGTGGGTCCACAGCCATCTGGTAGGACATCAGGAGGGAGAGAGAGTTCTGTCATGCAGAAAGCACGACCGCTGGCCAGTCAGTAGAGGTGCCTTCAGTTCCCAGAGGGCCATCAAGATCTCCAGCATCATTTTCTGGAAGCCTTTATGCTTCCAGCAGCAGCATCTGCCAGCAGCATGACAAGGCTCTGACCTCCAGGCTGGCCCAGCTCATAAGAGTTTGGCTCTGTCACTCGAAGAAAGGGACTGGGAACAGTCTCTCTGATTTCCCTGCCTGCAGACCTGCTTTAGGATCTGTTCCTGCCCATCTTTCCCACTGGGTTTAATGAAAACAGGAACAGATATACTTACTTTGTCACTTTGATCTCACTTTCTTGCACCACGCAGGGAGGAGGTGTCTGGGTGACACACAGAAAGAAGCTTTCTGGACACTGATAGGGAGGTTAGACTCTTCCTTGAGGAAGAGGGAGGGCTCCAGCATCCCTCAAGGGCAGGCAGCCACTATCCTGTCCATGAGGGATGCATGGTCTCAATGCCAGCCATGATGGAGGACATCAGTCCCTAGGTCTGCTCACAGAGAGATGTGCTTGGGCTTGGCGCCCTGTGGGTGAGTCCTTACAGAAGGAGTGAGCATTAGCTGCAGTGTAAGGTTTGGGTCGACATCACACCAAGCCATCTTTCCATTCTGTCCAGTACTGAGCAAGCTTTTAGATATTTTGAGGGACAAAGAGCTGTGCTATCCTTGGGTTAAAGCTGACTTTGCATCTTGGCAGCATATCTCAGACCCCATAACTCCAGCTGGCTCACCTCGTGGCTAGCAGCTCCTTGTGCCATGTCACTGCATGGCTTGCTTGGTCTGCTCTTGGCTCCTCTGCATTGTTCTTGAGCAGAAAATGTCCCAGATCCCACCCTTGGGACACCAAGCCTGCCGGCAGACACATGACACTTCAGTTCAGAAACTGGAGCACATTTGGAAATCAGTCCCAGTCCCAAACTGGTGGGTAAAGACCACCGGAGCCAGTTAAAAACCTTGTCCTCAATCTTCATTCCGCAAAAAGAAAATGAGGCAGCCAAGGATTCCCTCTACCTGAAACAAAAACTCATGGGGAGAGAAGTGGGCATCACCATTTCTGGCCATTGCCTCTCCTTCAGTCTTGGAGGCACTCCTGCCTTCAGGTGCAGGAAGCCGTGGAGCTCATCTTCCCCTTCCCGCTTCCCAAGTGACATTACACCAGCCACGGGCCAAGGATCACCCCTTTTCAGAAACCAGACAGCCTTTGTTTGCAAAATCTTCCTCACTTCTCCACAAAGTCTCCGAGCTTCTCCCTCCATGGTCCATTACACTTACTGGCTAATTCTGCTATCGCCCTAGTACATGGGTCATCACCCACATTTGTATGCGTTTACATTTTCCAATTATTTCCTTAGTAGCTGTTTATCACTAACAGTTTCTGCCCTGCCTGACTTCTCTCCTAATCGCTCCGTCTTATTTCTTTTTTATTCTTTCTGTGCGGAAAAAAGATTTTTTGTTTTTTAATAAAAGACAGTCACTATCTCATCCGGTCATTCATTTCACTCTCCTCCTTTTTAATGGGCTTGGTTTATCACCAGCGTTTCTTTTTACAAATATCAGGGGAAATAAGCCTTTCTTATCCCCCCATTAATTCCTATGGTGAGCAAGTATTATTTTGCTTTCTTTTCTTTCGAGCTGCAGCAAATTATCAGTACTCTCCGTTGTCTCCTCCTTTATTTATGGGGGTCGCTCTGTGACGATGGTGAGCCTGCAGTCAGGAAATGAAGCCAAATATCTTTGTCCCCTTCCCATCCACCAGCGGATTGTGCCTTCAAGGGCATTAGGAGCAGAGCTGTTTGGAGGGGGCAGTGGTTGGACCCGTTGGGGCTAAAGGCAGTCCTGAGACATGCACCAGAATGGTCCAAGTGCTTCAGCCGCACCAAGTTTCAGCATTCTTTGTGGTAGCTCAGCAGATATCACAGGAGAAATAACCAAACATCTAGAAGTGGAGGCAGGACTTGCCTGCCCCCAGGGTTTCTCCATTGCGACTCGATCTGCTCCTTGAAGTGCCCTGTCCCTGTCCCTCTTCTTTTGACATGGGTGACTGCTGGATGTGGTGACTGCTGTGACTGACGGATGGGACCTGCCCAGAGGACCCAGGCCGCTTCCCTGCTTTGTCCCAAGGTATGCTGGACATGGAAAACTTTGCTTCTTAGGGACACACATCGTCAGTTTTCCGGTTACACATATAGGATCTGAATGTATGGACTCATTCGGTAAGACCACAGACAGTGTTTGATATGAGTAGCTGAAGGCAGGAGGAGCTTCTATCCTTTTGTAGATGACAAGCTGTTGACTTTCTCCATTGCCTGTGAAATACCCATGGTTTTATCACAAGCCTAATCCTTGATTATACTCAACACCTTCTGCTGGCTCAAGAAGCAAAGACTCCATTGGAGGCTCAGAAAGAGCCTTCTCTCTTGCAGGCAAAGGTGTGTTAGACCCTGCCCCATGGCCCAGGAGAGTCACGGGCAGGTTCCAGCCATCACTCTGGTGAAGTCAGGGGCCACATTCATGCAAAGCAGATTAGAGGCCAGACTATCAGCGGGGGTGTAGGTGAAGTAGCACTGACTTATTCTGCCTTGGGAGCTGGACCTACACAATGCATCATTCCTATATCTGGCTTCAAGGTTAAAGCAGTTTGCTTAGCTATGCCATTTCTTGCAGTCTCTGGCCACTGGGCCTCCTGTAACATCTGAGCTTTGCCACCAGGCACTAAGCAGTACAACCAACATCTGGCAAGTGAGGTTCAGACTCTCTCTCTTGACCTTCCCAGGGGAAGAACTGTCTGTCTGATGTGTAGAATTTTCATAGCATGCTTTGCATTTGAGTGCGCTAAGCCAGGAGCTTCAAAACCTCGTGGCATGTTCTTAATATAGCAACTGTGTATATACAGATAATTAAACTGATGAGAGCATCCAGGAAGGCCAATATGCTTCAACTCCAAGCTCTTTAGGGGAGGGAGTATCTAATAATGCTGTATGTATGGAGGATCTAACAGTGGAGTCAGCTCTCTTGGCTACATCCCTAGGTATAAGTATGGATAAAGAAGACCAATGCACAAAAGCCTACGCACCCATCGTGCTTCTGAAGGCATCCACCTTCCCCAGTCCCAGCACCTGAGGATGTAGCTCTTGTTAATTAGTTTCTCTGTGCTCAGAAATGGTGTGTAGGGTAAAACAGGAAGATCTAATTCTATGCGGCAGACCTAGCAGTTTTATTGATTTTATTTATTTTTATTGCCATTAGTTTTGCTAAAATCTGAACTAGCTAATCACGAGTCATAAGATGGTCGTGTAGGTTTGGCACGGGTTTTTTTAATATAAATTATTTTAATGCATTTAGAAAACATGCTACAAAAATAAGCATTCACTTAGCTTATTAAATACTTTCAGCAATGAAAAAGTAACTTTGAGGATGGAAATAAACATCCTTATTCAGGAGAGATTTTTAAAAAGCAAATAGAACATATGAATGCAGCTAAGCTAGTATGTCTTGGGAAATTATTTTCCTTTTTCCGCATCAGCAATAAGAGATCAAGAGCATTTCCAAGCACCAATTTCTGTAGGCTGGATGAAGGGAGATGGACATTTCTACAGTTGATTTGAAACTGGATGAACTAGAGCGCTCCAGAGGTTTACAGTCGAAAAGATAAATGGATTGTGTGAGCTGTCCAATTTCATTATGTGCCCCAGCCAAACTCTTTCTTTAATGTTTGATGGAATTATGATCAAATATTTCAAACTAAAAATGCTGACCTCTGTAGAAATTGTTGTTGACCTTGTCAAGGTAGCTTTAATGCTTAAAAAGAATACCAACAATCTCTCAGTGATATAAAACTTCAACAGATGCTACCAAATCAAAATATATATAGAAGGCAGCTAGTTATTCACACTGGCCAAGCTCTTATCAAACCCTGTTGGCGGCTGAGTGTGAAATGGATTCCTGCCACAGAAAGTTGGCTCTCAAGCTCGCTTCATGTTCAAAGTTTGATTTGCCACATGTGATACAGTCGGATGATTAAAAACACAATTGACTTTCTTGCAGCAGTTGACTACCCTTTTTCAAAATTATACAGATCTCCAGAAACTGAAAGGCAAGTACACATGAAGACCCAAAATACTTTAAGCCAAACATTTACAATACAGATTATCTGCATAAATTTGTCATGTTGGAAGCTTTTCCTTAAACTAGGCTATATAGCTTTCAACCCAGCATGCTGCGAAGGATACTGTATGCATGTCTTTTTTCCTTTGCATTAAGACAAGGGTTTGAACTAAAGCCCTGTATACACAAACCCTCTTAACTCCACAGCATGTGCAATTTGCATCTTGAGCTCCTTCAGTTTGTACTAATTTAGCAGCAATCTCCAGTTGGAGAACTCCATCTAATGTGGTCTCTGTATCCATCACTGCTGCATGCCATATGCAAAGAAAGGTGAAAAGTCCTCTGCAGACTCCAGTTTAGTGATAAAAGCATGAGATATGCTTAGTCCCACTAATATCTTTGCTTGCTTAAGTTGATTACAAAGAACTGCCATAAAATCCAAAATTCAGCCAGTACCTCTGTTAGTATCTCTGTTGCAGGGGCGACTCCCACGGGCTAAATGCATTGGTGTGGCAAAAAGAGACTTTTTTGGCTTTTTGCAACGATGAGGGAAAGAAGAGTTGCCTGGCTACCTGGAGTTCTTCCAGGCCACTCAAAGATATCAGGGTGTAGGAGCATGCTGAAAGGACAGTTATACAAAGCAGGAGACTTGTCACACAAGAAACAGTTAGATGTGTTGTGCCAGCGTAACTCAGAAGGTCATCGCATCCCTTCTTCACAGCAGGAAGCAAGCCTAGAGCAGCATTTCTCACCCTCACCTAAGACAAGTTAGAGGAAAGCAACAACAGGTTGAGTTTCTCTCGTATTCGGGAAGTCCACGTCCAGGGGTTGAACCCCAGATCTGAGGTTACAACCAGCACACAGCTCTGTTGCTTGGCCAGGTTGCAGTGCCCCTTACTGTGGGACCAAACCCAGGGGAGGGGACGAAGCCTCGTGCTCTGGACATTGGATTAAGACAGCATTGGTGGGGCTGGCTGGCTGTGGCTGCAGTGAGGTGACAGGCAGAAAGAATGGGACATGCTGGGCCCATCTGAGCTGTGTCTCGTAATCTGTGCAAAACGTTGTTACCGAACCTGGTACTACATGAGCTGATTCTCAGGAATGTGTGAAATCCGGGTTTGTTCGCCTGATTAGAACAACTGATGGCCAATTTGGAACCTTTCTTGGCTCATAAGGGAGGAAAATCAGTGATTTTGTCTGTACTAGTAGAAGAAACAAGTCAGAAGTTGCTCAATGGCTCATGGGCTCTGCTGGCATCCAGCTCGCTAAACTCTCTTCACCTTGAAGGAGGTGGGTGGATCTATACTGACCTCTAGAAGTGGCTCCTGGCCCAAGCTGTCCCCCAAGTGGTGCTCAGGCATTGTCTGGGAGAACGTTACCTGGCACAGGCCAGCACTGTGCAAATGGGTCCGCAGTCTGGAGATCAGCCAAGTCCACGCCATGACCCTTTTCAGGTTACTAGTACTGATAGAGCCAGTGCTGCTAAACCATCTACTGTCCATACTCTTCTCATTTATACATAGAAATTCCATAGATGTTTCATTCAGAAGGAGATGGGAAGCTGTTGAATAGATCACGAATAGGTTCAAGCCACTAAGAATGATTTCAAGGTCTAGTGAATCTAGCCATCATAGCTGGGATTGTGGTTTTTTTCACAGAATCACAGAATGCTAGGGGGTTGGAAGGGCCCTCTGGAGATCATCTAATCCACCCCCCCTGCCAAAGCAGGTCTATCCAGAGCACGTTGCACAGGAACGTGTCTAGGCGGGTTTTGAATGTCTCCAGAGAAGGAGACTCCACCACCTCCCTATTCCAATGCTCTGCCACCCTCAGAGTAAAGAAGTTCCTCCTCATGTTTTCTGCTCTGCAGGAACTGAATTTGCTTGAAAGTCAATTGTTTAGGATCACATAAGTGGGTACCTTTTTCTGTACCAGTCTTTCCGAGTTTGCGCCTCGTCATTTGCCCTAAATTCCCTGAAAGCTCAAAAAAAATTAAAAATGTCAGTCCAAACTGTCACATTTGGGATGGATTTTCATTAAAGTTATAGTGTTCCACAGAGTGCAGCTCCTGACAATACTACAAAACCTCCCATGGAGCTCAGACCAGTCTCCTGAAAACACAGTATTTGCTCGAGTAAACCCAGAGCAAAGCCATTAGCCAGCCAGGCCTGTCTTCAGGAGTGCCTTGTAAAAGACAAAACAGATTTCATGTTGTATTTTGGGAGAAACCCAAATCAAGATAATAGAGGAAGGATCTGTTTCTTCCAACCATCCAAAAAAACAAACCTAGAAAGTTTAAATAAAGAACAATAAAAGTTGCATGGGCAAATTGACTCGGGGCAACTTTTTCACTTGCTTCAGTGGTGTTTTCATGGCTGATTAGATGAGCCGCAGTGACCTTGGCAGTGTTACAAAAGCAATTTTTACATCAGTCAGCATAAGGAATTCCACACTTCCTATCAAGTACCTCCTAAAAAGATGCCTGCTTGCCCTTGCAATCTGGGTTTGCTTCTGTGGTTGGCCAGGTCTTCTCACTTAGTTCGTGCTCCTGGGCACTACTCAAGTTGGAGGAGGACTCCGGGGTGGTTGCATCTGAGGTTTTACACTGCACAATCTCTTTTATTTTACCCAGAGGGAACGTCAGGATTTTTACCACTTGCCTTTGATTCTGGGGCCTCTGGAAATCCCATGCAAAGGGTGCACAGATCAGTGCTCTGGCATATGGCCGGTGCACTGGGAGACAGTGGACCTGGCACAGATGCTCCATGAAGGTGATGTGCATCTAGCCAGCAGGTCCAGATTGCACAGATACAGACTCTTGGGGGTTCCCAGGCAGAAATACCTTATAGTGTGCTGCTCCTGATGGCACCTCAAGTAGCTGGGGCAGACCAGGACATCAGTCTGGATGCCAGGCACAGAACCCTCTGCCTCTCCCCAGCCCTGCAGGAGACAGCGATACAGATTCCCACATGGGATGTAGTGCTCTGAGCAGCCACCAAATCTCCTTGCACTTTAGGTCTCTGGTCGAAAAAACAGACGTACGCAAAGCAAGGGCCGGCCACAAAACTCATCCTTCTTCCATCCTCTCAGCTGTCCGTGGGGACATTAGCTGCTCCCAGCAGTGACAGAGAGGAGGTGGAGCAGATCTGTCTCCAGATCAACTCAATAAGTTGCCCAGAGAGGTGGTGGAGTCTCCTTCTCTGGAGACATTCAAAACCTGCCTGGACAAGTTCCTGTACAACCTGCTCTAGGTGGACCTGCTTTGGCAGGGGGGTTGGACTAGATGGTCTTCAGAGGTCCCTTCCAACCCCCTGTGATTCTGTGATTCTGTGAGGGAGGAAAGAGAAAAGTGCTGAGGCTTTTGTCACACATGACAGAAAGGTCTGAGCATGGAAGATGGACAGATTTCCCATCCCAGCACTAGTAGCAGCTGGCTGGTCTCTTTGGATGCAGTCACCTGAAAAACTCTGTGGAGTGGCGGGACGATGCAGAAGACAACAGAGAGGAATGGGGTCACTGGGCATCGACACAGACCCCGTCTGAATGGGGGAAGCGTGCAGCTGCCTCGGTGTCAGGGAAGAAGGGGAGGAGGGATGTTACAGACCCAAAAGTGTCTTTTTCCTCCCACCAACTGCTTCTCATTTTGGCTTTGACATGAATTTGCTGTGCAGACTTGGCCGGCTCATGCTCTCTGCTTTCTCTGACTACAAAAATATTTAAGCAGATTCACATTGCTAATATGTAGGGGAATTAGAGAGTGTCAGCACTGGCTTCTGACTTAAGATATTGAGTGTCAGGTATTAACCGAACCCAGAAATGCAGCTATCTGTGAATACTTCTGAGGCAACTTGTCAGTAGGGTGTTTCTAATCCTTTTACCAAACAGACTTTTTTAAAAACTCAGGGATTTATTTTTTTTTTTTGTCTTTGCCTCTCTGACCCTAATAAATCTTAAGTCCCACAACTTGGGGGTGTTGACTTTCCAAGAACAACGTCGGTGGCACTCTGTCACCACCCTCCATGTTCCCAAGGAGGCTGCTGGAGGCAAGTTGTCTCATTTTCCTACATATATGAAGAAAAGAGGTTTTAGAGCCAACCGCTGACTCTGGGAAAGAGGTGCTGCTTGTGCCAGCGCCAGCAACGCTCCCACCCCCGGTGCCCGACACTGAGGGAGTTCAGCTGTTCCGTGATAAAAAGTAAGGTGTTCCCTCGCCAGGCGTTTTGCGTTTCAGTGAATAATTTTTCACCCAACTACATCCCAGCCTGCTTCGATTATGCGCACTCCATATATTGACACAGTAACGCGGAGTTGAGGAAGGGTGGATCTATCCCATCGGGGGAACTGCAAAGCTGAAACCCCTAAGGCCCCCAGCCGTCAGCCTGAAGGGTTTTGTACAACATTATTATGCTTTGTTCAGCTCTGGGACGATGGCTGAAAGGGCCGTTATTTGGTATTTACATAATATTACATGTGGAGTGACTTTGGATTTTTCTTTTCTTCTAAGTGCTTAAAAGGGGTTGAACAACCGGGTGATGGAGCTGTAGGCAGAGCCAACGTGACAAGAAGAGAATTGTGAGTGAGTGACAGTTCAGGCTGGAGAGTTGGGCAGAGAGGAACATGATGTAATTCAAAAGAGGCACGTGTAGGTGCTGCACCTGGGGAGAAATAACCCCCTGCACCAGTACAGGTTGGGGGCTGACCTGCTGGAGAGCAGCTCTGAGGAAAAAGACCTGGCAGTCCCGGTGGACAACAGGATGACCATGAGTCAGCAATGTGCCCTTGTGGCCAAGAAGGCCAATGGCATCCTGGGGTGCCTCGAGAAGAGTGTGACCAGCAGGTTGAGGGAGGTCATCCTGCCCCTCTGCTCTGCCCTGGTGAGGCCCCATCTGGAGCACAGTGTCCAGTTCTGGGCTCCTCAGTTCCAGAAGGACAGGGCACTGCTGGAGAGGGTACAGCAGAGGGCTNGGAACATAAGAAGTTCCACCTAAACATGAGAAGGAACTTCTTTCCTTTGAGGGTGGCAGAGCCCTGGAAGAGGCTGCCCAGGGAGGTGGTGGAGTCTCCTTCTCTGGAGACATTCAAAACCTGCCTGGACATGTTCCTGTGCAATCTGCTCTGGGTGGATGTGCTTTGGCAGGGGGGTTGGACTAGGCAATCTCTGGAGGTCCCTTCCAACCCCATGTGATTCTGTGATTCTCTGATTCAGTGGCCCCTGGATGAGAGGTTTCGGTGCTTCATGCCCAAGGAAGCAGGGGCCGGGGGGAGTTACAGTCCGTAACTATCATGGGGTAATGCACTGCCTGATGTACACGGGTACACACGTGCTGCTGGCCTGCAGCAGATAAGGCTGCTGGCCACTGAATAACCAATGCCTCGAGAAACAAAGAGGGAACACAAAAGGTCTATACCGGCACCTTTACTGCCCTTATCACCGTGGTGTCCGAGCATAGCTTGGTGGCTGCTTTTAGCAGATGATCTAATCCAGCGGGAGCACCTGGAGTTTGTTTCATTAGCAAATGATAATAGTTGGTGGAGGGGAAGAATTGCATGCAAATCACCGTTATGCACTATTATTTCCTTCTGATTGCACTGCCCAAGGCTTAAGATGGACGAGAGCCACTGCTGGCTGATGAGGGAGCACTGTACCCTGCCCGGTGGTACCGTGCCAGGCTTGGACAAGGCAGGAATTACTCTGTATTCATGCAAACACCTTTTTCCGCCTCACCTCTCCTGCTGCTGGACTGGCCACACAGCACAGGCACACCCCCCAGCCTACACTTCAACTCAAGCCACCAAAGAGATGTTTTTCAAACGTCCAACCTTGGAACATTTAGCAAAATTGGACCCAGTCAGCAAGACTCGAGAGGCTGGTTTGAACCAGACACACTTCACGGTCCACCCTGCAGAAAGCAAACCTGCTCGGGAACTCGCCGCACAGCATCTGCTGTGTCTGCACTCATAAATAAAATAGGTCGGGGCTCTCTGGCTGGGCTGGAAGCCACATGGCACTGCCTGGCTTGTGTTCCTAGGGGTAAACTCCCTCTCTCCCCCAAACAGAGTGGGCATCCTTGGGCCTGCCTCTTGTCTAGGCTACGTCCTGGTGGTTTTGGCTTGGAGGGTTGTCCAACGGGCCAGCCTGCATCAGCACATGCTCACAGTTAAATAGCAGTGATTAGAGTCCTGGAACCTGGACGCGACCACAGCTGGGTTATAGCACAAAATGAGTGCAGGCTGACCACCGGTACTGCATCACTCTCTAGCATCGCAGCACTTGGCGTAACAGTCTCTCATCTCATGATCTATCTTTCTATAAGTCCCTCCAGCAAGGAGACGGTGGTTGGTAACGGTCTTTTTAATCTAATGAAACGAGGCATTACTAAGTGTGATCTAGTTACCCGGTTCCCACAGGTCAGTGTGTCTCTGTGCTGGATGGATTCGGGCAGCATGCGTCTGTCCATATGTCGAAACTATGCATTTCCCAGAAACCTTCTTCCACAGAGAATTAGGGGAAAGCTATGAAATGGGGGAGGGGGAAGAGATAGGCTTGTTTGACAGTTAATAAAACAATAAAATATACTTTGTGTGTGCCTGCGTTTCTAGGGATGTACCAGCAGCTGCTAATACCATGTCATCTGTTTTTTATTCATGGCACTGCTGGACTGTGGATAGATAATCTCTCTCCATAACTCACTCATTTCCAAGCGTAATGGGAAGCTGTCACTGAGAAACACGCTTCTCTGCCAAAAGTGGGCAGCCTGTCTTTCCACTGGGGAAACACAGGACTCCGGAGTTCCTCGGGCTGCTCAAATCCCAGTAACATTGCCTTTTAATTATATTGAATATTTAATACTGGAACGCTCGCGTTTCTGCTGGTTTTTTCCACCATGACTGACAGATGATCTGCTCAAGCTACAGAGAAATTCTTGCCCTTCTCTGGTTTTGCTGGTTTGAGATAGGCAGATGTTTACTCCCCAGGTGCTGAGCCAGCTGAGGTGCCCATGGCTCGGTGAGATCAGCATCCATGTTGCACTTGTCGCGCTTGCACCAGTTGTACCTATGGTGGCACTTGGGCTACCTGGTTTGCAGCCCCCAAGGAAAGCCTTCTCAGACAGCACCACTGCCCTCTCACCACCTTATTTTAGGATGAGATGAGTTAAATGAGTTGCCCCCTGAAGCTTCTCCAGGCTACGAGGGGATTCTTCTCCCCAGAAGCCTTCTTCATCCTCCTCCCTTCCTGTGGGATGCCCACAATGCAGCAGTATCAGCACTAAACTTGTGCGAGAATGACGATGTCTAGAGTTAGGAGGTACCAAAACAGGTTTTGCAGGTCACCTTGTGTAGCAAAGCCTTGCTATGTCTCACCTGTGCCTCTCCTCCTTCTTTCCCTCTCTCCAGTCCTGGGGAGATCTCCTGTGAGCAGATCCCACAGTGTGAACAGCAGCCTGTGTTAGTGGGCTCACGCTAATGAGAACTCACCCAATAAACACATGGAAGAGCTGTGATATTTGGGGGTTTTTGACACTGAATCAGTATGACCCATCCCTCATGCAGCCTCCATCTCCCCTTCCCAAGGCACTCTTGGGACTGCCCTTCTCCTCCCCACTTGCCTTTAGTGCTCGCCTGCTATTGTGGGAAGTTGCCTTCATGTCTAATTGGTAAGAGACACCTCTATAGACTGCACCTGTATATAGTGTCTCTGTATAGAGATAACGGCAGTGTATGGAAGAGGGACTCATCCCCTGTGGTTAATTTGTCAGTGCTGAATGTTCCTTCAAATAGGAACATTCAGCAGGAGACATTCAAGGAGATACAGACAGATCTTGGGCATTGCATGCACCAATGGTGTCTCGCTGTGGTTCTTTCCAGCTGTGCCTGCAGCTGGGGGCACGGGGTGCTCTTCTTTAAGCAGTGGGGAAACGCAGGGAGACAGCCTTTGGAGATATGATCCCATAGTGTCTTCTTGCACAGTCTTTGGTGCCTTTGCAGAGGCTTTCTTGGTGCAGGCTCAAGTCACAGAGCTGCTGTTGAGGCTCAGTTCTTTCACTGCCGCCTCCCAGCACCACTAACAAAGCTCTCTCTTTCCCCTAAGTCATTATTTGAACAAACTTACATTGTTGGGGAGGGGAGGGAAGGAATGCGTTCGCTGCTTCCAGGCTGCAGGAGCTGGGGTTGCAGGAGAGCCCCGGCCATGTGCTGGCCGGGCTCCTGCTCCTCACTGTTGAGGCAGAAGAACTTTGCAGAGCCTTACAAAGCATTTCAGATAAACCACTCCAACCTGTCCCAGGGCACACTGAAGGGTGTCTGGGTCATTCTGCTAATAAGGAGGCAGCAGCCCCTAATGAGTCCATCTCTGCTCTCCTGCCTCTCCAAGAGGGAAGGGAGAAACCTCAGAGTGCCTCTAGGTCAGGTTTGACTTCAGAGAAGAGTCGCCCACCCTACAGAAGACCAGGAATCCCCTGGATGATGCATTGATGCCATCATGGCTGGCAGGTGGATCCATTGACCCAGCATTGAGGTATTTAGTTTTGTGGAAGATGTTGTGTTTGCAAGTCCAGAGAGCCCAGGCTGCAGAGCGCTGCCTGTCCCAGGCTGGAGCAGGAACTGGGGAGGACAAATAGAACTCCAGAGCTCGGAAAGCACCAGGCTCACTGCCATGCAGAAAAGCCTCAGGGACAGTGTCTTTGGCCATGAAATGGCTGGGGTGTGTGCCTGAGGTTCCACTACATCAGAGCATAGGTCCCCCAGCCTTTCCTCCAGGCAGGGGGAGAGCCCTCAAGGGGAGCAGGCTCTTCTCTCCCAGGGCCACAGCTCCGGTGTGCTGGGATCACAACCCTGCTGATTTCTCTAGTGAAAACAACAGTCGATTTACAGCACATTGTTCTTCACGTGAGCTTTTGCAAAGAGGGGCCTGCAGCGGGAGGGAGCAGCAGGGGAAAACCCCGGCTGAATAACGTTGCTTTGACAACCCACCCCCACCAGCAAAGCACGCTCAGCCCTCGCCACTCCAGCTGCAGGTTTTCTGCTGCTGTACCCCGTCCCGAGCTCAGGCCAGCCAGCTGCAGCTCTGACAGGCTCCCCCAGGCTGATTTTCCTCTTGCAGGTTACACGGAGGATGCCAGGAAGGTGTGGGTAGGAACCATAGAATCATAGAATGGTTAGAGTTGGAAGGGACCTTAAAGATCACCTAGTTCCATCCCCACTGCCAGGGGCAGGAACATCTCCCACCAGACCAGGTTGCTCAAAGCCCCATCCAGCCTGGCCTTAAACACTTCCAGGGATGGGGCATCCACAACTTCCCTGGGCAACCTGTTCCAGTGCCTCACCACCCCCACAGGAAAGAATTTCTTCCTAATATCCAATCTAAATCTCCTTTCTTCCAATTTAAAACCGTTACCCCTTGTCCTGTCACTACACTTCCTGACAAAGGGTCCCTCTCCAGCTCTCCTGTAGGCTCCCTTCAGAGATTGGAAGGCTGCTATGAGGTCTCCCCAGAGTCTTCTCTTCTCCAGGCTGAACAACGCCAGCTCTCTCAGCCTGTCCTCATAGGAGAGATGCTCCATCCCTCTGATCATCTTCGTGGCCCTGATGGGATCTCACGAGCACAGAGTAGAGGGGTAGAATAACCTCTCTTGACCTGCTGGCCACACTTCTCTTGATGCAGCCCAGGATGTGGTTGGCTTTCTGAGCTGACAGTGCACATTGCCGGCTCATGTTGAGCTTTTCATCCACGAGTACTCCCAAGTCCTCCTCAGGGCTGCTCTGCAGCCATTCTCCGCCCAACCTGTATTTGTGCCTGGGATTGCCACGTCCCAGGTGCAGGACCCTGTACTTGGCCTGGTTGAACTTCATGTGGTTTGCACAAGCCCACCTCTCAAGCCTGTCCAGGTCCTTCTGGATGGCATCCCTTCCCTCCACCCTGTCGACCATTCCACCGAGCTTGGTGTCGTCGGCAAACTTGCTGAGGATGTACTCTATCCCACTGTCCATGTCTCCAACAAAGATGTTGAACAGCACTGGTCCCAGTACCGACTCCTGAGAAGGAGATGAAGAGCAGGAGATGAAGAGCAGGAGATGCAGAGGGGTCTTTGCAGTGGTCTGGGCAGCTCGCGGTGAGCTGTGGTCCAGCTCTGCAGCATTGAGGACACGGTTTGGTTTCTGATTGGAATGCCACCTGCTATTCCTGATTTATGCAGGAGGGATTCCCAAGCTAGTCTGCTGACCTTCTTGCTATGTTGGATGCAGAAGGTCCTGGGCCCCCGCTTTCTATTGATTTCCCTGCTCCCAGAGACCAGCCCCCGTCTTCTTCAACGTGTCTCTGACGGGAGTTTTATTAATGCAAAATGAATATCCCTCTGGTAAATGAAGTCCAGAAATTAATAATGAATTAAAACAACTTGCCACAGGCATCGCTAATGAGCTCTTTGTCTGCGCGGCTCACATGAAAGGAGGTCATTGCTCAGCCGTTCCCATCGCGAATGGCAAGCAGATTAACGGGTAACTTTGAGCGCGTGGGTCTCTCCCGAGACAGCCAGACAGGGCTGCAGCTCGGCTCGTGCTCGAGGGCAGTTTTCCTGCCCTTATCCCCGCTGTGCAGGTTCGTCTTGAGGAGTTCTTTGCTACCACCTTCCTCCTTCCCTCCATCCCAAGACACAGGTTGCCCTGGTCTTGTGTTGGGAGAACAAGGGACTCGTCCCGCTGGAAAGTACAATAACCTTGCAGAGCTTAAGAGGAGAGTGGAAAGTAATCTTGGAGGGGACTAGCAGGGCTTAACTTCACCGCCGTAAGCCTCTTCAGGGACGCTGGCCCAGTAACTAACCTGGCACCGCTCCAGTGTGCTGGGTCTGCATCTATTGTTCTTTCCCCTTATCTTGCAAGGCAAAGGGTTATCCTGCCTTATCTGCTCCCACAGGCTTTGGAGGAGGCCCCACGGCAAGGGCAGTGGAGATCGTGCCCCTGTCGAGCCCCAGGGGGCTGAAGAAGGAGGGCTGTGCTGGGAGAGGAGCAACTACTGCCGGACAGTAGAGAAAGGAAGGCTGTCACGCCATGCCGACCACCTCTCCACAGCTTTCTCAGCAGCCAGGTCTCACTCAGCAGAGATAAGGAGGCAACACGTTGTGTTTAGCCACCTTGCCTGGGGAGGGTGGCAGAAGGCAAGTGCTTTCGGGTGCTGCTTCTCACTCAATGCCTGGGGCTGGATGCAGCAGGGCAAGGGGAGGACCTTGAACCACAGAATCACAGAATCACATGGGGTTGGAAGGGACCTCTGGAGATCGTCTAGTCCACCCCCCCTGCCAAAGCAGGTTCACCCGGAGCAGGGTGCACAGGAACATGTCCAGGCAGGTTTTGAATGTCTCCAGAGAAGGAGACTCCGCCACCTCTCTGGGCAACTTATTCCAGTGCTCTGCCTCCCGCAAAGTCAAGAAGTTCCTCCTCATGTTTAGGTGGAACTTCTTATATTCAAGTTTATACCCATTTCCTCTTGTCCTGTCACTGGGCATCACTGAAAAAAGACTGGTCCCATCAACTTGACACCCTCCCTTTAAGTATTTATAAGCACTCATCAGATCTCCCCTCAGCCTTTTCTTCTCTAGACTACAAAGACCCAAGTCCCTCAGCCTCTCCTCGTAAGGGAGATGCTCCAGGCCCCTAATCACTGGTTATCACTGTTCCATGGTGTGGCTGGACACCAAAAGGGGTTTTTACCCCTTGTGACAGTGCTGGCTGGCTGCAGCTGAGGGACCCACCACTTTCCCACGTCCATGGGCAGCCTGTTTCACATTAGCCATGTATTATTACTCTGTTCTCCTTTCTCGTAAAATATGAAAGCTCAACTTATCCCTTCCGAGGGTTTAACCCAGGCTTGGGAAAATGCTGCTGTGCTTCAGGCACAGCACCTTCCCCACCCTTGCCCTCTCAGGTAGGACATCCAGCAAGGCTGGCTGATGTCCTGCTTCCTTGCTTGGCAGCATAATTGCTCATTTATCGAATAACTGAGTCACCCCAGAGCAGAGGAAGCAAGGCAGTGCCAGTCATGCAGCCGTGCCTGCAATGCATGCCATCATGGGGATGCCCAGATTCACCTCCACCAACTGCCCCCACCAGTGGCCTTGGCCACAGAGGGGTCAGTCCTGCCCTCCCTTACACTCATCATTGTCCATGCATCCCCGCCTCCCCTCTTCTGGTGATGCTGGGCTGGGAAGTAATCCCTTTCTGGTGCAGAGAGTTTGGCCTGAGCAGGACAGAAAGGAGCAGGGAGGCTTGGGCAGGAGTGAGGGAAAAGCAAGCCTTCAAAGTGTGGGTTGATGGGCACAAAACCCCCTTCCTCTCTCTCCTTCAAAAGCTTGTTTGTCTGCTGTTAAACTGAAAACTCATCCAATGCCCACAGTAAGTGCATGCACAGAGCCCATGTATCTCTGAATTCATGTGCCAGTCTTACCACCCTCTCCTTCCATTCCTCTTAACACTGGCGCAGGTTGCCCAGAGAGGTAGCAGATGCCCCGTTCCTGGAAACAACCAAGGGCAGGTTGGATGGGGCTCTGAGCAACTTGATCTTGTTGAAGATGTCCCTGCTCATTGCAGGAGGGTTGGACTAGATGACCTTTAAAGGTCCCTCCCAACCCAAACTATTCTATGATTCATCACAGTATGTGGGTACCTCATAAGCCAGACTGTAGCTTGTCCTTAAAAAGCTCTGGCAAAGGGAGATTCATCTTACAGGAGACAGGGATGCTGAGAATGTCCATCCCATCAGCACAATGCCAGGAGAGAAGTATCTGAGGAGTCCCCAAAGAGACTGGTGTAGCCGGTGTGCTCTTTGCCTGGGTCCCTGAGGGGACTCAAGGGGACAGAGGAGATGACCACGGCCCCACACCTGGTCTGCTCAGCTCTGAGTGCCGTTAGGGAGCTGGTTCAGGAGCCTGGGAAGGGCAATGCAGCAGGTAGCATAGACCTAGCAAAGCTTTCAACAGTTGTGCCTGAGAAGTCCGAGTTGGGAAATAAAATGAAGCTTGTTGCATCCCACCTATTCGTTATCTGCCAGGTTCTTCCTCCCACACAGCAACTCATCTCGTATTCAGTGGCTGCTTTAAGCTACTGCTGGATTTTGGCACGGCTGTTGCTTCTTTCTTTGCTGGCATGACCCGAAAACCACCCTTGTGTTGGGTGCACAGACAAGGAGCAGAACGGATGTTGCTGGTGACTGCATTGGGATGTAGCAGGCAAACGGGTGGGTGGAGGATGGTGTTAACACCCACATGAAGGCCAGGGAATTATTTCAGGCTTGGCTTAACTGTGTCAGGTACCAGGACAGTGCTGGGTTTAGGACCATTTTTAGAGAGCAGTTGAGAATCTTATGAATCCATTCCGAAATTAGATACAAATCAAGGGGTTTTGTAAACACAAGCTGTGTTTGTATTTACAGGACAGGACAGTCAATTAGGACAGCAAGGTTCTTGGGTCCCCACCACCCATCTTCTGCACAGCCCCATCATTTCATCTCCATTTAACAACAGGTTCACGTCTGGGGTAACTGACTCATCTGCTTGGCAGACTCGCTGGCACAGTCAAGCCTACCGACAGCTTTATTTTCACTGAGGCTTGCAGCACAGACATCTGTAGACCAAATCCTTATGAGCAGTCACCAGGGGAACACTGTTGGGATCTCTGACCCCAGCTGTGCTGCTGTAACCATTGCAGCTCTGGGATCTGGGGGCTATTACAGGCTGTGGGATCACAGGCTGCATCTGCCTGGATCCTTTGTACCCTCTATTTCCTACCAGGGATAGTCAGAGCACTGTTACGGCCAAGACTTCAGTAGGCCAGTAGGAAACACTGGACTTTAGTAGAGCTGGTGGAAATTCAAACAGGGAGAAGGAAGCATTAGACTTAAAAGTCAAATAAGGTTTTGCAGAAAAGGCAGAATTTCCCCACGGTACTAATGCACCATCCTCCGTATGTGGCGAACAGCCTCTCTGAGCTTGGCTTTTCTGCTCTTATAAAGGGTATTTTGAAAATGTGTGTTACTTTCTTCCCTTTCTTTCCAAGTGCCTAAATTTGAGGACACATCCTTATCCCTAAATGGCAAGCCATACCGAATGGGAAACTATTTTGTTCTGTCATTTACTTCTCGTTTGGTCCTGTCACATCCTATCTTTTTGGCACTATGTATTTTCTTAGTGTTCTGAGCATATATCTGTGTTGTGTGTGTGAGAGTGGGTGTCTGAAATGTGTTTGCAAAGGTCCTTGATAAAATGCTTTAACAACTAAAATTATCAGAGAGGCACAAGTGAATTGGTCATGGTAGATCTGAACACTGGCAGGAGACAGGTCATTTGTCTGCAGAGACATTAAGCACTGAAGAGGTCAAAATCGCCAGGTTTTTAGTATTTACCTAGGAGGGAAACTACTGTTCATTTCAAGGAGCTCATGTTGCCTGCAGATTTAGCTTGAACACCAGAGGGAATATACAAGCCACAGCAGTGGAACACCTTCAAGGACAGCATTTCCCTCCAGAAGCAGAGTGCAGTTATATCCAAGCTCTCTTCATTAATCACTTTCTTTCATTCTTGTTTTCCAGCCAAAGCTTTTGGCCAAGGAGTTGCTTGACTTGGTGGCATCTCATTTCAACCTGAAGGAGAAGGAGTACTTTGGAATTGCATTCACAGATGAAACGTAAGTGTGAGAAATCCAAGACCCGAGAGGCAACTCATAGATCACAGGAAATCTTGGCAGTTTTGTCCTAAGCAAAATGACCAGCGTAGAAGACCTGGGTACCTCAAGGTCCTATACCTAGGTCTAGGGAGGCATGGACCTCACGTTGCAGTCTGTCCTGCACTGCCTCTTCTTCAGAGGGCTGGAGGCCTGTCACAGCAAGTTAAGCATTGCTGGAGGTGTGCAGAGGGAGTAACAATCCCCTCCCAATCTCATGTTCAAAGAGTTGGTGTCACTTGGCACTGGTGAAAGGTTAGCTTAAGCTCTGATGGGTTTACGATCCACTCACTAGATCCAAATTATTACCAGATTGGCGGAACTGTTCAATTAAAGTGTTAATCAGTTTATTCACTCAAGCAGGCTTAAAAGTAATATGTCAAATTACTTCAAGGAAAGAAAAAAAAATCACAAAATTACTCTATTATTTCTGATGTTTTAGATCCCAGATTAGAGTTTCTGAAAAAAGGGGAAAGAAGAAAGTGTGGGGAAAGAAGAAAGTGTGGGAAAAGAAGGTATTGCCAAATTTAATCTGAACAAAAAGCATTTTTAAATATAAAATTTCCACTGTGGAATGGATTTGACCTTACCAGGAATCATGCAACAGCCTTATGGCTGAGCTAAACCAAAGGATGGGACCCTGACACTGCAGTCACCTCAGGCAAGGCTGGTTCTTCGCTTTGAACCCCAGCTCCCAGAGTCCTAGTATGACCACAAAATTTGAGGGTTTGTCTCAAGACAGGCCAATTCTAACCCCTGCTTAAAAGGCAAGTATAAAATTACGCCTGGAGAAACATTAAAGGTCTGCCAAATGCTATGATTAGTCCTAGACTGTGACCTCTTGGTGCTACTGCTCAATCCCTACTACTTTTTTCCAGCTGCCTCTTTTCTCTCGGTAGTTAGACTGTCCTGGGCATATGGACTGTGTTCTGTATGTGCACTCACCGTACTCCACCTTGGTTTGCAACAGGGTTTTTTTTGTGATTAGGAAGAGGTTTCCCGCACCTATACTGTTTTAAAAACCCACAATTTTCAAGCCAATGCCATATTCCCAGAACGGCTGAGTCAGCAGTATTGCTGTCATGAGCCAGCTCTGCTCTCCTGCTGAAGTGGCAGCGAAATGTAAATTATCTGCTGGAATAATGATTCAGGATCGGGTAATCAGAGGCTGCTGGATAATTGCACTAACATATCCACATTCAACTCAGCAGCATTCGCCTCTCCAGAGACAGTTCCTTTGGCAAGCGGCTGCCTTGGTCAGCCAGAGGCCAATTCGGGACACAGCTCCCAGGGTGGAGCGATGCTCAACATCAGGCACGTGCAGAAGCAGGACCTGAATCAGAGGAGAGCCCAGAACCCATCCCATCTCACTGGCACGAGCAGCTCAGCCCTGTAAGAGATCTCCAACCCAACACAAATTAATGAGGCTGGTCCTCAAAGAAGGGGCAGTGGGAGGCACTGGCAACTTATGAAGTGAGGAGGAAATTAGTCTTTACTGGGGTGTTATTTCTTATGGGAGAGAGCAAGTTACCCAGTGGGTGCTGCCTGAGGGGTGCAGGAAAGCCACGCAGGGAAGCCAAAGCGGAATAAGAGAAGAAAATGTTCCCTTAACAGTCCTAAACAGCACAGGTTAAAAACAAAAAACACATGTCAGACCCCAGCCAGAGAGCAGCCGACCAGCTCCGGCTCTCGGCTTAGCTGAGTGGGCACAGGGCTCCCCTGGGAGTGCAAGGGAAGCTAATGAGGAGGTGTCAGCAATTAGAGAGAGCCCAGCCTCCCCTGGGGCTTCCAGGTTTAACACAGAGCAGCATGAGCAAAGATCTGGCTTAGCGATGGGAGGAAGCACGAGAGGCTGACAGAGGCTCAAAGATGCGCAGGGGATGCAGACGGACGTGCACTGTCTAGACGGGATTTCAAAGGCTGAGGTGATGGCACCCACTCGCTTGGTCACCTTCTTGACCTGTGGTCAAGATGGAGCAGGGTGCATTGTAGCAGGAGCCCAGCCAACTCAGACAAAAGGTTTGGGGAACCTTCATTAAATCTAGTAAATACAACCCAGCAACGTGCCAGTGAGTGCCAGCTGACATGAAGCTTGGTCTGCAGCCCTTCTGCTGTCCCATAGTGAGTCTGACCCTTGCGCTGAGGCTTCTTCAATGCTGTGAAAATAACCTGGACAAAAAAGATACTTGTATAATATTTCTTCCTCGGTTGTAAAAAGCTCTGAATAGAGTTGGCACAAACAGTAATCATTCTATTTGACCAAAAACAGCCAAAAAAATACACCTGGGGAGCTGGATTGGGTCTTGGAAATAGATGTCCCATGTCACCTTCAGAAAAAAATCTGGGCTATTTGTACTACAGATCTTAACCTGCAATGTGAAATGGAAGCTTGAAAAGTATCCTTTCTTCAAAAAATAGGAAAATCAGTCTCTTAATGTATGTTTACAGAGCGTCTAACAACCCTGTAGCTAATGCAGACAAGGCACACAAAAAGAAACCCTTTAATTCTGTGGCACAAGCCCTCAGGGATTTCCTTCTCTTTGCTCTTCCCTGAGTTGCCATGTACCTTACTTGAAGGAACTCATATTAGCTAAAACAGAACAAGCCTGGCTCATAAATGTAATCTGGGGTTGGCTAAATTGCAAGTTTAGAAAGAAGAAAAGCCACTAAAGTATTAAATCAATTCTTCTATTTAAGAGTAAAAGCTCTATGAGAGTAATTTATTTAGAAATGATTTGAACTGGGGATTTCCATTCATTAGTTGTGCTCTATCATGACAACCTGAGAAGAAAATCAATAGGAACAACCTTTGCGTTGGCAACCTAATAGTTTCTTGTGATAATATAGGGTCATTACTGCATTCAGCATGACTAAAATTAGATTGTCAGACTATTATGGAGGAGAGAATAACGCCTCCTATTTTAATGATGATAGGAACGCTTTATGGCGTGAGCCATTAACTGCGGGAGAGCACAGGTCAAAAGGGTGTCCCTGTACAGCACGTGGGGCCAAGCTTCACGTGAAGCCAGAAGAGCTATATGCTGGTTGATTAACAGTGAAAAGGAGTGGAGAAAGGGCCTTTTTTATTAGTTTAGCTCAATATGAACCTCCGCTAACCGCCCTTTCCCTTGGCATCAGCTCTTCCAGCATTCACTGAGAGCAAGCGGTCAGGATTACCCTTCTGTTCACTGCAGATGCCCCGTCTGGGCCACAGGCAGGTTTTCCATGTCCTTTTCTTATCCTTAGATGGAGAACTACCAACTTTTGCATCCCACAGCTCTCCGTGGGCCCAACCCAAAGCTGACCCAAACCCTGTTCCTCCTTTGCCAGAGCAGAACCTGCAGAGCAGCTTCTTCAGCTGCTTCTAGTTAACATATAGAATAAAAATTGGAAGGGATTGAGGTCCCCATTATTTGTGTTACACTTGTGCTAGAGACTGTACTAACGTGATAAGGTAATGACAGAGAGTGCCCTTGCTTAGCTCAGGATTCTACAACCAAGGTGATGGCAAGGGAAGAGTAGGAGAAGAGGGACAGCAGGGTACCTACCGTTCTTCCCTGGGATCCTCTCTCATCTCCAGGAACAGGGGGGAGACCTATTTCCACCCTGCAGTCATTTGGCAGAGCCAAAAGAAGGGACCAGGTGTCCCACGTCCTGGTTGAACAGCCAGTCCAATGGAGGGTGCAGCTCTCAGAACAATGTCCTGCTCTGGCGTGAGACCAGCTCCTTTGTCACCGAGTCCACTGTTTTGCAAAATCTGTACAGCCAAACTCATACAGGCCCTGGGGCTTTGCAGCCCCTTCAAAAATATTTCTGTTGAAGAATGGAGACCTTAAACAAGAAAATCCATGAGCTTAAACAGGTTTCTTTTGTTTCTATCATGACTGATGGAAATGTAAAATAGTTTATATGGTTTCTATTACACGAACTGGTCTTTCTCAATGTCCATTCAATTTTACGTGAGTTTGACGCTGAAGGGGCAAGAGTTGGTTTATTGGTCCAAATAACTTTATAACACAATCAATGTGGATCCACTTTTCCAGAAAACTGGACACTCACCAGTAAAACTGTATAAACAGAACCACCTGGAGGCAAAGTACTCATTGATGTACAACTTTTTACTGAAAGCCCTGACAAAAGAAAACAGAACTACTCCATGCAATCAACAATATGAACCCTGGGCGCCAAAATCCATACTCAGCCTGTAAACTAAATGGACCCAGTTTCTTTTTCAAAAGGTGATTATGTATTTGTTATTGACACAACAGTTTAACTGCCAGCATGAGCACAACCAACAGAGAAAAATGATCTGACTTCCGATACTCAACCTCTCCATAGGTCACACAAAATTGTTTGCACCATTATTTGTGAAAACGCTGATATAAATACCCAAATCAATGGCGACAATGAAACAAAAGCTACTTTGTGTCTCTAAATTGAACCGTGAAGGAAATTCAGCCAGATATGGGCATGTGTGAATGGGATCCCAGTGCAAGCTGCCTAAATCGGTCCATGCAAACTGTCAGGATTACTACATGCCCGGGGTTATATGCCCATACTTTCCCCTGTCTTACATGGGATTGTGCTCCACAAATAGTTCTCCTGAAGACAGCAAGAGGGTTTCCAGAGCAAAGCGTTTTGTGGTGTCACGGCGCTGGAGCTTGGCTCCCCGATAGACCACGTTCGCAGGCGGATGCCAGTGACTCTTCACTGCCACTGTTCGCTACGTGCCACACATGCACGCCTGGGAACAAGGTGGGAGGTGACAATCTGCAGCGCAGAGGCCCTCAGCGATGAAAGATTGCAAGTGGTAATTGAGTACAGTGAGCAGTTAGCTCCTGGCAGCGATTTAAGTGACCTTCCTCCTCTGAAGGAGCTTCGGATTTAAGCTCCATGCAGATGAGAGTAATGAAACTCTTCAACCCAAAAAAAACCTCAGTGGCAATTAAATGTGTTATTCACTCCTCACACCCGTGTACACGAACAACATAAATGTGTAATGTGGTCTGCATACATATATGCATGTATTCTTTCTGCACTGGTTATATCAACCAGTTTCTCGAGTTAAAATGCGGTGAGAAGGAAAAGAGCGAGTCTTTTCAAACTAAGAAATACCGTGAATTATTGTTCTGTGCACCATGCCTTCTCAGCCCTTCGTTAGGCGAACCCAGACATTTCTGTTGAATAAACATAGAGGTAGACAGTAAGTCCACTGTCAACAGATGGGTCGGGGTGGGAAGCAGTGTGTAATGCCATCAGGTGCTGGTGGCTGCTCCTTTGGTGATACAAATGGAGCTGGACAGGTTCAGGATAAGATATCAGGCTTAATGGGGCTTTCCCTTGCTCTGACAGTGTTTTGTACCTTGGCCTACATGGATAAATGCTCGTTTTGTACTTTAGCTAGGAATGGGCGAGCATGTCTAACTTCAATCCCCATGTGTACTGTGGTGTTCACAGTGAATTTCAGCCTTCCTGAGTCCAGGGAGCCTACAGGAGAGCCGGAGAGGGACCCTTTGTCATGAAGTGTAGTGACAGGACAAGGGGTAATGGTTTTAAATTGGAAGAGGGGAGATTTAGATGAGACATTAGGAAGAAATTATTTACTGTGAGGGTGGTGAAGCACTGGAACAGGTTGCCCCAGAGAAGTTGTGGATGCCCCATCCCTGGAGGTGTTCAAGTCCAGGCTGGATGGGGCTTTGAGCAACCTGCTGTAGTGGAGGTGTCCCTGCCCATGGCAAGGGGGTTGGAATTAGATGATCTTTAAGGTCCCTTCCAACTCTAACCATTCTATGATTCAGGACAAAAAAAAAAAAAAAAGGAAAAAGGACAGATTTCAAAAAGGGGGATGCAGCAAGAAATGTGGACACATCTGATTTTCGGCTGCACAGGCTGAGAATCTTCTGGTGGGGCTTATTTTCTGTCAGTCTGGAGCATCTGTCTTCTAAAAACCAAGCCTTGTTCAAGTACAAGTCTGTGCTGAACAACGGGGCAGGATGCAGGGATCCCTCAGTAGCGCTGGGCGACTGCTCCCCAGCAGCAGGAACGATGGAGGGAGACCCCATCCTGCTGCGTGCCCAGAGACACAACCGGCTGAGAACAAGCCGAGTCAGCCCATACACCTGACCCTGTTAACACAAGCCATCCTCACTCCCGACCTGTGAACTGCAATAGAGATATATGAAATGACTCATTTGGCTTGAAAATCTGCATTATGTCAGCCCTTTCCAGTAGCCACACTGCTAGAAAGTCTGTGTCCCTAACACGCAGTTCAGGCCACCCTTTACCTAGAGGGGAAAAAAATAGAGAAAAAAACGTATTTAAAACCTTATCTAGAGAAAAAAATGACTAAAAGTTAAAATATCTTGGAGAGAAACACCCAGGTGTCTAGAGCAGGGGATAAAAAAAGTTTTTATCCTTTTTGTACACCAAAGGATATCTAGGATGAGTTTGAAATGTCCCCTACTCCACCTGTATCACTTGTACCTAGTTGAGACCAAACATGAGGAGGAACTTCTTCACTTTGAGGGTGGCAGAGCCCTGGAATAGGCTGCCCAGGGAGGTGGTGGAGACTCCTTCTCTGGAGACGTTCAAAACCCACCTGGCCACGTTCCTGTCCAGCGTGCTCTGGGTGGACCTGCTTTGGCAGGGGTGTTGGACTAGATGATCTCCAGAGGTCCCTTCCAACCCCATGTCGTTCTGTGATTCTATGACTTGGAACTCTTGCAAAATAAATGCAAAGGCCACTTACAGTGAACACCTGACTTTTGTATGGCAAAATCTGAGGTGAGATAGCTTCTTTAGAAATGTCTGATCCTGAACCCACTGGAGTGAGGAGTGGATTGCCAGTCCATCAGCAGCCCATTCTCTTCTGCATCTGCATAAGCCAGGGCAGCTGTTCAGAAATTCAAATTGAGCCCAGGTGATTCAAAGCCTCCTGAAACCTCTTCTTTCCCCTTTATTTATTTTTCTAGAAAAGGTGGAGTAGGGGAGCTACAAATCCGGTTAAATCACTGAATAGGTGTTGTTGCTTACTTTCTAAAGGAGCTTCTCAATTGCCTAAAGCACAAGCGCTAAGGAGTAACAGGCAGACCCGGACTGTGTTTGCTGACAGGGTACATTGCTAAGGCTTGTGGCAATGCTAGAAGTTAATTTAACACTTTTTTTTAAACCAAGCCTTTTTTTTTTTGCCTTTTTTTTTTTTTTTTCATTTTCAGTAGAATGAAGAATTATTCTTGAGGATTAGCATGAGCTGGCTAACAGGCACTGGAACAGAGCTTGGGACATCTGAGTTCCATTTCCTGCTCTATTTGCTGCAAGATTCCCCCCCCCCCAAAATCACTTCAATTCTCTCTCTCTTCGCTTGTCTAGACAGCGGAGCGCTGAAGGCAAGGGCTGCCTCTCCCTCTGGGTGAAATCTGGTCTGGCTGAAATCAATAGCAAAACGCTCACAGGATGCTGCCTTAGCATCACCGAAGGCAACGGCAGAATTCCCGCCGACTTCAGCTGGGCCTGAATTTTACCCTGTGTATTTCCACAGTGCCTAATTTAACAGGGCCTTTATCTCAGCGGGGGCGGGGGGGGTGAGATGCCCCTGCAATACAAATAATGGTGTTTATAAAATACCTCTCACGCGCGCGCAGCGCTCTACAATGCGGGGAACGTGACAAAGGACAGAGCTCCTGCCCAGGAAAGCTTCCAGCAGCAAGGCACGAACGGATAGATTATAGGAGAAAATAATAGCGACAGGTACCACCTAGGCAAAAAAAAAAAAGCAGCGTGTGGTAATTGTGAGCTGGAACGCTTCATGGAGCAGCTGCTTTTCAGGAGCTCTCCGAAGGAGGGAAAACGAAGGCTGGGCAAACCTAGAGAGGCTGTTGCAGGCCCGTGGGTGGTAAATAAACTGTCTGAGGCTGTAGAGCCGGGTTTAGCCTGGAGTGAAATATTGCAGGCGTTGCGGAAACTCCTCACAATGAGGATTTCTAATGAAAATCTTGACAGGCTTTTAATGATACGACCGCTCCTGGGGGTTGTAATAACAAGGTGAAGCTCATAACACTTTGGGCTCCGCTGCCTGGTCGGGGCTGCCAGCTTTCACCCTGACAGATTGAACTTTAGCTGTTTGATCCCCAGACTGAAATGTTGCCAGGACGATATCGCCTCCGCTTCTCCTCAAACATCTACTGTGTGTTTTTCAAATATCATGCAATAGCCGAGGGCAAACAGCATGTGCTTCGCTTCAGCTTTTGTAACACCCCAGACGAGTAGCGAGAAAAACTCCTCGGTGCCGGGCTCAAAACTGTCTCTTCTCTTGCCAGGGGGCACTTGAACTGGCTTCAGCTGGACCGCCGGGTGCTGGAACATGACTTCCCCAAAAAGTCAGGACCGGTTGTTTTGTACTTTTGTGTCAGGTAAGTGCCTTCCCGTGGGATACAGCTATGGATGACCTGTTCCCCAGAGGCCGGGAAACAAGGCTGTTGGTTTCTCACGTTGTAGAAACGCCTGTGGACAAACAAACACTCTTACAGAGCTTTCTTTTGAGTTCTTTGGCTTTGAAAACTCTTCTCACACAAGTGTAAGCAAGTAGTAGCCACAGGAACACCCATAGGTGCCCACAGAGGAACCTTCTAGGAGGGCACGTTCTGTCTTTACGTTCTTATTTGTGGGTTTTTGAACTCCTGGAAAGTCCAAGCCGGGTAGGGCTGCAGAACAAAGACCTCTTTCTGCCAGGATAACCAACCTGAGCCAGCCACCTGGAGGGAAAACACTCGCTTCCTTACCGGCAAACCATCCGTTTCCTCTGGATTGTGCCCGGGGTGTGCATTATGTCAGGGACCAAATTAATCCCGGTACAGCTCTGTCAGATTTGCCTTCTGGACTCAACCACGTAACGGTGTAACGAATTACCCACAAACAGCAAATGATGGCATTTTATGGCAGCCAGTTGGCTTCTGCACGGGCACAGAACACACTCATAGGCTTGGACCAGACTAGAAAGGTTTTGATGAAGGTTACGGCGGTTTGGGAGAATTTCTCTTCATCTGGGAATTTTGCAAGGAGCTGTTAGTGTTTGGAAGCCGTTAGAAGCCGCCGGTGCTCTTGTGTACACAGTGCCTTTGCCTCCAAGGGAGATATTTTCTGAGAAGGCAAATTTGCTCTTGCAGCTTTAAAACACCCAGAGAGAGGCCGGGGGCTGAGATGGCATATGTACAAAATTAAGTTGAGGGTTTTGACTTACTTTTAATGGATAGCTCATGTCTAGGACTAGCCAGTGCAGTGTTACTGTGTCTTTTTCTGTTAGCCTTTCCACTCCAGTGTTATATTACATCTGACATCACTCTCATTCATTCCATAGTACCCACAAAAAATGAAGACCTACTTTTCAGTTCCTTCCCCCGAGTGAAGCTTTTTTTCTTTTTTTTCCCCCCCACATAGTGATTGTCATTCATTTAACTTCAATTACAAGGGAGGCTTCTCAAGAGAAGAGACTCTTTGTTCTGTTATGTCCACATATTTAGTGGTGGATAGATCTTAGGACAAATCAAGGCTGAGCAAAGCCCCATGACTCCAGAGCTAGCCTGCTCTGTCTCCCAAGAGAAGACCTTAGTCTACATTTCGGGTGCTTCAAATTATAAGGGTAGATCCAGAGCCTAACAATTACAGTGTATGTGATTCAGATCCACCTGCGCTTAGAACCACACAAAACCGTTGGTGCTCTTCTGCAAAAGCGTTAGACTTTTAGGCAAATTCACAAAAATAAAACAAACTCATTAAGAACACAGCAGCTCTGTTATCAAGCATCTTGCCTAGGGGCTAAATTGAGGAGCCTGTGCTAGGGCACGGATCCCACAGGAAGCAGGGGAAGCTGTGACTGAAGAAGAGCTTAGTGCAGATTTTAGGAGTGGAACTGCTAAATGTGTGAAAGCCGGTGCTACTGAGCCTTGCTCATATTCATTTCAAAGACCACTCAATGAGCATAAATATTGCCATCTGCATTGTTTTATGAAAGCTGGCAGCACAGGGGAGACAAGTCATTCTAGCAGGATCTTAGCCAAGAGACATCTTAGGACTATGGATCCATATAACACTTAGCAAATGAATGACCTCTCCTGTTCCGGAATCATAATCCATAGGGAAAATCCATAGGGGGAAAAGTCAGCATTCAACATCTGAAAAGTGAAAACCAGACTGACTATGGGCTTATACTCTTATTTGGGGCGGTAAAGCGTGGATTGTCACAGTGAGTTACAATCTGAATTGAACGGGAAGGCCAGATGCCTCAAGAGTTAGGAACAGGCATTAACTTACCATGGCTTTTCTACCGGTTTTCTTCCCCCGTGGATGTCAGGCGCTGGCAAGAAGTTGAAAAAGTCCCTCAGCACTTAGAGAGTTCCCATGTCCATCCCCAAATCTGATCTGAGCAGAAGGCAATTGGAGAAGAAATCGACTCCAGCCGGCTGGCTGGATTTGGAAAGGCCCCAGGTATCTGTTACCAGCGGTCTCAGTTCTGGCTTGGGAACTAAAGCAAGGGCTGAAGGAATGGTTGTGAAAGGACCCACCCACAGATGGGGCTGTACTTTCATAATCTGGGGGTGCAGAGCATCTTACAGAGTCATCCATAGCATGAACAGAATTCTCCCTCTCCCTTTCTGCCGTGAGATGGAAAGCAGAGATAACTAATGCTGTACCACACCTAATCACAAACGCGTTAATTTTTGAGGGACTGGGTGCCCATGACATTTACTATATCATTGGTAAAGGTTCGCCTGTGTTCGCAAATACCTTTCTTGCATTACCTCTCCCAAGCACTGCAGCTGAGAAAGCTTAGCGTGGTGCTGGGGGTCCTAATTGGGGGGATAGTACTGCAAGTAACTGGATGTGCCAGATGTTCATTACAGAGAAATCTGTTTACTGTATCAGGATTTAGTAATCATGTGGGTTTTTCCCTCTAGTCAACATAAACATACAATTCAAGCACACGGGGTAACTACTGAAGACATTAAGCTTCAGGCAAGAATTGTAAATGGTAGATTGTGAAGAGGAGAAGCTACGGAGGAACCATTTTCACCTTTTATATGACCATCAAATCTGCGTTACCCTTAACATGCCTGCAGCAATGTTGATGGGCAGCATGCCCATCAAAGATGCTGTAGTTTTTAGATTGCTTTAAAAGTACATTTAAAGGAAAGCATGCCTTTTAAAGCAAAGGCTTCTTGGAAGAACCGTACTGAAAATAGGAAGATTCACAAGCTTTGCAGCGTGAAATTCTCCTCCCTTATTTAAATCTCTGCAGCACTGCTGAAGCTTCATCTTTTGACACTCGTTTCCTTGGGGTTTGACATTGTTGAACATTGATGTCCAGTGTCTTTACTCTCTTCTGTAATCAAAGACCAAAAATTTCACAGCACTGTGTCAAAGGAGGACTTTATAAGGAAGTTCTTAGCATTAGTTCAGAAGAAATTGCTTCTGCCCTTCTGCATTTGCACAGCTAACTGAAGCCTCTCTGTCTTCAGGTTGTCATCTAGTGGTTTTTTGGAAGCTTTCCACTGAGAACAACATAGGAATCTAGGAAGCAATCAGAACTGCTTGGGCAGCTGTGAACTGCCCCATGGCTATTCTTGTGCAATATTATTTTATGAGTCTCTGCTAATATCCGTTTATATGGCTTTAAAGCCATACATGAAAGCAAGAGGGAGTGCCATGTGTCTCGCAGGGGAGGTGGGATATCTGGAGGATGGGAGTGGTATTAGTTCTCACCTTAGAATTAGCTTCCCAGGGTGACTTTCTAAAGCCCTGGTCACTTGGTCGTTGGTGAAACTCATTCACTGCCTCAGAGGGTTTGCAGTGCAGATAAACTAAATCAGATGAGAGTCACAGCTAAAGTCTGGGAGAAGCAAAGGATGGGGATGAAGGAAGGAAGGATTCCTTGACTAGTTGATTTTACAGAGGTGTTTTGAGACCAGAAGTGGACAGTGAAATTGTACGTCACAACATGAGCTCCGCGGCAAATGGCAGGAACCTAAGTGAAGTGTGGAGACCCTGGCAGCAAGGAGCTCAGAAGAAAACAGGGCTAGCAGGGGTTCAGTTAAAGGTTGTTATACTTTTGGCAGGGAAGGAAGCATTTTACTGGGACTCACAGGCGAGAGAAAGAAGGAAAAGTTACTCCCTTTGTGTAAATCTTTGAGGTAAGAGAAGACCAGAGCATAGACACGCTGCTTGTTCATGGAAAGCAAGGTTGGCCACGCTTCCCAGTGAGTTCTCATCCTCAAACAATGGCCTTGTGGGATTAGCAATTCTTAGCTAGGGAACCACCAGCATGGGTCTGATCTCTTTATCCTCTGGATGTTTGTCATGCTGTTAATTTATATGAACAAGCTCGGCAAATAAAATTAACTTCAGTGGTGGATCTTTTCCCAGGAAGGAATATATGCGTTCTCAGAGCAGCACCACCAGCTAAACAGTGACAACTCACTGCAGAAGTCGTCACACTAAATCAGAACATCTCTCACGTGGGAAGGCTTTTCTTTCAGAAAGGCATGGAAAAAATGTGAAATAAATCCTCAATATTCAAATACGCCGTGGGGCAGGGTTTGTATCTATGGCCCGGCAGTATTCCCACAAAGGAATGCCTGTGTCCAGCAACGTCTGGCATGTGTTCATACGTACGGGCTAAGCTGAAGTCAGCATGGGAGCCGGGGGGGGCTCAGGACTCTCAACATTGAGGCCAGATGTTTTGCCAGGTTACCACAGTTACCACAGAACAAAGTGGCCTTAAATAAGAGAGCGACACTGAAACACAGAGTGCAAACCTCTCGTGTGTCATTGCTTCCCTTGACCCGAAGGAAGACAGCTCTCTGTGCACCGGCGGTGGTCCAGGTGCGAGGCAGGTGGGACAGATGTCTGAGATGGGACGCACCACACCAAACCTGAGATGTTTACATAGTAGACGGTCCTACATGAGGGCTGATTAGCGCAGCCTCCCTGTATAATCACCAGGAAGAGATAGGCACTTTTCAGGAACAATTCACCCGGCTTACTTTAGATGGCTGCTTTGGAATTCAATAAGTTGCAGGCTAAAATACTCGTGTCGCTTCTCTGACCTCAGACCCCTGCTCAGATGTAGGCATCTACATTGTAGCTACCTCTTTTCACCTGACGAATCCCCTCCGTGGGCATCAAGGGCAGCCTATACATCCAGAGTTTCAAACAGGGCTGGCGCAGCCAGGGTTGAGGAGGCATTTCCCAGCTACAAGGCTTTGCCTGCCTACCTGAGCAGAATTGGACCAGATTTCAGCTGCTAATGAGGCCTTATGCTATTTTAGTTTTTTCAGCCCTCCTTTATACCCAATCTTTAAACCTGTACTCCATGAGAAAAAGACTAATATTAAAAATAGAAGAAGCAGGAGACCATTTGGAAACAGCCGGCCCTGGAGGGAAGAGAGACAGCGGTTGCTAATGTGGGTTGTTCATAGGGTTAGATGGACCTTACAACCCGTCGCTGAAATACATTGCTGCCTCCCCCACTGGCCAGAAGACACGTATGGGGTGCAGATTCATGGCAACCTGCTCCCAACTTGCCCGGGTCACTCACGTGGTGATCCCAGCGCTCCACGGCTGTGTGTGCCATTCGTTTCCACTCGGCTTTGCGTCTCTCTGAGAAACTCGATTAGGGGGGGAATGGTGATGACAGCAGCCTGCTAGGGCAGGAAGAGTGGAATGGAACCACACTAAATTAACCAGAGCAATTTATTTGTCTCACATATAAAGGGCTGTGTTTCTCCATCCACAGCTTTCCCCACCGGAGAGGATATGTGGCACTCCACCGCTTTGCTCCAGGCAGGGAATGAGGAATCGCCAGCTCCTATCTCTCCACTCCGGGGAGGGAGAAGGAGCAGACCTCTCTCTGCCCTGTGCTGAGACAGGGGTTTCCAGGAATTGGGGAAAGACACCCGAGTAGATTATCAAATACATCAATTTTGCAGCCCGGGGAGAGAAGTGGCAGAGTTTGCTCTTCCCCATGGATACGCTTCATCTCACCTGCTAGCACCCAGGAGAAGATGCTGGGAAAAAATCATATATACACAAATTGGTCTGCTCCTCTGCTCTTCCCTGGCCGGCTGCAGACCCCTCTGCAAGGGGAGCTGTGAGTAGGGTGGTGCTGGACCCCACTTTACCATCCCAAGAGAGTTCTGGGAACTGGTCTGAGATGTTTAGCTCCTTGGGGTACTCCATCCTCTTCCTCATGGCGAGCTGTCCCTTCTCTGAGCTCCTTCTAGCTGTGCTCTCCCTACCAGCACTGAGCTCGTAACTCCCCACACCAAACTCTCAGGCAGTTTGTACTACGTATAAGGGAGACGAAGAGAAATCTCCCACTCACATTATATCTCCACAGCTCCATGCACGGCTGTGGTGTTGTAGAAACAACAGCAAAAACCATAATATTAAACCTATATGGGCAACCCAGTCCAACCAAGCTGCTTTCAGGGGTTCCTGTGATCTGCTCTGTCTATAAAGTCCGACAAAGCCATGCCATAGAATCACAGAATCACAGAATCACAGAATGGTTGGAGTTGGAAGGGACCTTAAAGATCACCTAGTTCCAACCCCCTTGCCATGGGCAGGAACACCTCCCACCAGACCAGGTTGCTCAAAGTCCCATCCAACCTGGCTTTAAACACCTCCAGGGATGGGGCATCCACAACTTCCCTGGGCAACCTGTTCCAGTGCTCCACCACCCCCACAGTAAAGAATTTCTTCCTAATATCTAATCTAAATCTCCCCTCTTCCAATTTAAGCCCAGATCTCTTTGTACAGAGTGCGTTTTGCTGCGTGATGTGCATCAGCTGTGTGTTCCCTAAGCGGGAAGATCCCAAAAGCCAGCAAACCCCTGCAAACCCCCCATCCTCCCCTTCCAGCCGCAGTGTATAAATACAGCCCCTCAGACCTCATTTGTGTGAGAAGACAATTTATTGCCGCCTTCTCAGGGTGGCCCCCTGCTCTGTTCAACGGCGGGGGAGGAAGGTGTAATAAATTGCCTGTGGGGAGGCTTTGCTCCTCAGAGTCTCTTTAGAGATATGAGAAACTTCTGTCCGGTTGGAAGATTTACTTGTGTGAAAACTGACCTTTGCTTGAGGAAGGGAACTAATGGGGCTCCGCTACTTAGCACACAGCTCGGAGCTAAGCCATCCATTACACACACATCTTAATAGCAGTCTGGCTCTTGAGTCCCATAACATCATTTCTGTTTTCTGCTTAACCGAGAATATATTTGTATAAGTGAGCTGTGTTTAGAGAAGGCGATAAGTTGCTTTTCCTTTCCATTCAGCCACCCAGGGGGGGAAGAAAAAAGCAGCCTTTTAAAGATTTGGTGTTTTGAGCGACTTTTTGAATGTGTTGATGCTGGCAGCATTGTCTTGTCTAATTTTGGGAAGCATTTAGACAGCAGGGTAGGTACCATGCAGAAATGATGGATGCTGTCAGGGCAGGATTTGTACCTAATTTGGATCAAGCAGCAACAGCTATGTCAGTGCCTACACGCGGATTCCCTGCCTGGGTCAAAGCCACGCAGACATGGTTTCCTTTTTCATTGCAATTTGTGCATTTATATACCTGACACCAGTGGGTGTGACGTGCTGTCACCAGTGAAGCAAGCAGAAAGGTCTGTGGTTGAAGGAGCTGGGACTGCTTAGTTTGAGGAAGAGGAGGCTGAGGGGAGACCTCATCGCTCTCTACAACTACTTGAAAGGACACTGTAGAGAGGTTGGTGCTGGTCTCTTCTCACAGGTAATTAATGACAGAACGAGAGGGAATGGCTTCAAGCTCCAACAGGGTAGGTTTAGACTGAATATTAGGAAAGAATTTTTCACAGAAAGAGTGGTCGGGCATTGGAATAGGCTGCCCGGGGGGGTGGTTGAGTCACCATCCCTGGATGTGTTTAAGAGCCGTTTAGATGTGGTGCTGGGGGATATGGTGTAGGGAAGAACTTTGTAGAGTAGGGTAGATGGTTGGACTTGATGATCCCAAGGGTCTCTTCCAACCTAGACGATTCTATGATTCTGTGATTCTATGAGGGGTCCCGTCACCGTGGCATTGAACAAAGGGGTAGAGCCAGTGAGTAAGTAAACCCCACACCGGCTTTCACAGCCAAATCATGCCTTTGCGTGCTGCTGACAACATGGAATGGATGGAGAGATTCCTGTTCCTAAAATGGTTCAAGATCTTCAGATGAAAGATGGTCTACAGATACCGAGGGACAGTGTTATGCAAGGCAGTGCACCCAACGAGTTACCACTACCTGCCAAGACGTCACTCTTGGTAAGGATCAAAGAGGAGGAAAGAGCTGGGATGGTGCTCAGTAGAGTGTGGGGAAATTCTCCCTGGTGCCTGAGGAAGAGGAGGGGAGGAAGGCAACGTTGGGACAGATAAACCCATCACTCCAAGCCAAGAGGAGCTGCAACAACCTTTGTGTGCAAAGATGCCCTTCTCTTGCCAGCTGAACTCCATGGGACATTCCAGGGGTGGAGCGATTTGCAGAATATATTGAGCTGGGTCCTGCTTTTATGGCGTGCCCAGGCCAGGCTCCCCACCTGGTGAGAGGGCAGAGGACTCACTGTACTGAGGTCCAGGGGACTTTTGATGCCGTAACCAAACATCAGGGAGGAATGGGCCTGGATTACCACCATGATTCCTTCCCTTCTCTGTGTTGGTACTGGAGCACTTTGCAGTTTGCAAAGACTCCCAGGATGTACAGCCTGGAAGAGAGAAAGAGAGCTTGTCTCTACACAGTCCAAAGAAGATCCCTTAGTATTTTGTACATGGAGAAGATAAAGCATAGGAATGAGCAAATATCCCCAAAAAAACATGGTTTTCCGGGAGTTCAATGGGCCAAACTCTTACAAACACTGGGAAAAACGGATGGGTGGTGGGTAAAAGTGCAAACAGCTTCATAGTACGGTACAGCTGGCGGGAAAGAGAGAGGGAACAGGCCCAGGCTAAACAATATCCACAGCTTTTTCATTTGTTGTTGTTAGCTGCAATTCCCTGTATGCCTGGAATCACATTCACATCCAGTTTTGTGTCTTCCTTGCAAGGAGACAGAAGCTGACATAGGTCCTTCTTGCTGGTCCCGTCCCCTGCACACCAATCCCAGGGGCTGGGCGAGCTGGGGCCCTGAGCGTGGCACAAAGCACAGGGGACAGGACATGGGACCAGAATCAAAATGCATGCAGAAAGGGAGGTAAATGGAACCTTTTTAGGGCTCCTGATTTTCATTCCCGGCTGGTTACTTAACAGGCCCACTATTTAGCACGACCATTGTCTGCTTTAAGTGACAGCACATAAAAGTGCGCACCCACCACTATTAGCAAACAGGGCAGGAACATAAAAGGAGCTCTGCAGCCCGAGCTGCTCAGAATACTCATTTAGCATGAGACACTGGACATAATGACATCTGCGTTTAAGTCCATTATACCGATGCATGCGATTTTTCTTTCCCTGGTTAGCAAATGGCCTCATATTTTTCAAATTATCCTCTGAGGTTTTAAATGACATGGTGAGGGATAATGAGCCAGACCCCGGGATGGATGAGGCAGAAAAGGGGTCTCCTCCTTTAATCCATTGCTTTGTGATAATGAAATAAGAGGCAGCCCGCTGACAGAGCTGCCGAGCTCTGCTGACAGCTCTGTCCCGCGTCCTAACCGGAATGGTGTCAGCTGGGAAGGATATGGGAGACTCCTCTGCCCATTTCCATCCTTCCTCTGGGGTTTGAGCGCATTTCCCACCCAGGGCAGGAGGAAACACCGGGGAAGGTGACTGCGCATCAAAACCCAAATCCTTTTGCTTCATTCTGACTTCTTCCGTGAAATCTGGTTTTACCCTTTATTTTCCTTTTTCATGGGAAAAATAATCTTTTTGCCAGGGGAGAGAAGAGCCACTTGGGATTGTTATTGTGGGATTTTCTCCATTTTCTATTCATAATAGGCCCAAGAGAGGGGTTTTTGCCTCCCTGCATGGAAGCAGTACCACAGGGCTGGAGGAAAGGTACCCCCCTTGCCAATGCTGAGTCTCCACCTCCCGCCTATTGGAAAAGGCAGGAACTCACCCAAAAATCACTGCCACACTGTTATCACTCATGGTCACCTTGATCAGCAGCAAACCCTCAGTGCCATCCTTGGCCTCTCCGTCGCTGCCTGGCACTGCTCGCCTCTGTTTTGACTGGCCCCCTTGCACAGCACTGAACCACCACACTGGAACCACATGCCTTGGCATGTCCCTCGCCTGGCTAGCTCCTCTGCCCCTGTGGCCACCCCACTGCCTGCATCTGAGGGCAGCAAGACATCTGAGGAGTGAGGACAGTAACAGGCGAGTGCTTTGCTATGCCCTTGCCTGGTCTGGGCTCTCCAGGTGGCAGAGGGACCCTTAGTCCAAGTCAGGGCTCCAGCTTCAACAGCAGTATTTTCTGGGATAAGGACTCCTCAAGATGCCGTTACTCAGTGAAACCCAAGTGTTGAAATGTTTTTGAGGTCCTCCAATGTCCTCTCAATGTTTTCTTTGAATTTTCTTGGAAGACAACACCGTAGCACCAGACTGGGAGGTTTGGAATGTTTCTTTTTGTTGATAAAAAAGTAGTTTTGCTGTTGGATAAAAGCCTTTTGGACCAGCTGGATTACACCAGAGTCAAAAGTCGCAAGGACTAGGATGATATAACTGCCCCGGGACAGATCTACACCTGAAGCAGACCAGACATCCATGCTGTGGTCATGCTTTGAATATCATTGTGTTGAAGACCACAGTGATGTATTTTTACGGTTTGGCAGGTTCTGCTTGGCAAGAAACACACGGGCTTGTGATCTCAAATGCTACAACAACACATTTGCAGTCAGGAACTCGACTGCACAGAGCCTGATTCCTTCTGGGTGATAGATGGCTGAGTTCAGGCTGATGGGATACGTGCAGGGCTGTGTGTTAGTGGCAATGCTAAATATTTTTTATTTGACAGTTTCTTTTGGTGTGTGGAAATTGGGAGTGCTGCTCGTTTCAGCTCTCACTGGCCACACCAGCACACCACCAGCTCAAGGTGCTTTTGGAGGCCGTTTCCCTGATAGTTCTGAGGCCTCCTATCCCCACTGCAAGGACAAAGCACTAGTGACCAAGCGCGTCCCCAGCACTGCTAAACTTGCCCATCTGCGCACACAAAACTGGGTTCGCAGATGAGGCCAGCAGCAGCAGCCAGGGATTCTCCATCTCCTGAAGGACCAGTGATCAAACTGGAGAGTCCCATTTCTCCCCGCTGTGAGTCGGCGGTGGGCACATGTGTAATGCAAGGGGGAAATTACGGTAGTGCCAGTTCCCCATCACCCAAGGATCAGGAGTTTCCACAGCTGCTTCTCGCAGGCACTGCTGTAAAAATGTCTGCGCTTGGCTGGTTGCGATGGGAATTGCCATTCATCACGGCGTGAGGGGGCTTAAGCTGTCTCAGAGCAAGTTGTCAGTTAACCAACGCTTAATGTAGAGCAATCTGATCAGTACGAGACGTGTCCTCGCAGCTAAAAACCCTTAAACCTTTCAGATGCAGCAGCTTCTGAAGTCTTCTAAGATACCTTCTGCACTACTCATTATTATCTTCCTGCTGCTGAGAGGGAGCAGTCAAGACAGGCACTTTGTGTTCATTACCCAGCGTAATACTCGCTGCTCTATTTAATTAATGCTTAGAAAATGTAGTTCATGAATTATAAGCTACCAGGGGGCGGGGGGGAGGGATGGGAAACACAGAAATAGATTAACATTGGCTGATCTCTTAGACTTTTTCCAAAATGCTTTCTCTGGTTTTTACACTCAAGTAATTCTTGTGGGGTGTGTCCCCCTTCTCGAAGGCACCTAATTTCTCATACAGCAACAGTTGCTGGCTATCAGGAAACCTCTTGTAGGAGCCGCTGGAGGCAAAGCGGTTTGTTGGCTGCATTGCAAGAGATGTAGTTGGTGGAGCAGGGGTGTCGGACACGTTGTACTGCCTGTTTCTCTGCCCAGCCCATCCATTCTTTCCTGGATAGACCAGCTTCACGGCACACGGAGGGATGCTGCTCTCGGGGGAGTCCTCAACAGAAATCTGAGAGTTGCCCCTTAAAACTGATGATCTCAAAACACGCCGTAAGAAAGGGCTTATAAGCTTAACAAGCAAAACAGACAGAGTGGGGCAGAGGAGGGAGGGAGGAATATTTTCTAAACCCGGCACCACAGCCCCGAGCAGCTAAATGTTTTTCTGAAGGTCGCGAAGGAAACCTGCGTCCGAGTCAGGAATTTAACCCTGATTTTTTTGCTTGGTTCATTGCCTTAGCAGCTGGATGCTTCTTCCTGCCTCCTTAGTCACTGACATTGGTCATTGTAAAGTGTGGTTTCCTTCCCCATATTTGGAAAAGGTGGTAACAGGAGGAGGGTCTGACAGAGATTCACGATCAGTGCAAAAAACATGTCTTTCCCTCCCCTTTCCGTTGTTGCAGCCCCAGCTGTGAATTCAGGGGAGTCTGCTCCGGTTCTGAGCTTGCCACATGGAAAAATCCCACTAGAGTTCTCTCTGCAAATCTGTTTTCTTTCAAGTAGCACCAATTTCCTGGTGCACATGGTTTGCATTTGTCTGGGTGCGTGTGTGAGAGCCAGTAGCTCCCCAGCACTCTCTCCACTCTGGAGATCACTGGAGAACTGGGATTTCTTTGTGAAGATGAAGTATCATGTGCAGGCTCTGAGAGACTCGGTTTTGTATAGAAAATAATGTGTGTACCTCTATGTGGAAAGCCTTGGGAAAGATCCCTGCTACGTTAAGAAATGCAATATTGCCCTCTAGTGATGATGAGGATGGTCTCATTTGATCTGATGAAACAAAAAGCATTTTGGCTAACCTTCACTGGGATTCAAAAACGAAATAAATGTTCCTGTTTTCTTCCGACCCTGGAATTAAAGATCCTGCAGTCACAGCTTGGAGAGCACTGGTGGTGGTGATAAGCAGAGGAGGTTCTCCAAGCATCCTAGAATGTGTAAAAGTATCATTTTTCTCCATGAATTCAGCAGATGGAAAGCCAGCTGCGCTCAGAGAGCAGAGCTAGTAAGAAGGTTCCTTTTTTGTGTGTGTGTTTCTAAAGCCAAGTATATTTTTATTTGCCAAAAAAAAAAAAGAGAGGTAGTTTCAAGGACAGGAGGTGAAACCCAATGGAAACCAGAAAAATAAATTAAGAAAAAGTTGAAATTTTGTGCTTGATTATCAACTGTATGTTTGTTTATTTTTCAAT
>VXAK01017238.1:222334-263869 GCA_013399435.1 Arenaria interpres | reverse complement strand
GGGGGGGCTGGGAAGGAGAGATAATAGCAGGGGTGCTTCAGCAGATGAACAAAAGAGAAGAAGAGATCAAAATGTTTCTCTCACTCCAGCAAGCAAGTAGTTGGTTCTATCTGTCAGGAAATAAACTGTTTTGAAGGGTCTTCAGAAGACACTTGGGAGCACTACAAAGCTCTGACCTTTACCCCTAAGAAGGTCACATTTAAGGCCCTCAATTCTGCAAATAGCTTGACGTGGACAATCCTTCCAGCACTTGTGTGAAGCCCCAAGGGTGTCAGTAGGTCTCTCAGACAGTAGGGTCAGGCAGAAAGGTTTCTCTGTAACTGGACCTCGCATCTCAACCCAGATTTCTAAGGTAGCTCGGTTTTTGAAGTCCCCGATGCAGACAGCGTTTCGCTGGCACCTTCCCTATACTAATTGCCTCTGACAAGGCACGATAGTACTGGAATTTATGTAAGGAACATTGCTGCCACTGTACTGCAGCTTAAAGATCACTGTAAAACAGGGTGGACAGACATGGTTGGGTTTTTTTTCCTTGCTTAAAACACAAAGTAAATGCAAAATTCACCTTAATATTTCACTGAACTTCTCCAGGCTTCCTCTGTCACTATAGGAACATACAACATACTTATATGTAGCAATCAGTCATTAACTTTGACAGTATCCTGGGCTTTTTCCTCCAAAAAGGTCACAAGGCAGAATTAAGGGCTGGAGTCAATTCAAGCCACTGCCAAAACTCTCATGGAGTTCACTGCCGAAGGATCAAACCTTCAAAGCAGGCAGGACATGGAGTACTGAATTGATTCATACATACCACAGCCTTTCAACATAATTGCAAATATTTGGGGTAATCAGTCAGTCCAAGAGAGTTGTTTTTTCTGACACTTGAGGGTTTGGGTTTGTCAGCTTTCTACTGAGTTCTGAGAAATCAGCTCAGCTCAGGAAAAAAAAAATTGATTATTGACACTCCCAGTCATCCCCAGCATTGCTACTCACGGTACTGGTAAATTGTGCAAGGTCTTTATTTATTGCTGGTTGCTTACTCTGCGATCATGGCTGCTACATGCTAGCTGCTAAAATATGTAAAGAAGCCTTTATAAAATTTGCCTCATGCAGATCTAACATGGACAGGGATGGAATCCAGAAGTGGATTTCTGTCAGTGAACATCTTACGAGATGCAGGTCAACAGCACAGAAACGGGCAGGTTAGGCAAAGGAGTGAAGAAGAAATGCCAAAACGTGATGGAGAATGAAGGGGAGAACAAGCAAGCAGAATATAGGACTATTTGAAGTTTAAGAGCAAAACAAAGGATTATTTTAGAAACAAAATCATCCCCTTGGTGATACAGTTCCTTTGGTATGGCTGGGGTAGTGGTGACTGATCCCATCCTAGAGCACGCACAAGCCTCTTTCATCACCCCAATCTGTCACAAGCAGAGAAACTTCATTTTTAGTATACTCATCATGACACCATTGACCACATTTTCCATATAATGACTGCATTTTTATATTTTGTCCTAGTTCCACCTTGTGTCTCACCTCTCTTGCTTTCCCTTTCAGGTTCTACATTGAAAGCATCTCCTATCTGAAGGACAATGCCACCATTGAACTGTTTTTCTTGAACGCCAAGTCCTGCATCTACAAGGTAAGGACTCAGGGCTCCAGGTGGCACTGAAGTGGACTGAGACACCTGGTTCTGCATCCCCTGACCCAAAATTTACATTGGTCACACCGGGACTTCGAGACAGAGAACAGAAGGTTCTGGGGAGACATTATAGTGGCCTTCCAGTATCTGAAGGGGGCCTACAAGAAAGGTGGAAAGGGACTTTTTACAAGGGCATGTAGTGATAGGACGAGGACTAATGGTTTTAAACTGAAAGAGGGAGATTTAGACTAGATACTAGGAAGAAATTCCTTGCTGTGAGGGTGCTGAGGCACTAGAACAGGGTGCCCAGAGAAGCTGTGGACGGCGCATCCCTGGAGGTGTTCAAGGCCAGGCTGGATAGGACTTTGAGCAACCTGGTCTGGTGGGAGGTGTCCCTGCCCATGGCAGGGGTTTGGAACTAGGTGATCTTCAAGGTCGCTTCCAACCTAAACCATTTTACAATTCTGTGATAACGTCCTCCTCCTCCAACCTTCTCTCACCCCTCTGCCTCTAACCTCCCTGGCACATGGCAGGAGCTTCCCTCTGGGAGAGGGGTTCTGAGGTAAAACACCGTTGGAAGTAACTCTTGTGGTTGGCAGGAGGGAATCTGCAGCTGCTAAAAGTATAAACTGGCTTGTATTTAGAAGGAAACGCTTTGGTTTTGTGTTAAAACCCCGCCGCTGGTGGTGCCCGCTCTGTGCCGGGTGGACGCCGTTCGCGGTTCCCGCCCGAAGAGGGCGGCAGTGGCCGCGCGGGCTGCGGCGCGGGCGCCATCTTGTGGGGAAGGCGGCGGGGGAACGGGAGCCTTGGGGAGGGCGTGAGAGGTCAAATGGTGTGTTTGTGAGGCCGTCCGTATGTGAGAGGGTGTGCAAGGGGAGTGTGAGGGTGCGAGAGGTGGTGCGAGTGCGAGAGGAGGGGTAGGCGTGGGGGGCTGAGTGTGTGAGGGATGGGGGCCTGTACGCGTGCAGGACTCTACTGTGAGAGCTTGTGCATGTGTGAGAGCCTGTAAATGTGTGAGGGCATACGACTACGCATTTGTGACAGCGTGACAGAGTTTGTGGGAGGGGGAAGTGAGCATGTGGGTGTATGGGAGGTGGGGAAGGGTGTCTGTGGGTGTGTACGGAAGATTGTACAAGAACAAGCCATGCATGGAGGAATGTTTTTTTTTTGTATCAGAAATAGCCCTGCCTGGTAAGCTATTGAAAACACCGGCACTGTAACTCAGAGCTGCCCCTGGCAAGGCACTCTGTGTGCCAGAGATAAGGCTGTCCTGGCATGGCCTCCGCTCCTCTGGCAGAGCCATGGAGCTGATCCTTCCAATGCCACAAGCCAAACCTGCAAGTGAAAGGGCAAGGTCCAGAAAATTAAGCGGGTCCAGAAAATGAAGCAGGCCCAGAACCAGCTGAGGTGCATGGAGGCTGGCTGCATGCAGACTCAGCCAGGTGGGCTGGATGTGCAGGTCTGGGAGAGGTTTTTCCAGCAGCTGGGATTCCCTGGGAGGATCCCTCCTGCTCCCTGTGTGCTTTGGCAGAGGCCATTCCCGGTGACTCACCTCCGTCCGCCAGGGAGGAAGAGGTAGGAAAAGAGAGCTGTGGCCAGGGAGTGATTGCACCGCCATCCCTGAACCCGCAGCAGGTTTGTGACCTGCGCAGACACCTTACACCAAATCAAGCCTCGCTTTCTGACATCTGCATGTCCTCAAATGGAGGGCAAAAGCCAGAAAAATGGCGCTTTTCTTTTTTTCTTTTTTTTCTTTTTGTCCCAGTGCCCAGGAAAGAGGCAGGGCTGCCGAGCTGAGCTGTGCAGAGAGCTTTTGCTCTCTGGCAAGGCTGCAATTAGAAGTGCTGAGTCAGCCCTGCCCGGCAGCAAGCTCAGTGAGCATCACATTTTGGTTCCTGGGGGGGGGAAGTTCCTTTCTGGAGTATTGCCAGGAAAAGCTTACACTGTTGTTCTTTTTTTTTGGAGAAAGCTTAATCAGAAGAAGAGGGGAAAGAAAAAGAAAAAAAAAAAAAAAAAAAAAAGAAGTGCCTACAGATCTAGGTTGGTCTATTTTAGTCTGACCTCTCCTGAAACCATTACTTAGCACATTCGAGCTGACTGTCATCTCCATCCAAAAATAGCCTTGCTGGCTTCCCAGTCTCCCATGCGGGTCCTTCCCCCGTTTGACTTCCAGCCACGGTGCTATTAAAAAAAGGCACTGAATTTGAAAGTTGGGTGCACAATCTGTGCTAAGACGTGGTGTGTGATCTCATTGTAGCTTATAACGCTGTGCTAGCACCTCAGGCCCTCAAAACGTCCCCATGCACGGGGCTGCTCAAGTCGGGAAGGAAGACAACCAAGGCCTGTTTAGTTTGGGGCTGCTGGTCCCCTGGGTTGCCACTGCTCAAGGATGAGCCCCTGTTCCCAATACAGCTGAGGTAACACCATCTGGGACCGGGGGAGCGAGGAAGAGTGTTTAATCATAGAATGATATGGGGTTGGAAGGGACCTCTGGAGATCATCTAGTCCAACCCCCCTGCCAAAGCAGGTCCACTCAGATTGCACAGGAACTTGTCCAGGTGGGTTTTGAATGCCTCCAGAGATGGAGACTCCACCACCTCCCTGGCAGCCTGTTCCAGTGTTCTACCACTCTCACAGTAAAGAAGTTCCTCCTCATGTTTAGGTGGAACTCCTTATATTCAAGTTTGTGCCCATTTCCTCTTGTCCTGTCCCTGGGCACCACTGAAAATAGACCAGGCCCGTCCTCCTGACTCCCTCCCTTTAAGTATTTGTATGCATTGATTAGATCCTCCCTAAGTCTTCTCAAAACTAAAAATACCCGNCATGGTCATCTTATTGTCCACCAGGACTGCCAGGTCTTTTTCCTCAGAGCTGCTCTCCAGCAGGTCATCCCCCAGCCTGTACTGGTGCTTGGGGTCATTTCTCCCCAGGTGCAGCACCTACACGTGCCCTTGTTGAATTTCCTTAGGTTTCTCTCTGCCCAAGAGAGAAATCACAAGCTATACTGTTCCACATACCCTTAGGGCCAGAGAATGGGCTCAGGGCCACTTCACCTACTAGTATAGACTTGGCCATAACATTGACGTATGGTTGCAGAGGCTGGTTTGTCCGCATGATGCCTGGTGTTTCAGAGAGGGGAAGGCTGGGGACTCCGGTCCTACTCCGCATTGCTCTTCGCTATGGAATATGCCTGATTGCCCCATCCCAGCCCTGCCTGCAGCTGAATCCACACCTCGCTCCAGCCGCTTCCCTTGGCACACGCACGTCGTTGGTGCAGGTGCCTGCGTGAATCAGGCACTTCAGCTGAACCAGGGAAGGTGTGTTCATTGCCCGCAGCAGAGCTGGTCTTCGCTCCCCAGTGAGTTGTTATGAAGGAGGTGAAGGAAGTGCTTAATTTTAAAAAGCTGGCACTGGTGGAGGCCAAGGACACCTGGATCTTATCCTCTGTTTTGTTCCTTTTGTTTTTGATTTTGCCAGAGACAAGCCAACGCAGCGATTGTGGCTTGTAAATGAGGTGTGGCCATGGCTTGGCTGGAGCACGGAGCACAGCAGTGATCTATATTTAGATCGCTGGTTCCTTGCCAGATGAAGTGAAATATTAAAAACAGCAGCTTAAATAAATACACCAGAAAAGTCACCACAGGAGTGAGCTGAAGTGACCCAGTGTATGTGGCCACATACGTAGGAGACAACATAGGAGTTCTAGTTGTAGAACTGAGGCTTAAACAGTATCTCAGTAAAAGTCCACTCTCTTCCCAAATGCTGACACTAGTAGGGACCAGAGACTTGAGGAGAGCCCACTTGGCCACAAGATTAATGCTCCTGCTTTCCATCCCAAGCATAGAATCATAGAATGCCTGGTTGGAAGGGATCTCAAGGATCATCTGGTCCAACCTTTCTCGGCAAAAGCACAGTCCACACAAGATGGCCCATCTGCATCCCACACATTCAGTTGGAGCAGTGCCTGGACCCCTTGGTTCTGTGACCTCTCAGGCCCAGAGGAAGGACCCTGAAGGGATCTTATGGCACCATCAGTGTCCTTCATGTGACACAGTGTCCAAGCAAAATGCTCAGAATTTCACCTGAACTTCCCAAGATTTGCTTTCATCCACGGCTGGATCCTATAGAATGGAGCAGTGAAGATCTACCAAAAGATTGCTGTCACAGCTCATTCTCAAAGCTACCCCAGCCCCAGTACTCATAGGAATGAAGGGGCCAAAAGCAGAGCTCCCATCCTACAAGAGATAATTTTTCCGCTCTTTTTGCTGTGAGTTTACCCTGGGCAAGGGCCAGAGGAGTTCTGTGGGGGCTTTGACACAAGCTCAGTGAAGACAAATTTTCTCGTTCCCTTGCTTCTCTCAGCCAAGGTTAAGGCTGTGTTCCCCTGATGCATGAGTGACATCTGTGGGAGAAAAAAAAAAACACGTATTTTCCAGACTACCTTCCACAAAATCACACAAGAAAATAAAAATTACCCCGATCCTCCCCTTTTCACCTGTCTTCTCCTCCCTCCTCCCCAGGAATCCCTTCATGCCACACCCAGTTATGCTTCATTTACCGAGACATTACGCTGAATAATTGGCTTTCTCCACATCTGAGTGGGCAGGTTCTCCCTCACTTTGGTCTCCGGGAGCACAGGGAATGCTTTGAAGCCCAGCCAGGGGAGAAAACTGGCAGTAGCCGGGAGGTGATGCACGCCGCTCTTGCAGGAGCTCAAATGGACTCAACTCTTTTTCTTTGTTTTCTTCACCTTTCAAGGAACTCATTGAGGTTGACAGTGAAGTGGTGTTTGAACTGGCTGCATACATCTTGCAGGTAAGCACCTATCTTCTCTCACTTTGTGCTTCCTCATGTTGCATTAAATTTCTTGACTTGTCAAACCCAAAATAGCGGTATGGAAGCGCAGGCGTTCCTCCAGTTGCAGGAGAAAGATGTCTTTATGCGGTTTTCATCGTTTATACCAATGCAAAATAGGTGCAGCAGGCTCTTGAATCAGACTTCACACATGGAGCAGATTCCACTGCTCAACATTTTGCATATAAATGTGTATTATGTTTGCACCAACACAGATATCTGAGACCCTGGGCTATGACGTAAAGACAGAGAAAATTTGAGCGATGAGTGTAATTTCCTAGGTGAAATCCATATACAGTGGATTCTTTTCCAGTGACTTTGCATCTGTTTTCCCAATGGATTTTGGCCCTCTGATGATCTCTGTAAGCTTCTATATATGCAACTGTCTGTATTCTCCAAGATGGGCGAAGGGCTTAAAGACTTTCCAAAAAACTTCTCAAAAAAAAAAAAAAAAAAAAAATTAAAGTCTTTTGAAGTCCTTCTCTTCAGGAAGAGGAAAAGGGTCAGAGAGTGAATTCCCAACAGCGTTTGGTAAATCTCTGGTTCGCAAAGAGGAATCTTTTGAGGGTAGCGGAGGTGGCTTTTTGTGAAAAGTCTCTTTTTAGGAGTGTGACTGTGGGAGTTGGTCAGAGATAATTGTCAGATGATCTTTGTTCCTCTTCTGTACAATGTAGTTTTGGTATTTTTTTTCCCATCGGCCATGAAGCTATGAGGAGCCACGTGAGCAGACAAGCCATCTGATCAGACTGCACTAATAAATAACAATGCATTGCACTTCTAAAGCACTTTCAATGTTAAAGAAGCAATTAATGCGTAGGGATTTGAATCTTCATTAAAATCATTTTATGTAACAAAAATGGAGCGAGAGAGTCAGGATGGGGGACTCAATTAAAAGCACATTATAGAAATTGCATATTGGCTGCTGGGGGAATACACATCAAACAACAGGCTCTTTGTGAGAAGCAGCAATAGGGGTATGAATCTATTGCCTGCTCACCCTAATAAGTAACTTGAGCTTTTTAATTGTACAGCCAGATCCAGCTCTGCCACTGTAACCCTTGTTGCTGTGATTGTTTCTCATCACAGACAAACACAGGATGTTACGTATATTCCTGTAGTAGTTTGATGTGTAACTTAATGAAAACAGTCAAAACAAGCCACACCTCTGCTGTCTGTAACCAGAAATTACTACAAGCCGTGTTTATGCCAGGATCCAAGCAAAACATACTGCGTTTTGTTCTACTTCTCACTGCGGCATTTAGGTCAAAGAACCAAAGTACGGAGAATCTACCCTATAAAATTGTTTTTTAAATTCAGAATGCTCATCCCTGTGCAGGCCAGGGCGTATCATTTGGGTTTTGCTCTGTGTTGAACTACAATCATGATATGCTCGAGGACTCCATCCTGCGAACCAGAGGAGAGCTCATGTGGCCCTCAATTCACTCAGAGGGAAATAGGAACATAGTAAAAGACTGTCAGAACTCAAGCGATGTAGTCTGCAGCCTTATTGCAAATTGTTGTGTTACCAGAACAAATTAAAGCACCACCGAAGCTGAACTTTACCCCGGCCTCAGGACTGAAGCACCACTGGATGTGGGCTGACAGGTTTTGCGGCTGGATGGATGGACGTAAAGACAAAAGACCTGGATGCAAAACTCAGTCCTCTTGGCAGTGGAAACTCCCTCACTGCACAAACTACACTCTCGCACTGTGTTTTCTGTGTAGCTGATGGCAAAGGAGGTGCTTTAAGTATGCATCATGCGAAATGCATATTGCCTATGGAAAATGCAAAATGCATATTACATTTATTGAGGAGGAGACTCACCACATTTTGAGGATTTGGCAGATATGCAGTAAGACTCCAGTACTACTGGATTGGAACATGACCCAGCCCTTTTACCATCAGGCTGTGCTGGTAATAAATAGGAATATCTCGTAAGGGAGCTAAATACGCCCCTAAACAGTCAGCAAGGAGTTAGAGAATACTGTGTCTTGCATCCCCTTGAAAGCTGACCGTGAGCTAGCACCGTGAAAGTCTAGTTACTAGAAAATAATGAGAATAGTTGTACAAAGAGTCAGAGGAGTTGCAGTCTCAGGGGCTCTAAGGTCACTAAGACTTCAGAGACCTTCTAGTAAGGTAGCATCCACATTGACCCCAAAAATTGCTTATTTACTAGCATTATTTCCTGCAGGTTCTTGGGTATCCACTAGCAGAATGAGGAACCATCTGGCTCTGTGTTAGGCAAACCTTTTGTTTGTTAATCTGCCCAGCTCACTGCATCTATCATGGCACTTGACATTAGATACTGGTTCCAAAAAATACATGAGGAATCAATTACAACAGGAAATTGCTGCTAAATGAATTTTGCAAATGGAAAATCTTGAACAGCTGTTTTCTTTATTTTTTTTTTCTATTTTTAATGATACATTTTTAATTTTTCTTTCCTATTTTACAGGAGGCGAAGGGGGATTTTTCAAGGTATGTAAAATTAAAAGTTTTTTGCCATTGTGTGATGTGAGAATGAATCTGGTAAAATCACTGTGTGAGTGATGTGACTCAGTTGTAGCTGTGTAGCAACAGGAATGCTTTGCTAACATAGACAGCATGTTTCCTGAAATAATTTCTTCACAAAACAAAGCCTTTGACCAGAGCATGCCTTGCAAACAGCATTGTTTGTGACTTTGTTGTTGACAAATCTCTTTATATGCCTATGAAGTTCAGGAAATAGACTAGTCTTCGGAAGGAAATCACTAAGGAAATGACTTTACAATCACAGCTATATCACAGGCCCAGCCAGGGGCAACATTAAAATTCCATTACTAATTGATATTTCAGCTTGAATTTGGACAGAGTTGTCATAATCATAATGATTATGAGAATGTTTGGGTTTGTTGAATTTCCGCTGTCCCTTGAGCCAAATCTTCAGACTTGCTGTAAGAAATTCAGAGGCGACTGTGCTCAGTATTTCAGGAAACTGTTAATGAAATGCCCAAGAATTTTCATTTAAATTGGCAGTATCTGTCAGTTGCACATTAGTAGCAACCAAAGGTCAGATGGCTGCTTGGTGCCTCCTGTGAGAAACATGAAAATCCTTCATCTGAAGCCCAGGAGATCTATGCTAAAAAATTCCCATACTCCATATATTGCTTTTGGTGACCTGAATGTGAGTTCAGCTGGAGGACCATATTGAAGTTAGTTTCTGAGAAGAAACAAGATGTGAACGGGCAAGATGTGAGGTTGAATTGCCAGATGAACCTAAAGAGGTGTCTTAATTTTGTCAGCATCGAGATAACACTGAGAGAAGACTGTAACGATACTCTGTGCACCCATAGGAGGCTGTGAATAGCAGAGGGGTTCTGCCTTCTGGTGGACCATAACTTCTGGCCAGCTAAAATTGAGACAAATCAGTGAAAAGGAACAATACAAATATTGCAAATACATTGCAAATATTGCCTCCCCATTGTGGAATCTGAGATGGCATGAGGTAACACTTGCTAAAAGGAAGTTTAAGTTCTTGCCTTATAATTTCTCAGAACTTTAATCAACTTGCGGAATCCTGACATGCATCTCACCACAGAAACACAAGCCCGGTCTTGCTTCATTTTTCAGTTCCACCCGTTTTGGAACAACTCAGCTATCAGCAGTGTTTATTTAGGGGGTACTGGAGTGCATGTGGCTCTTCTACTTCTCAATCTGGTTTTCAGTGCACTGCCAAGTGCTTAGCCCAGAAGAGCTGGACCAAGCAGAGTTTTGCCACTCAAACCTGTGATAAACCACACCTTCCACTGGTTATGCTATGAAGAACAATGTTTAATTTTTCTCAGAATATCTTGGACAGGATGAAAACATACCCAGAAAGTGTACATTCAGACTGTGAAACACAGAATAGGAAGGAATCAGATGGCTCAGGGTAATAGGACTGAAAGCATTTTATCTTAAAGTATCTGTTTCCAGAGCAGAAGTGGAAACAGCTGGTGGAAAGCATCCATCTGCTAAAACTTGTTTCATGTCCCTTGTAAAAGGGGTGGTTGAGTTTATCACAGTGCATTTCTCTAGACCACAGAGAAATGAGGAATCTTCTCTGAGAGCGCAGAAGATACCTCAGCACATGATGTTAAATGCTTCCTCCATATCTGTGTGGCAGTCTACACCATCCCCATTAAAACGGTTAGCTCTTAGTCTTTTCCACCTGTGGATCACAATGATTTGAAGCGGAAGGGGCAAGTCCTTACACCCAAGCCAGACAGAGAAGTGGTATCATAATAACAATTTCCTGACACTGCCAGGGATCGTAATTTATAAACGGGCTTTGGTGGCAAAGCAATCTGCCATATTAGTGGAGTTTAAAGCCTATTCTTGAAGGAATGTAGAAGAATGCTCCCCTGACCTTCTATGGTCGAGGAGAAGACTTGGCGTCTCCAGGGATGTCTGTCCAGCAGCTCCCGTCTAATGTGTACTGACACGGGTTTATGTGCTGGGTGAGATCCAGGTGCTACTGAAGTCAGCATGAGGTCATTGTGGTCAAGATTTTGCCTGCTGAGATTTGTGGTTATTCATATCAGCAGTGTAAAATCTGGGAGGCAAATCAAGCCTGGGGCCAGCCAGAAGAACTGCAGATGAAACAAGTGGTCTGACTTCTCTTAGGGCTGAAGTTAGCTTCGGTGTTTGAAGTGAGTTGATGTTGAAATGCTGTTTGAAATAGAAGTGGCTACTCTTTGAAACAGAGAAGCTCTGCAGTTGTGAATGTTTTGCTGCTGAGATTTAAAGATAATAAATGTGCGTGGCAGCATACATTGCGTGAAGGCTGAACTCTTGAACTCCTGCTTTGTTTTTGAAGAAATAAGTTAATTCTAAAGGGTTGCATGCTTGGAACGCAGACTGCAGATTTCCCACACCTGTCCTGTCTACTGCCACCATCAGATTTATAGCCTGTGAGACTACAAGTTTCTTGCTGGCTGTCGTCCAGAAAAGTGCATAAGCACTGGTTCATGCGTAGCGGTGGGAGAATTGCTGTTCCCCGTGGGAGCCTTCCTTATGAGTCACTGCTGATCACCTCAGGTGCTGGCAGAGCCAATGCCAAATTGTCACCATTTCAGCTGCAGGTTGGCACCTGCCCATGATGGCCAGAGCATGATTTACCTCCAAACCCCACTGCACCCAGGTGGTGGATCACAAGGGGCTGGCTCAGGACTCCTGAATGCAGTGGCAAGTCTGCTTTCTGGGCCTCATGGGAGCTCCAAAACCAGGAATTCTAGCAGTCAGGTGTCTACCTCTGTGAACTGCTGCTGTCACTGCTACAGTGACAACAGGTCCCACTGCTGCTTTTGGGGGAATAATCCCATGCCTCAAAATAATGACTGTGCTCATAGTACTACTCTTTCCTTTCCCCAGAAGGGGCTTATGTGCCCTTTCAAGCACGTGTCCTACCTCCTTTGGTAGAGCATCATCATGCACGAGTCTCTCAGTGCTGATTCTTGCCACCGAGGAGTACTCCCTAACTCAAGCATCGCAGCAACTGCCCAGTGCTTGGTAAGCCTGGAGAGCGCATCGTCTGAGTCACCCTTATCTGTCTTGAACAGATGCCACAATAGCCCTAACAGATCAGTTTGGCATCTACAGCGAACAAATTGACTAAGGCCTTTTTCATTTCTAATGTCTGTTTCATTTCAAAAACAAACCCATCAGAAACCCAGAGCTCCTGAACCCATTTAGATCAACTAAGAAAAATGTTTCTCAGTGTTTGCTCTAAGTGGCCTGGTGCATCTCGGTGTTTGCAAGCAGAGTTGTACAAAGGGCCCATCTCTTACTTGATAAAGAAGTAGGCAGGGCGAGGTTTAAATAAAAAGTTTTTCTTCTTGTGAAGTTCCTAGTCCTCTGCATTAAACGAGAGTGGTTTTCACATTATTTAAGAGAATCCCCAAGCGCTTCAGCTGACAAGACTGAAAAAGGTTTGCATTTAGGCTGGGACATACCACTGAATTTCGGATAATTGAGTATCCCTAGTCAGCTGATTCTCAGGTTGAATAGGACACTTAAGATTTGATCTGTGCATTTTCATATTAGTTGCAAAAATTTTGACTTCAAAGGCACAGAATCACACATATAAAGCTCATAAACTAGTATCCTGCAGACAGATGTAAAGGTTATTAACTCGGGCTAACCTTGTTTCTAGCAGGGAGCTGAGTCACACTTGGTTGGCAGAGTGTGGGCAGAACAAATTCAAATTCCAATTCCTTACATGAGTGCAAGTCCTACAGGTGTGACCCTCTTTAGGCCTGCATAGAAGAAGGAATCAGAGTGCCCTGGATAATTTGGGGGGGGGGAGGATCACATATTGTTAAAACAGTTGAGATTTTCCCTCTAAGTTAAGCCTACTGGATTTAGAGTCCAGTCTAACATTGACGAAAATCTTTCATAAACTCACACCAACTTCAGTTTTAAACATTCAGAATCCAGCTCTTCAACCTTAAACAGCTTCTATGTAAAAGCAGCTGGAAATAACATATACCGATCATTTGTCCCTCAGTTTCAGGAGGTGAAAGAAAAAACTGACTAAAACATAAAACAAAATCCTGAAGCCTTGCAGCGCGTTCCTCAGGCAGGCTCTCCTTGCTAGATTTCTTCCAGTTAAGCAATATGAGACATTCCAAGTGAACTCCAAGTATCTCCGAGCAACATAAGAAAGAATAACAGGGGAGGAAAGCAAACGGCCAGTTTCCTGTTAAGCAGAATTTCACAATAATTTCAACATTTGGGCAGATGGGAATCTAACATAGTTTCAGACTTACTTTTCTTTCTGTGTAACCACGTGACATTTAACCAATTAGAATTTATTAAGGGGTTACAAAACTCAGGCTGCATTCTCGCAACCTTAAAGAGAAGATCCTAAACACTGTATTTCAAATGGTACCGTTTCATCTGAGAATATCAGACTCTGTATTTTCTCTGGCATTCAACAGAAATAATTACCGTGCCGAGAACAGTTGATAACTTTACCCTGTGGGTTTGTTTTGTTACTGATCATTGTTATTACACATGCTGGAAAATGTATGCAGTTCCTGAGACAACTGCACCTGTAATCTTGCAAATCTGCAAAATTATTGCAGCTAGTTTCCAAAAACTTGTTTTTTCCAAATGCTTATGAAGTGGCTAGGTAGACTTTTACTTCCATGTACAGACAGAAATACTGAGATATGGTGATAAATTTATTTGGCCCAGATTCATTAAACAGGCAGTACTAGAACTAAGACCAGAACTCGGGAATTCCTGTCTTCTAGGTCCATTTTCTGGTCAGTTCACCTTATTTCTGGGTATCTAACCAGCTTTCAGGATCCCATGCAGATGGCTTTTCCTCTTCAGTTTTCATACTGTTATTCAGTCTCTTAAATATTATAATTTCCACCGTACTGCAGGAATAAAGTGATCTGGAGGACACAGAGAAAGTGTATTTGGAAGCCTTTCCCCCGTATGTTAATAAATCTGTATCAAAAGCACCCTTCCATGAATAACAATCCTGCAGGTTGGACATTTTCAAATATAAAATAAATGTAGCACAAGTGACCGGATTAAACAAACGCTTTCTAAATACAGTAATAAAATAAACACACTGAGATATTTCACTAGAAAGAGTGGGAAAGGCAGTAAGTGCAAAACCACTTGTGATCCTGCTGGAAACATTTTAAAAATTAAGGGGTTTGGTGTTTTCAGAGAAGCCAAGAGGAAAGTGACCTCACGGCCACTAGCTCAAATGCAACCCAAGTCATTAGTTTTTTTCCCTTTTCTTGATTTGACATCCTTTTGGGAGTCTAAATTCATTTGTATTGAGATGAGGCTTGCCAGAAGACTTAGCGAATATACGGACCATGGAATTAAATACCTTTTTGTTCCTGGAAGTGCTTACCTTTGGTGATTTGAAGTTATGAGGCACTACCTGTATGGTATTTTCTAAGTACTGAGCAGAAATGCTAATCCCATCCAACAACATCACGAAGAATGTCTTTGTCTTTGATTCTGAAGACATTTTACCACAGTGCAAGCAAGCTTTGCTCCCCACTGACCAGAAAGACAGAGCTGACTGCTGTTAGCCCTGTCTTTTATGGGAGCCATTACTGATTCAGGCTTTTTCCCAGACTCTCAAAGATAGTTAGTCACCACTAATCTTGCCCTATTTGATGGTTTTCTGGGCTCAGAAAGTCCCTGTTTGGAAATTACTCCCTGTCTTCCCAGAAAAGTTTTGGAAATTTCTCAACTTCCTTCTGTGAGGAGCCAGCCTCAAAAAATCTTCACTTGAGGGCAGTGACTGCTGCTTGTGCCCTGATTGTGCTCGGTTCTTTTTTTTGTTTCCCCCGGTTCTTTATTTTTTTTCCCCCGGTTTCTTTCAAAATGTCAAAAAACTCAGTAAGGGCTGAGTACGCACGTGCTGTGGAGGAGACGCCTCCAGGCAGACCCAGGGAACTCTGTAAACAGCAACAGCTTGTTTTCTAGGCTGTCAGTCTCAGAGCAGAGTGGCCAGATCAGCAGATAATACGGAGCAGCTTCTTGTTCAGACTTGTGCAGATATTTACCTGCTATGGAGGGAAACATCTGAACTGGTTTTGAGCTCTTGAGCTCACAAAGGAGGATCTATCATCTGATGGTCAAATGCCCATGAGATTTAGGCGGGAGTGGGTGTTCAAACACTGTTTGTCAAGAGACATTTGACTTGGCCAATGAGATGCTACTGAGTGGTTTTCTATGTGCTTAGTGTGGAAGTGGTTGCCTTAGTCCTTTCTTGTAAGTGCTGTTCTACACACCTTCACTCTGCAAAATTTGAACCCAATTGAGACTTGGGCATCTCTCTTACAGATTTGTCTTGACTAGAAGTTGTGGTCCTGTTTTAAAACTACTTAATTGATTGTCAGGGAACTACTATGATAATAAATGCCTGTAAACATACCCAAAATGCCTGCTCCAGGTTTAATGTTAGTGATTTACCCTATGGCTCAACCCAGCAATTAACCTGCAAATGACAAGACAAACCCACCTAGGTCTCAGGCAGAGCCTGCTGCTGGGATGTGAAAACAAAGAAGTACTGTGGGAAGATTTTTACAACATCTGAAGCAGTATCATGTCTCTACAAGCCACCATACAAACTGTCCCAGAGACAAGAGCAGAACTCGGGGTGACCTGGCAGGTCCAAAGGCTCCTTGGGCCTTTAGCAGACTTTAGGATAGCTGGTCTGCAGCTGAGGATGCCAAGACCAACTTGTCTGCCTGGCTAATGGCCCTGCTGGCCTACAGGAGAAGGCAGTGGGCTGGGAAATCTGGAGCTCTGGAAGAAGGATCTCTCTCCGCAGCTCCAGGACAGCCACACGTTTTGGCAGGATAAAGGGCAGGGTGCAAGAAAGCATAAAAACCCCTGCTATTAAGAAGTAAGCCAATAAACATGAATTCTTTGGCATTCCTCAGTGTTCTGTCTGGCCCTCTTGGCTGTGTATTTCTACAATTTTAAAAGTAACAGCAACACTGTCTTCCTTCCCAAGCCTCTGAGGAAGGTTTTGGTTTTTTTCATGTCCACACAATCCCTTGTGTGTTTAAAAGTGGGAAGAGAGGCATTTTGGGTTTGTAGGAGAAAATCCTATGGTATCATTTTATCTGCAAAAACCTCTCCCACTTCATGAGCTCTCCCTGATCTCTGGTGTGCAGTGATGCTACACCAGCTAGCCAGTGTGGCCACTAGAGGTTGCAGGAAGGAGGATGCTAGCCAAGTGGCTGGGCCTGGTCCCAGGGAGGGTTTTGTGCAGCAGGACATAAATTCAAGCTGGAATCTTATCAGTGAAGATGTTGTGCAAAGGCCAGGTCACTGGGGCAACAGGCTAAGAACAACCTGTGATGCTCAGAAAGCAAATCATTACTTTTTGCAGCAGGTTGTAAGGCATTAAATAAAGATGCTTTATTGCAGCTGAAAGCATCACTTTTTCTTCTCTTCCCCTTGTGTTTTTTTGCCCTGAACATGTCCGTGGGACCCTGCTCAATAGAATGTGACATGGTGGCTTTTGTGTCCAGTCACTGGTAGGAAGTGCTTCAACATAACCATCTGGGAGAACTTCTCTCCAATTTTGATAATAGCGGGAAAAGTTAACTGGGCTGCCATAAAACAAATAAAGAGAGAAGAAAAAGGAAACCCCAGTGCCTTTTGTTAAGGAGGAACAGATGTAGAGCTGTAGCAGCCTGCCAGCTAGGTCAGGTCATATCAAATATTGTGGTTGTTTTCTTGTAGCCTGATCCTCCTTTTGAACTCTCTTTCAGCAATGAAGTTGTAAGGAATGAATTAAAGAAGCTGCCCGCCCTTCCAACACCAGCGCTGAAGGAGCATCCTTCCCTTGCTTACTGGTAACGTATCATTCTGCTGAGCAGAGTCCTCTGTACGGCATAGCTGGACTAAGAGGGATGTATTTCTCCTTTTATACAATCTAGGTGATGTTCAGAGGTGGAGGCTTGTGAGCTCTGTATTTATTGCATCTTTATTGCACTGAAAATTAAATCTAGGATAGAAGAAGGAGCGCAATTAACTTTTGTATGCCCCACACATAGCTTCTTTATGCCACCCTGCCTATCCCTTTTATCCGTGCAAATAAGAAAGAATTTGGGAAAAGACTGTTCATTAATGGGGAGATGCTTTCACTTGATTTTCCTTTTGTTCCTCTTTCATGTTTGTCTTTAAAGCATTAGGCTACAAGCCTGGGGGTGGGAGTGAACTCCTTTATCTGCTACTCTTAATTTTGGCATCTTAGTAATCTGAGGATGGCACGGGGAAACAAATCAGTTTGTAGTTTCTGATCTCAATTCTTCCCTTTGCCAGGAAGGCCATCCACTTTTCCTAGCACGGCTACAATACCAGAATTAGCTGTACCCTGTGTCAAGCTGTAGGCAAGCTAGTCTGTGAGGTCTCCTAATCGCTTTCTGAGCACATCAGGAGTGACTCAGAGTCCCAGGCTGGGGTTACTGACACAAAGCTGTGGATCATCACAGTCTCCTGATATTTCTGTCTTAAAATCAAACCAAACCTTTGTGAAAATTTGATTAATGTAGGCTGTCGCTTCACTGGAAGCAGAACAGTCTCCCTGTTTGGAGCATCTCCTTCCTTTTTGCACAAATTAATCCATACGTTTAAAAAAAAAAGATGTGCTTTTCCAGCCACATTGGTGGCCTGGTCTGCCTGACAAACTTCTCGCTCAGGCTAAAAGCCACCACGAGAAGAGGGTAGCCATGGTCAGGGAAGGCAAATCTGACCCTTCAGCAGCAGCTTGGACTGAAGTCTTATTAAAGTGCCTGCACAGCATTTGCTTCAGTTGCCTGTGATGGTATCCATACGCAGGAAAGCAGTGACAACCCAGGCTGCCTGTCAGGCCCTGTTTGCCCATCAGGATCTGTCTGCCCCCACTGCCGGCAAGTGTTAGCCAACATGCCTATGCTAAGGACTTCTGCTGGGAAATATCAGTGAGGTCTGGGACAGCCTCTGTTCATAAGACACTCGCCTTGGGTTTGGGCTGTTTTCAGTCACCTGAAGCGAGAAGAGCCATGTAAAACCTCATGCTCAGAATGCCAGTAGTATTTACAGTTAGACACGAGGTACAGCACTTCTCGCAGCTGTACTTAATTTTGTGGGAGTTCTCATGTGACTGAGAACAGGTCGCAGGATGCGAAGTTGGTGGTTTCCAACAGGGTAGTAGAACCAGTGGCTAGAGTCCTGTGACACCCTTGTGATTTCACTTGAGTGACCAAGTCACAGAGACCTCTTATACATCAGTAGTTTGTTATTTTTTGATGGTGGCTCTTCCATAAACACCCTCTGAAACGCTGAATGGTCTCAAGAAGAGGCTGCTGGTGAATCAGCTGAAAAGCTTCTGAAGTACAGATCAAACTTCAGTGATCTAAAAGGGCAGATTTTTAAAACTGGGTTTTCAGACGTTTCTGCATGCCATGCAGATTGCACACTGGATACAAATTTCATCCTGTTCTTTTCTGTGCGCAATCAGTGTTATGCTGCAGTTCTTCAGCATTAGCACAAAGCGGTAACAAGTGAATTTCCAGCTCTGGAAAGAAACATTTAAAACATTAAGCTTGAGATGAGTAGTTGCTCTAGTTAGTTTAGAACAAACAAAACACCCTTTGTATAGGGTGAAATGGACTAAAAGGCAATAAAATTGATAATGGAGTAAATACCAGGATATCTTCAGCAAGATACTATTATAGATCTGTATGAAATAATATAAAATTTCCATCACACCCCATGAAAAAGCATCACTTGTTGCTCCTATCAAATGTGGTAAGACCAGTGGGATGAATCCTGGATTCTTAGATGTGCAAGGGATGAATCATCACAGTTTGGTGCCTCTGGCTCTACCTTCACGGAGTCTCCTGGTTGCATACCCTTGCTGCAGGCATTTCCCTACCCTGTAACATCTTCTTGGAAGTTTGTAGACATCACAACAAAGATGAAGGTTGTAGTTTTTATATCATCAAGTTTTTGTTTCCAGCTCTCTACAGATTAAGAAGAATCAGTTTCACATCTTGTTCTCAAACATCCCATAGCATCACTGGTTACTGGTGAAGCAAGAAGGAGTTTGGGGTTTCTTTTGTCTTTTAAATGAGAACCTGAGCTTCTGGTCCTCCCGCACAGTCTAGGAACTGGGGCCCTGGGTTCTGATTTTTCTTGCCCATGCATGGAAACAACTGACAGTATTTATTATTTTAGACACAACACTAATCACAAGGAGACAGGAGAGAACCTGTGTTAGTTCACAGCACTCCTTTCCAGCCATCGTCATTGCATTTTATGTCAATTCGGATCCTCCCTAGCAATCCAGCCCAGTACTGGGTTGCCAGTAAGAATGCAAGGAAGAGATGCACCAGCACAAAGTGGATGCTAGAATGGGATTTTCAACAGACCAGGGGGAAAGACAGACTTCTCCCAGGTTCCACCAGACTCTGAATGCAAGCTTGTTTCTAGCATCCTAAAGCATCAGCACTGCCAGAAAATCCACCTCTGAAAATATCAGCTGAAAATTACTATTTAGTTTCTCTAGTATAGCACAGACCTGAGTCTCTGGTCCTGTTCTTTGGCCCAAGAGATGCTCTGCTGGCTTTAGTAGGACAGCATATGACTGCAAATAAAGACATTAGTATGTTCAATAATATAATCAAGATGGACAAGGGTTAGAAACAGGACAACAGTAAGGCGCAGCAATGAGTGCAGAGCTATTTGAAACAGCTCCGTGTGCTGGGAAGAGAGGGGAGAAACAATCACCTTTGAAAATCTGGATCTGATGATGAGAAACTCTGGCCCTGTATTTCCTTGCAAGTTGTCTGCTGTCGAGTTCTGTAAGCTGCTGGGACAGGAGGGATTTCTTGGTAGTTCTAAAGATCTTTATCAGGGTTGTCTGCTGCAGGATATCATCCATGTACTGATTTCTGCAGCTTTTGGGGGGAATGTTTTAAGAGCTGGCAAACAGACGGTAGTGCTTCAGCAGCCTCCGTGTCGCCACATTAGTTAAGCATCCTCTGTCAGCCCTGCCTTATGAATGAGTTTCTGTGTCACTGACGCAGAAACGAGCCAGAGCAGGAGGAGAGGAAACGTCAGCTGGTGGTCCAGGCAGTGTCCCAGCACTCTCCCAGCTGTCCATAACAGCATGGCAGCGGCTCAGGGATGAACAGCTGAAATGATAGGGGAGAACATTCATAAGCTCTGCTAATGCTCCTTCTGACCCGTGAATGGTTTTGCTTGTTTTCCCTGGCACATGCTGGGCTTATCCCTCGGTCCCAGAGCTGGAGGCAAAAAGTGACCTCTGCGCTGGATGATTCTCCTTGCCAGGGAATGAAAAGGAAGTTCAAAGAACTGTTAGAGGAGCGACTGTCAGGCAGCTGGGGTGGGATTCATGAGCATTTCTTCCGTGTAGACCTCTCCATCTGAGCTAGGTGCCCTCAGCTCCCTTTGCTGTCAGGATGAATTCTGTTCTGGAGTATCTGTTTCTTTCCTCAAAGTGTGACTAGCTCAGTGTTGTAGGAAGGTGAAAGGCAGCAAATCTCACTCTTAAATATTCATGACTCGATTGATAATTCAGGCTTTATTTTTTTGGTCCAAAAGTAGAAACAATGATGATACTTATCTGGCACTTAACATCTGTAGACTTCAAGACATTATGCAATGGAAAGGAAGATCATCAGTATCCTAACGAGGCAATGGAGGTATAGAGAGTGTTGCCTGCATTTGTTTAGGAAAACTGGGTAGAACGTGGACTATCCCACATCTTTTAGGATGGGTTGAGAGCATAACTTTATTCATTCCACTGTTCCTTTTGAAGGAGATGAGCCATCGATTGGCTTCCCTGCCCAAGGGGTATGGTCTGGGAACACATCCATTATTTTATACTCATCATTTGTAAGAAAGCAGAGTGCATCCGGAATCACATTAGGTAATCATTGTGTAGTGACATCTATCCTTTCCTTGAATGGCATCAATATGAGAGCTTGAACCGGGCAATAAACTGCACAGAGTGGAAACCAAAGCTAGGACCATTTTCCACTGCAGAAACTCCATTGTTTTCTGAGAAGTCCCTCCTGGTTTCTTCCTGTCTGAGACACAGAGGAATTGCATCCACATGTAATCGTGGTTTTAAGAGGTAATTTCAAAGGACTGTAAGCCCTCTCTGTCTATCTTTTTTATTAAGAATGATGTTTTTTGGAGATCTTCCAGTACTGAACACTCATGTAATTCAGTTATTGCTCCAAAAGTAATCTTATTTATGATAATCATGGCAGGAGACCCGGGCTCTGCCTTCATGTGCACGCCCATAACATCTGTGGTACTTGCTTGGATCAGCGGGCTGAATATGGTTTCATAGCTGGTGAATTTATAGCTTACAGGTCATTTTCTAAGCATTAAAATTATTCTGAGGGATGATTTGATGGGAGAGCTGGACTATTCTTTACCCATGTGATCTGTCACTGACTCAATCAGCACCCTGTACCCATTTTGGTGTGCTGGTGGGACAACATTTCACCTTGCCCCAGTAAGAGCCCTTTTATTTTCACCAGTGACTTTTGGAGGAAGTCACTTGGGGAGTGAGTAAGGAAAGCAGTTACTCTCAGACAAATTACAGGTTTGTGGGGGGAACAGCTGTCCCCGCTGACACTCCGACAGACCATCTACTTTGAATTGCTCTGTGCTGTCTACACTGGTGCTTCTGGTCCCCTCCCTTCCTCCCTACATTACCAGGGATGCCCTGGTCCTCAGCTACCCTGTGCCAGGCCTCATGCCCCAATCTGTGCACAGCACGTCTTGTTTGGCATGTCACAGCACGGTCTGTCCTCCTTGTGATGCCACAGAACAGAACATCCTGTGTGTGATGTCACAGCGGGTTCTGTGTGGCCTCTACCTGTGACATCACTGAGGGCATCATGAAGGCTGTGCCCAGCAGGGACAGGGGAACTTCTTTCTCAAAGAGATTCTGGCTCCACGCAGATCTCTCTGGCACAAGGATGCGTATGGTGAAGGCAGCAATGAGGAGACACAGTCGTGTTAGCGGGGCTAGTGAAACGCTTTGCAGTTTTCCACCAAAGTCCCTGTGGGCATCCCTGAGCAGTTGCGGTGAGGTCATCTACCAGACCATCCCACACTGCTGTGCTCCTTCACACTGCCTAGCAATAAAAATAGCTTCAGGTCTGCCTGGAGAAGGATTACCGCATGGTGGACAACTGGGTGGCTGCCTTTAAAGACCCCATGAGGGGCCCTATCTGGACCTAGGAAATGCAGGGAGGAAGGAATGCCACTTCACATGGGCCTAAACTGCACGCAGCATGATGGCATTAGACAGACACTTGGTACTGCTGGAAGCTTATGCAGTGCCCTGTAGGGAGGGAACAAACGTGGCATAAAGCTAGTTTGGGTTGCCTTCATCTTGGACTGGCAAGGTCTGTACAGTATCTTGAGGGGACTCAACAGATTCCTTATCCTTGGTGTTGCAACATAAAGAGCAAGAGATTGGGTTTAAACCTGAGAATTTGAGTATTCTGTCATGCCAATGTAACAGAGCTGGTCCTGTGGGCATTACACTGCTGGAAGTTAGAGAAGAACCAAAATCAGACCAGTCTGAAAGTACCAGGCTTGGATGCTGTGATGCCTTGCACGGCCATAGGTTGAGAGGAATGTTATTGAAATCAAAGCAGACCGCTGTGGACCTTCAGAAGGAGGTCATTGGCTTATAGCTTGCAATGCTGAGACCTTGCTAGCACAGCTGATTGTATGCATCAAATAGCTCTGGTTCTGTGCTCTCCTGCTACCCATTCACTGGAGAACAAGGAATGAGATTCTTTAAAAGTGAACTTATGGATATCTCTCAGTCTGTCATTTGGATCACGCTGACCTGCTCTTGGATGCTACATCTCTACCGTGAATGTGTCATCATGCCTTTATCAAGCATGCCCAGAACCGTTCTCTGACACAGAGGCCCACTGGTGTGGAACAGTGTCCATCCATACCATGAAACTGTCCTAGTCTGCAAAGCAGCATTGGGAATGGGCCCTGGCCCGTGCTAACTCATGGTGCTCAGCCAAGAATTGCTGGGAAAGTGCAAGTTACTATAACTTCAAAGTATGCAAAGGCACATAGAATCATCAAATCGTTAGAGTTGGAAGGGACCTTAAAGATCATCGAGTTCCAAACTCCTGCCATGGGACACCTCTCACTAGACCAGGTTGCTGAAAGGCCCATCCAGCCTGCCCTTGAACACCTCCAGGGATGGGGCATTCACAGCTTCTCTGGGCAACCTGTTCCAGCGCCTCACAACCCTCACAGTAAAGAATTTCTTCCTAATATCTAATCTAAATCTCCCCTCTTTCAGTTTAAAACCATTACCTCTCATCCTCTCACTCTGCTCCCTGATAAAGAGTGCCTCCCCATCTCTCCTGTAGGCCCCTTTAGGTACTGGACATCAGTACTTCAACAATAAAAGACCCTAGTTTGAGTGCCTTGGAAACATTCCCTGCCACTGTTTAACCTGCTGTTATAGACATTGCCTCTGTGTACACTCGGAATTTAACTCCTTGCTGAGGGAGATTTCTCCAGAGTGTTTCCGCTCGTGCTCCTGTACGTGGTTTTGTGCAGTTGCAACGAGGAGCAATCTGTGAAACTTAGCGTGATTACTGGCCGCTGATTTCTGAAAGCTTTGCTAGCTTTTAGAGAACTTGGTGGGGTTGGAAAGAAGTTGCAGTAGCGAGGGCAAAGCAGAGCTTGAGCAGCTCCAACACACAACTGTTTGCCACACAATGTAATATCATGGGCATCATTTGTAGATAAGGAAAGTAAAGCAGAAAGGAAAAAGTCTGTACGTGTAGATATCGTGTTTGTGATTAAAAAAGTTTCTTCCAGAAAGCCAACTCCTAGAAAACCATTTTTATTCTCAGTCTGTGAACGCCCCTTGTTTACCCTGGGCTGTATCAAATCCTCTCATCTAACACTTTTCCTTGGCATCTTTTGATTCCCTCAGTCAGTAGCTGTGTTAACAGAACTGTCTCTTCACCTTTTGGCAAGATGCTTTATCATGATACTGCCATTATGTAAAATATCTCATTTCTTCTTTTCCAGTGAGGATCGGGTCATTGAACATTACAAGAAACTAAACGGTCAGACAAGAGGTCAAGCAATTGTGAAGTAAGTGAAACAACAGTGACTTCTTATGACCTTTGTTTTATCAGGAAATACTTACAGTGGACTGTAAATACAATATGTAACTATGTCTCCCATCTCATCTAATGCTTTATTTTTAAGTATTTATGTACTTGATTATTTATTTATTTAAGCATTTTTCCCAGATCATCCTCTCAGCTTCTCAGATGTGTTATTCTCTTATGTGTTGTTTTGCAGTTACATGAGCATTGTAGAATCCCTCCCAACATATGGAGTGCATTATTACGCAGTAAAGGTACGTGCTACAAAAAAGGTCATGTATTGAATTAAACTGTTGTTGGAGAGGGAGAGAGGTACAAATAACCATCCTGCTTACAGAGTACAATACACTGCTACTGAAGTCGCGTTTCACTTCCTGTGATAGGATAAACTCATTTCAACTGTGTAGTGAATGTTTACTAAATACAACTCCAAAGAGGAAAATCCTGTTCTTGGAGATAATACTCTTGGAGTCCTATTGTGATGGAGATGTTCAGCCCACGAGCAGCAGCGGTGAGCTCTGGTGATGCCAGTGAGCCAGCACCGAAGGGACAAGCCAGCCACATTGCTGGCAGACTCGATGCTTCCCTCCTTTTTGTACATCCAGGAGCTCATACTTTTCCCAGCCAACAGATGTATGAGCAGCTAACTAGGGCCAGCCATGACCTGCAGACTGCAGCTCCCTTTGCTTGAGATAGAGGTAGATGGATACAGATATAGTACATCTTTTCAATGTCAAATCATTGTCCCATACTTTACACATAACACATCCCCCTCCCCAAACAGTTCTCCACTTATAACTATGTGGATTTCATTCAGGTATTCATGAAATCCCTCATTTCTTTTGTCTAATGATTTATCACCAGATCTTCCAGTCTCATATTATTATTACTTCCCTGCCTGACCAGCTGTATAGGGTTGATTTTTTTTTTTAAGTAGAGAAATCAATAAACGCATAAAGCAAGCTAGTTCCACACTCCCCAGAGCATATTCCCTCATTTATCACCCCTGAAGTTTTGATGTGTTTCATCATTATCTCTCTGCATAGATCATATGCTTTTTCATACATCTGTAATGTCTTGCACACATGGGGTACCATAAAGCCACAAATATCTGACAGTGCTTGTCTCAGGGAGACGCATTTCTAGTCTGCTTCTGCTAACGTGCGGGGCATTTTGTGAAAAGCATTAGCCTCACTTTTTACCAGAAGGCAGAATCCCTCCAGCACCCTTTGTATCCAGATCTCTTGGATTACTCTAGACCAAAAGAAATCTGGGTGACTGGGTTGGGTGTCCAATCGTGCAAACACTTGAGAGCTATTCCAGTGAACTCCATGGGATCAATAAGTACCAGGGAGCAGCAATGAAGCAGCAGATATTGCGCGTAATAGGTTTTGCTTCTGCCTGATGTGGGGGTTTTGGTTTTGCTGCGTTTTACTCTGCCATTCTCTATTGCATTAAGAGAACAGATGTAATTTCATTGAGGACTCCAGTTCAGTAAATTGCAAAGAGACTGGTATCAGATATCAGCCATTACTCCATAAGGCCATTTTATTGCACACTCAGACACAAAGCAGTTGGGTCCGAGCCTGTCAGACCTTATCACTTGGTAGCTCTCAGATCCCATTACTGCTGCATTTTCAAGATTAATGTTAAAATCCCTCCACATAATTCAAGTCAGCTGGGTGATTCGCTTTCCTTCCTCTCCAATCTCTGGGAGTTCAGACTGAGTAATTTGCAGGGAAGAGAAAGGGGATGCACCACTGCACAAGGGACCCATGTCAAACCCCTCCTCTTCCCCTGGCAGTATTTTGAGTAACTTGACCACAGGTGATGCATTTTAAATGGTTTTATATGTTATAGCTAAAAGTGAAACCGATCTCTCCTAAACACCATGTGGCTTTGTGACTTGGGGAAATTCAGCAGGGATAAATTTAACAGCACTCATGACATACAAAGACATTGCTTAGAAACAAATCTTTGCCTTGAATAACAACTTTGGAAATCTCCAGTATTTCCCCATCCTATTCAATATAACTCCCTCTCTTTTTTCTTCCAGGACAAGCAGGGAATTCCTTGGTGGTTAGGACTTAGCTACAAGGGGATTTTTCAATATGACTACCATGACAAAGTGAAGCCAAGAAAGGTAAGTGTTTACTTTTCTATCAAGGTCTGGGCTTGCCATACGTGTTATAGCTTGATTTGAGGGTGTGATATATACCAAATACTGGCACTGATTCCTGTGATTTTGGAGGCTGTTGTTTCTCCCACACTTGTATGAATGTCTGCAAAGAATTAACGGACAAAAGTAGCCCTTAATTTATTAAATGTTGTGGTACAGGGGCAAAATAAGTATCACTTAGTCTTGCAACTTACACTTCTTTTTTGCATGGTTCATAAGACATAAAGGAGAACTGAAGGCCTGATCCTCTCTGGTCCTGGAGACCTTCCATCCCCACTGGCTGTGGAGTGATTGAGGGTGCTTGGCCAACCTTTGATTGTGTATTGCCAAGCCATAAATGATCCAAGAGGGAGAGGGAAGAAGGGACAGGAAAGCTTCTTCCATTTATTACAAACAGAAAAAATTGCATGATTTTCCCAGGAACAGCATTACATTTGATAAGCAACAATTTTACTAACTGAAGAGTTAGTGTCAAGCTAACAAGAAAAGAAAACTTTCATCACATGACTTAAAAAAAAAAAAGGCATTAAAAAGTTTGTGCCCAGTTTCTGATTTGTTTAGGAACTTTACTTTGAAACAGTTCACAAATCAAGGCATGGCATGCATAGATCTGATCCCTAGACCTTGGTCAGTGAGGACTAGCCATACTGGTCTCTTCATTACTATTTTTAGTGAGGCTTTCAGTGTATCTGAAAATCGGGATTTGTCTCAGTCCTTCCAAATTGCCTCAGAGAAATCCAGCTAAGGAATGTCCTGTTCATTTGGGAGGAGGAAGGTTCTGATCCCCTGAGCTCATCCTGCTAGGCGGACCCATGTGTTCTGATTTTCCTACCTAGGATGCCATCTGATAGAAAAAAGCTCATCTCTGAGCACATGCCCTGCAGGTGGGCATGCAGAGTCTGTTAGCAACTGCATTTGTTGTACTGCAAGTCCATGGAGACATCGGGAGGCAAGGTTTCAGGCTTGCTTGCAGGCTGCAGATCTGGACGATTTGGAGCAACTAGGCAGCTCTTCAATGGATGCAAATGTTTCCACACTGAATTAATTACTGCATTTCTCATTTGTCTTTGTGCCAAGGTCCTCCCTGCCTTTCTTTCAACTCCTCTGATTGCATTCAAGTTGGACATTTTCTGGTGCTCACAGATAGCATTTTCTATTAAACTAGAATCAAGGTTTTGGTAGAAAACAGTACTGCTAAGGAGGCAGCAGGAGAAAATAGGTGCATTGATTAGCCTTTTATTCAGTGAAGGCTATTAATGGGGCTTTCTATTCATTGAAGAAAAGGATGAGGGGAGTAAGGGAGTTTCCACAGAGCATCTGTGCTCTAAAAGGTGTATCTATTTGGGATCAATCATTACCTGCAGGGCAAGCCATACTCACATGTGATAGTTTAAAACATGCCTAGGCTAGGTGTTTGCACCCACATACCTCCATTGGTGCCAACCCCCCAGGGAAGACATGTCCTTAAAAGAAGCCTTCAGAAGTCAGTCTTAGCGACAGAAACATTTCTTTGGAGGAAAACAGTGTTCTGCCACGACAAGGACTCAGCCATTCACAACCTATAGCAATTTTTATCAACCCTGATGGGATGAGAGCATTGGTGGAGAGCATCAGAAGGAAAAAAAAAAAAAAGAGGTCAGGTACTTTGGCTGCATGAGAGGAGACAGCTGTTTCCACTGCAAGGCTCAAGCCTCCTTTCTTAACGTCTTTACTTTCTCTTCTTCTCAACCACTCAGGGTGATCTGGTCTGTAGCATTAGTTTTAGAGCTTGATAACATCTTGGCCAGCCTCTCTGTGTCCCCACTAACCTTCCTCTCTCTCTCCCTAGAATCAGGGACTATGGGCATAGCCTACCCTTTTTCTGCTAGTGTAGTCCTAAAAAATAGAGTGCCAGTTTTCTCTTTATCAGGAATTAGTGGTTTTTTTTCTCTCAGCACATTATGTACAAAATCCAGGAGACCCAAAACAATGGTGCTGCCTTATGTATAAACCATGAGGACTTCTGTGGCTTAGAAGAAGTGGTCATAAATCTGGGAGGGAAGGTTGGGTGGGAAGGGAAAGCAGGAATTTCCGGGCTAGAATTTGTCCCTTGCCACAATCCAGAGACCACAGCAGTGAAAAGACAGCCTAGATGAGCATTTCTCTGTTACGTGATGCTTGCAAACCCCATCTGTTGGCAGGGCTGCTCCAAAATGCACAGCCTAGATCAGGGACAGGACTTGGATAGAGTGGCTGAGGCTTCATTATTTCTCCATCATATGCTTTTACTCTCTATAGAGCAGGTAAAAAGACTTCTTATCCTACACAGGTGGTAAAACCCCTCTGGCGAGAGCAGCTCAACTCCCTCAATGAGGTGCAATGTTTAATTCTCTGCTAATTAGATTGTAAAATTGCACTTGATAACCCTGGTATCTGGGAGCTTACCATAGTATCTGATTCATTTCACTGTACCAGCATGGGCTGGTTCAAGTCTTTGCTGTGCAAAGGGGAGGGGTAAACTGTACTGAACTTTCTGCAAGGTAAAATTAGAGGGGGAGGGGGAAGGAGATTATGTCTTTTCTGATCTTTATTATTTTGTTCCTGCACATTGCCAATGCCAGAAACAAATTGAAAAATTACAATGGAAAAATAAATCTCCCTGGAAGAAACACAAGCAGAAAATTGTAGCAAGAAACCATCTGAAACCAAGACATTTATATTAAATGCATATAAAAACCTTGCTTGTCTTATAAGGGAGATTGTAATGTTTTCCTATTATGTCATCCTAGATAGATTTCCATGCTTATTGTGTTTGCAAGTAAAACTGTAACCCACACTAAGCAGCTGAGCCTATCTCAGGCGATCCCATTAGCAGTCACTCAAAACCACATTTTTATTAAATTGCTGGAGTAAATCGGCCATGTGTCTCTAGAAAACTAACTAGGTTTGTCAGCAAGTTGGATGAGTCTGGAAAGGAGAATTGAGGCTGATGCGGGGCCAGAACTTGATCTTGCTTGCGCTATTCTCACTCAGGCGTAAGTCCTGCAGCATTTCTGGGGATGCAGCTGAGATGGGTATCTGGCACCTAGTTAGAGGTGGTTCAGATGAGAACGCAGGGCTATTAAACTGGAATGCAGCTTGTGCTGGGCTGCAGAGCCTAATGTGACGCTGTGCTTCTATTTTTATGTTCCCTCCTGCCTATACTTGAAATCTGTGGAAGCCCTGAAGCTACCCAAAGCCATCACTTTGAGGCTTACTGTCCTCCTTTCTGTTTTTCTCCTGTACGTTGAGGCTAGCTCACAGACTCAGCAAGCCCTGCCAAAGGCTTCCTCTTGAATATTCCCTGTTTGAACCCAGATTTGGTCCGTATCTGTTATGATCAGATAGACATTCATTCTTAGGTATTAAATAAATGCAAAAGTTCCGGTATAGTTCACAAAATCCATCAGTGCAGCTGAACAAGACGGGAGTATCAAGTGTGAAAAGATAGCTGCTGCCCTGCTAACCATATGCTGAGGCATTATGGAAGTTTCATAGTGGCTTGCAGAACCAGTGTCATTTTTGTAGCAGCAGCGCACAGCATCCAGGATGGGCAGAACCCAGCTCCCTCTATGTTAGTTAAGACCTAGCTTTTACAAACTCTTCCTTGTGAAGAGAAACAGCCCTTCAAGGATCAGTGTGCCTCGGAAAAATGCATCAAAAAGGAGTCACCGGGCTCTACCCATCTTGGGTCAGCACCATCCAATATTCATGATAAACCAAAGCAAATTCTTTGGAGCCAGGCCTTCAGATAGGACATGCCAGCACCACTCTCCCACAAGGTGCTAAGGCTGTAGTGACCAAACCCGTCATTTTCAGAGAAGGGTAATTAGGGCTGGTTTTTTGCTTGCATTGCAGAGCAACTAGAAAGAGTGAGCAAGGCACCGCAGCCCCCCTGTGTGTCTATATTGTCCGTGAGTGGTGTTTGTTCGTTTTAACCAGCAGGTAGGGATGTAACTCCTCTCCATCCCCAGAGACATGTACATGAAGTAGAAGCAGTGTAGCCTGGAGCTGTGAGACCAGCATGCTCAAGCAGTTGTAGTAGCACTAGGCATGTCAATGTTGTTCCAGTGAGATATTCCTACTGATTTAAGAGCCCAAAGGCATCTTTCAGTGCACACAGTTTAACAGTTAGTAAACAATTAACTCCAAGCTGAAGAGTGAATGATTAACAAAGTCAGCCAAAGGACTTCCATATGGCCAATAAACAGAGAAATGCTTTAACTTACCACCAAAAAGAAAATGACCTTAGCGGAGAGTCTGGTAGTGTTTGGTTTCTTTGCAAGAAATACCACTATATAGTGTTACCCCCTTTTCTTCCACACAAGGCTTGTGGCAGCGAAACTTAAGGTGAGCCTTTTTTCTCAGACTCATAAACATTATTAGTGTTTGCATTCACTCGTTTACTGAAGAGAACCCAAGAGGAATAAAGACTTTTGGAAACAAGATAAAATGTAAGGCAGCCCAAAATTCAGCTGTGAATGTAGCTTGACAAAGATTTTCCTTATGACAGCCAAACATCGGTTCCTGCCATTTCTTTCCATTGTTGTCCTTTCTCCAAGATGAAATGAAGCATGCTATGAAAATACTCTGTCCCTTGCCATAAGGTCTCCACTACGCTCTATGGCTTCTCATTACAGAAGAATTTAATTTGTAGTTTTGTTGTGAATCCCTAACAGTAGCAATGGATTGACTTCCCATTTAAACATCCAAAACGAAGAACCGAGTTGGACCCATCTTACCAAGCAATACAGAGCACATGTAAAATCAGTAGCTTTAAGTGTCTGATCAGAGAGAAATCACCTGCTTGTCGACAGCATGAGCAAAGTAATCAGCACATTGTGTCCAGAAAGTGAAAGATTGCTCTGTGATGTCACTTGGCCTTTTCCAAACAGCAAGAGATAGAGTGAACTTTCCCAATTCCAGAGGCAAAATGAGATATTTACACAGGAGGAGCAATAGCCTAATTAAGAGCTGCTTTATTGCAGAACAAATAAAGATCCTCTCTGCTTTAGGGCACAATGAAGCATTGTCAAGTCAGTAATTGCATTGATGGAGTAGTTAAACTTGTGCTTCCTGTGGTGAAGGAATGACAGACCAGTAACTTAAAAAAACATAAAGTAGGGATTGATGTGAAATGTACAAAAACTAGTGAACGATGGGGAGGAGGAAGCTGACAAACTGGTCTCTGTCCTGACTAATCATAGAACATAGGGACAGTCAAAAAGGCAAAAGAAACATGAAATTCAAATCCGTTCCAGGGAGCCCCGTTCGCTTTGCATAACTCCTTGCCACTTGAGCCAATGGAGGTCAAGAGCTTAGAAGGGTTGAAGGTAGGACTAAAAGTGTGACCCTCCATTCCGTGTTTTAACATTGAATTGGTTGTTTTCAAAGAGGACTTTGGGAGGGGTTATAAACCCTCATGTTGAAGGAGGGTGTTTGATTTGGCAGCAGGTTGGTTTCTGTTGTCAGAGGTATGGAGCATGTGTAACGCTCCTCTCACTGGCATGCCACTGAGCCACAGGGTGTATTCAGAAAGGACTGGCCTTCCTCTAGAGCATCCAGAATCAAGTGGGGTCAGAGACAATGCACTGGACTCATGTCTAATTGGGCTTTTCTTGGAATGGCATCATTTCCTAAGACCTTTGCAAACATCTTTGCATTGCAGACAGGGATAAAAGATCTCAAATTCACAAATGACACAAGAGGAGCAGAAAACATTTCCAGGAAATACTGGTTTAAAAGCTAGTGGAGTCTCAGTAGCATTGCTGTAATAAATTATTCACCGTGATTAGCTGACTGTTAAGGACTACCTGCTGACTCCTTCTGCTCAGTGCTTTTATTTCTCTTCCCGTTGCTGAGCCTTCATGCTTTTTGGATTATGGACTTGGCTGTAAACTGAACCAGTCTTCAGGTCATGGCGGGTTCAACTCATTTTATAGTGCAGTAATTCAGTCTTGGTTTAGTGTTTGGAAATGTGGAGCACTGGAAGAGGGAGACATATATAAAACAAGGTTCCTTACCATGCTGTTTCTTCTCATAGTGAGAGGTTGCTCACCCTATTTTCTTTCATATCAAAATCTAAGACCCAGACCTGTGACTGTTGAAGAGCAGCCATAGTTTAAGACTTTCCCCTACTGAAATGTCTTGTTCCATCCCTGTTAGACAGGAGACCATGTTCTCTCTAGCACCTTTTTTGCTGCTGCTGGCCCTTAATTTGGGATATCTACCATCCAGCACCAGGCTCTTCCCCTTTCAGCGCCCACTTATTCCATGCCTTACCACCGCTTTTCACTGTGCCAAAAAGCTGCCAAGAGCGCTGGGAGATGAATAAATCAGATCAGAGCACATTGGGCTGGAAAGCAGGATTTTGTCCCTGACACTGTGGATATCCACGGGATTTGGCCGGACGTGCCACTAGGCTGTCATTCAGTGAACATTTCTTTTGGCAGCAGTACCAGCTGAAGTGGCCTTCGCCACCCTCCTCCCCCATCGCAATCCTGCCACCACCGCTCGTTTCCTCCCCGGGGCCCCTTCCTCAGTCACGCTGGTATAATTGTGTGGCCGGGAAGGAAACTGCTCCAGAGAAGGGATCAGAGCTCAGCATAACCCAGCCAAAAAAAGTGGTCGCTTTTAACCTCGATCAGTTCCCAGTCCTGTTCACCATCTGGCCCGCAATCGGTATCCCCCAGCACAGCTGTAGGAGCTGGGTATGGGTGCAGGCTGTATAAATCACAAGCAGCCAGAGAAAGAAACTGCCATTAACACACACAATAGCTTTATGGAGCGAGACAAGGGCTCCAGAGCTCGGAACAAGATGGAAGGAGTTTGGCTGCATGGAATTTGCCATGGTTGAACCAGGATGAATTAACAGTTAGATGCAGGTCATCATCACCACTTTTTCTCATATATGCTGGTAAAAGTTGGTTTCAGTGTCTCTCCCAAACAGAGCTGATCTCAGACCACGAAGTGGATTGTCTAAACAAAGCATCTTTTTAAAATCATAGAATAGTCAGGTTTAGTTTCCATTATTGAGTTAAGTCAGTATATCGATCAACTATAATGCTTGTAAACACTAATACCTAGTCTAGGCAGTGCTGTTTTATAAGGAAACCGGCACTATTTTGGTAGTTTAGTGTGTCACTGTGGTGATACCGCCAGGCATACAGTCCCCGGGGTTTTCTGTAAGCATTTACATTCACAAAGGCTACAGCATGACGTTCCATCCCCTGATCCAGCCAAGTCAAGCCCATAGCTACTATTAAATATAGGAGTAGTCCCATCAAAGTAAAACTCCCTTGCTCTAAGTGCTTTGTCATATTCAGGTTTTAAAGAGTAATTCTCTATAAAAGCAGCAGCCAAGTCTTAAATGATTCTGCAGCTCACAGCAGGAACTTCAACAAGATGCAAAGACAAATCACTCCAACAGCACAAAGTGAAACAAATTGGACCTCAGCACCCTGGAGTCAGGGTGGAGATCTGGAGAGAGATTGAAACCTCCTCTAGCACTTGTGCTTGGCTCTGAAGTGGTAGCAGGCTCCCCGCATGCCGCACCCTTCTCGAATGCTGTCTCTTGGCTCACCAGGACTCACTACTCCAAAGGGCTGGGCATTTTTATCACCAGATTAAATCAGGCAGGGGCCTTGTTGTTCAGTGGCTATGAATATGAGGCATCTTTAAGTCAGTGGCCTGGGCAGGAGGCTCAGAAGATCAAGCAGTGCAGCCCATTGCCATGTACATGGGATTGCTGCTCCTGTGGCACCCCATATGTGGATACCCTGCATCACAGGAGTGTTTTTTAGTCACACAACCTAATATGTATGTGCATCGTCATGGTATGACTGGGTGTGGGGATGATGGTTCCTGTATTTTGGTTCCAAGATAGATGTACTCTAGTCATGCCACTAGAGAAGACGAAAGGATCCTTAAGGGAGAGAGTAGCAGGGATGGTTTGTGGTTGGCATAAATCATTCTAGGGTGCCACAGCTGATTCATAGGCTATAGGCTGGGCATCTTTTATCTAATACATAGTATATTATGTCAGAAAGATCTTCAATGCAGAAAGATCTAGTCACTTGGATTTACTTGCAGAGGATAAAAGGAAGAAAATTTAATTTGTAAGAATCAGGGGGAAAAAGCTCTCTGTAGGCCTGTTGATTTAGACACAGCCAGCATGGTGACAGCAATGCAGTATCTAACAGCATCTACCAGACATATATGTGTAGCGAAGGTGGATGTGGTTGTATATAAAGTCAAAGCCTGATCTCCCAGTCTGTATACAATTACAGCCGCAAATTTCAAGTTGCATTATGTAGACAAATAATGCTTTGTCCAAATAGCGGTGCTTCCCTTTGTGATCTGATGCTTTGCTGTCTCTCTGAGCCAATAAAGCACTTTGAAATTTAATAGGGAATTGTCTCTCCATAATAGAAATGAATTCAGAGTGGTGATTATATAGATGCAGACGCAATTTCTGTTTGGTCAAGCCAGAAATGTTTGTTGGGGTGGTGTGGTCCCATGAGAACAGCACATGGCAAAAGGGATCTCAAATTGGACCAGAAATTGTTTGTCTGTTTGGCAAAAAAAGAGTCCTGAAGCCTGAGGGGAAGAAGTAATTAGATAGTGAGCTGGGATTGCTGACAGACCACTGAAAGTCCCGCTTAGCCAAGCCACTCTCTCATTCCATGGGGGAAGGGAGGACAGCAAGCCTCTGGGAAGATCATTGGTGGGGTTGTTTCCCACATCAAATCATGCAGGAAACCTTTTAATTTTTTGGTTTTGGAAGTGAAAGAAAAAGAAAACACTCCAAACTAATAGAAATACAGGAATGAATGGAAGTGTGGCAGGATGGAGGGCTAAGTTACAGTGCGGCAGCATCCCCATCTCATGACCTGGGGGCACCCTCAGCAATGGGTGACACTAATTCACAGGTGACAGCCCACGGAAATCTGCCCCTGAAACAAGAGTCTATTTGTTTGAGCTGAGATGGTGCTGTTCTGCCTGGACCAAATCCTTCCTCATTCACTCTAACAAGTTTGACAGAGGTATGATTGATGGAAGCAGGGTGGGCTTGAGGCAGAACACAAATCCATGCCCGGAAACGATGGCCCCACTGAAATCACTGGGACAAAACTGCCATTGACTTTGCCGGAGCTGTGATTTTCATAGAGTTTAAGGTCAAAAAGAGACCGCTCATAACCTCCACCCTGACCTCCTGCATAACTCAGCCCCTAGAATTTTGCTTGCTGGTTTGTTCAGTGGAGGGAATTACATTTCCAAGGAGGAATTTTTTTGTTATGTTTGTTTTGTCTTTAAACTCCAAAACAAAAGGCTTGGGAGTTTGTATCTGCACTCATGCAAGCTGTGTGAAAATACTGCCATTGTTTAGTTCCATTGTTTCGTACCAGTTTTAGTATCAGGATCTCATCCAGGGTTGGCTCTTGCCCATCGCGTAGGCGAGGGAAGGGATTGCATTTGAGCTGTTAGAAATGTGCCACGTTATTTCTCTGCCTTTCCTAGAAGCCTTTCAGAACATCCACTCTGGGTGGTGGTGCATGCAGTTGGAGGGATGATTGTTCCTTCTGCATAGTATGATTTAACAAGGCATTAATCATCTGAGGAGCTGCAAGACTTGAAGGACTGGGAAATGCCATATAGGTCAGTAAGACCAACAGCAATTACAGCTGGTCATTTATTAGATGCTTAGAATCAAAGAAAAACACAGGTCAAAAGGGACGCTGGGTCTCTAGCCCAACTTCCCGCTCAAAGTTGGGCCAACTTCAAAGTTCGATCAGGTTACTCACGGCCCTAGTGTTTGACCACCTTCACTGATTGGTTTGGTTTGGGGGTTTTGTTATATATCTAGTCAGAATTTCCCCTGCTGCAACCCTGCAACCTGTGTCTATTGCCCCTTATACTTTCGCTGGGCATCTCTGAGAAAAGTCTGTTTCCGTCTCCTTTGTAAATTCCCTTCAGGTCACCAAAAAAAGCAGACAAACAGCAGGTAGATCCTCTGTAGACTTCTGCAAATGATTTGATTCTGAACAGCCATGAAGCCTGATATCTCAGACCCCTGAGAGCATGAGCATCGCTGAGTAACCCCATTCTGCCTGTGCCCCATGTCAGGTGCTTCAGGGGAAGACAGGCACACAGAAAGGGGAAATAAAATGAGACAGCAAATACCTGGGCATTTATATCTGGTTCTTAATGGACCCAATGCAAAACGGTTCACGTTGTGTCCTCACAAGGTTGTCCAGCCACAATGCACTGCCCGGTTCAGTGCCGAGTCCAGCTCTTCTGGACACAGCAGGCAGAAGACAGCATCAGGGACCCAGAACCCCAATCCCAGGGTAGAGTAGCCTGAGAATTATTTCAAAAAGTACTATTTGGGCATGTTTCTCTAGGTACCATAATCCAGAGTGCGCTGTGCACCAACCACCAGTGCTCCTGTCCTTCAGCAACTCTCTCTGTCCTGATCCTGAGCTGCAGGGTGACACAGGAGGCAGCAAGAGCCTTGTAAATGCCAGGGGTTCCCAAGTGTATGGCATGGTCCCTCCACTGGATACTCGGCCAAGGCTTCCCAAGCACAAAGGGACAGAGCACGGTGCATTGATTAACTCAGCTCCACGCACCTCAGTGAAGTCCAGGTCACCCAGGACATGAGTGACCAAGCCAGGAATGCTCCCCCATCTTTCATTCACAAAACACCCTCCCTTCTTTATCAGGAGCCTCTGGCATTTTTCAAATGCTCTGACGCTGACCCTACCTCCTGCCGTGTGCAAACTCCACAGCATCAGCCCCACGGTCAATAAAAATGGTAAAAACCTTCTTCAGACTCACATGGCTGAAACGAATGCAGATCCCTGGGCCTCCTCTCCTCCAGGCTCCGCTTAATTAGGGAGCAGCCAGCAAACCACAAGTGTGCTCACAAAAGAAGCTTGCGTCTGAAGGGCTTTGACTGCAGCTCTTTGTAACTGGTCACAAACATCTGGTGCCTGGCAAGCTCGCCTGCCTCTTGGAAGGGGTTTCCAATGAGAAAATTCCTGTAGGTTGCACCTGAATTCTCCACAGCACACCGGGCAGCGCTCGGATCTCTCCCCTGGCTCCTCTTCTAAGCTGCCAGCTTTGCAGAAAAGCCATTTCTGGCTTCCCCATCACGGCCTCCCCGCCCGCCCCAACGCATTTTAAACAGTACGCATGGTCCGATAGGGAACAATTATTCCCTTGAATGTTTGTGGGTTGATAAGAAGCCTTGCAAATTCACGTGATAGTGTTGGTTCCAGTTTTATTGGCACAAGGAAATGGAGCCCATGGTGGGGACGGTCCCCCCAGAGGAGGAGGGAATAAGGGTCATTCTTTTCTCCTTATTTTGTCACCCCTTTCCCTTTTACGTGCACACATAAGTGTGCAGCTGTGCTCAAAAGCCAGTCTCAGGGAGACTTCCTTAAGTATCTATTGAAGATTAAATGATCTCATGTGCAGCCTGTAATGATGGCCACTACCAAAAATTGTTCCCATCTGAAAGCTGCCCAGCGCTGCATGATCCAAAACGGGCTGCTGACCTCAGAAGAGATCCCAGCGGGCAAACCACATCAGAGAAACTCACCCCACCACAAGCACCACTAATTGTCCCCTTGTCTGCAGGCTCTGAGTGAAGGCAGCTACTAAAGGGGGCAGGGGAACTGTACTCTCAGCTTGTATTACCGAGTGACTTTCTCCTAAGCCTCATTTCCAGCATGTTTGGGGAGATGCTGTCCCCAAACCTCACTGCTATGAGGTATCTTTTGTCTGGCAAAAGTCATCGCGCCCCTAATGTAACTCCAGAAAAAGCCAATAAAAATTGTCCCACCCACAGGGGCACGCGTTGGATTTGGCCCTGCAAATCAACTAAACGTAATCATAAGCCAAATAACGCAAAACCAGACCCAGCCTTGGTGCAGAAAGAGGCAAACCTGCCATGAGCAAGGACGATTTGACTCAGACTAGCCCCAAAAAAACGGCACGCATCTGTTGTCACTGCATTTCCGCAAGACTCTGGTGAGCAACGAAGCTGGTGAGGGGTCTGGAGAGAAAGTCTTATGAGGAGAGGCTGAGGGAGCTGGGGTTCTTCAGTCTGGAGAAGAGGAGGCTGAGGGGAGACCTTATCACGGTCTATAACTACCTGAATCGGGGGTGTAGAGAGGTGGGAGGTGGGGTTCGGTCTCATCTCCCAGGTCACAGGAGATAGGACAAGGGGAAATGGCCTCAAGTTGCACCAGGGTAGGTTTAGATTGGATATTAGGAAAAATTTCTTCACGGAAAGGGTTATCAAGCATTGGAATGGGCTGCCCAGGGAAGTGGTTGAGGCACCATCCCTGGAGGTGTTCAAAAGACGGGTTGATGTGGTGCTGGGAGATATGGTTTAGTGATGGTGTTGCTTTTTGTTTGTTGTGTGGGTGTTTATTTTTGTCAAAATTAGGTTGACGGTTGGACAAGATGACCTTTAAGGTCCCTTCCTACCTAGACGATTTTATGATTCTAAATTACAACCAGCTCCCTGCTGTGGCTCTTATTCCCCAGTGAAGGTTGCAAGCATCAGCATGGTAAAAGGATCTTGATGGGTAAAAATTATGCTTCCATTTAAGAAGACCAACTAATGGCACCTTGTGCATCTGCCACTGAATTAACAACATCAATTTGAAACTGTACGTAAGCCGGGCAACCGGTGAAGCGAACAGCTTGCTTACATTAGGAGGTCTGGCTGAAGGGAGACCTTAGGCTTTGTTTCTCCGGAGGGGTTGTGATCAGCTAACAGGAAAGCGGATACTTTCTTGTGGGTATTCACATTTTTGCAGATTGGATTCCTTATGTATAGGAAGGGTGAGACCTCTCAGATCGATGTGGGCGAAAAGGAGTGGGAGACTGCAGAATAATATTTGGGGAGCAAAGGGAGCGCAGTTACAGCAATGGTAAAACGCACGTGTACGTTCCGGAGAGCAGGGCTACGGAAAAAAAGACGCGAACTCAAGTTGCGGGGTCACTTTCACCCCCTCCCTCCCAAGAGTCTGGATTTGCCTCCTTCCGCACCCTGCCAAGAAAAACAAAGAGACTACATATGAAAATGCAGCCATCTGGGGAGCTGCTCCGGTGCGCAAAACGTAGGTGTCTAATGCCGTTTTAGGCACTGCTGGGGATCCAAGATATTCCCGTGGGGCTGGATACGGCACCGGACCCACGGCAAGCTCCCTCCTTCCTGGGGCAGCAGCCGGGGGCCGGGCAGGGAACGCCGGGGCATGGAAAATCGCACTCGACGCCTACGTTTGGGCATCTGAACAGCTCCCCCAGAGCCCCCTGTGTTTGGACAGTTGGAGTTAATCATCGAAGGGAAACGGAGCTGCAGTTAACGAGCTGAGCGCTGTGAGGTTTGGTAGCAGAGAGGATAAAATGGGAAAGGATTGGAGCACGGGGGACAGTCCGGCAGAGCCCGCGGAATGAGGATGGGGAGGAGAGCATCCAAGGAGAGCAGCTGCCAACAGCTCGGAAAAGGGTTTCAAATTCCTTCTGCGCCACACCGAAGTTTAGTCATAAATGACAACGGGGGACCCAGGACAGAGGGATATTTTCTGAAGGGTGTGATCTGCTGGTTTTTTCGATTCTTATGCCTTCCACATGTCTGAACGCCTCCCAGTCACGTCCTCTGCACATGCCGTGCGGCACGGCCGCCTTATCCTCCCTGCCTTGCGGACGGACATCTGGAAGCACGGAGGGATGTTTTCGGCAGCCCACACGGCAGTCTCAGGCCTGACCCCGGTTGTTGAGAATGGGAGTTTAGGCCCCAAACTTCCTTTCTGTGCCTTTGAAGCTGGGCTACAGCTCGATGGGTGCTTGCAGGGGAGACAGACTTCCCGGCTTAACCCTTTCACCCCACGCCTGTCCTCCCTCGGTGGGTAAAATAGTGGGTATTTCTGTGCTCTGTTTAGGGATTATGACTTTTATTACCAGCAATTAATTTTTCTAATGGAGGACTAAAATAATCCTCTAAGGACAGTGTAACCCAACCCGTCAAGCTTCCCACCACTCCCAGTCCCCCTTCCCTCCTGAGACATGAACAGCCCCAGAGTATGGGGCAGCTCAGTGCCCCACTTACCCCACTCTTCCTCCCAAATACCCCGTTATAGAAAGAAGAAAGGGAAAGGGAAAGAAAAGAAGAGGAGAGGAGAGGAGAGGAGAGGAGAGGAGAGGAGGAGATCCACAGCTCTTGGTTGGAAACTTTTACAAACACAAAATATTCTCAATGTTGCTGCCCCTGAACTATGACTGAAGAGAAAATGTTTGGGTCCTCGCTGTGGCTTGTTTTATTCACTAGATTTCACTTCCACCAGCAGCTTAATCAGCGCAAATCAAATTACGCCTCCTGTTTCCTTATCTCCAGAGCGCTGACACACTGGCAAGCGGCTTATCTCAGCATGGCAGGAGCCAGCGCCTTCCTTGGGGGTAGGACAGGAGCTCCACAGAAGCTGCTTGTAGTGGGAGAGGGAGTATAAATCAGGGAGAGCTCTGGCTGGCTCTGCTCCCCAGCAGCCAGGTTACTTGCTCGGGGCAGCGCAGGGGAAGCCGAAGTAGGAGATGCCCGGGGAGGGGGGTGGAGGCTGCCTCCTCCCTGTGGATTCCCTGTGGAAGCCAGGCTTTGGAGCCCGGTTTACTCTGTAAAGAGGAGGCGGTGGTGGACGTGTCTGTGGGGCGGTTTGCAGAGCTGACACGCTGTTTTTTGCAGCCGCCGCGTCCTTCGTGTTGCTCCCGCGGCCAGTCCTCCCTCCTGCCTGGGAGAGGAGGGTTATTTCACGGCAGAGACGTGGGGTACGGGGACGGCGTGAGCTCATCCCACCGCCCAGGGAGCACAAACCCTCAAGAGACCCCCTTGGCCTACTCTGACCTGGGGGGGGTGAGGGCACACAGCCAGCCCCCGGAGCCCCTCGGTGATAGCGTCGGCTTTGCCCGCTGCTTTGAGACGCCTGTAAAACAAGAGGCAGGAATATGAACGTGCTTATTCCTCCCGTCCCTTGCACCGCCGGGAGCAGGCCGGAGCCCCGGGCGCTGGGATAATAAACTGGCTCCGCTCGCCTCGCACTCCTGCCAGTTTTACCTTGATTGCGGGGGG
>VXAK01017238.1:184851-222285 GCA_013399435.1 Arenaria interpres | reverse complement strand
CCTCAGTGGGGGTCTCACCTACCCAGCCAGGCCACCTTCGCCCCTCGGGGGGTCTGCGCTGCACACCCACCCTCCCGCAGGGCAAGGCTGCAGTGCCGGGGGCCCACACGCACCCGCCGCCTGTCCTCGAAGGCCAAAAAACAAAAGCGGCTCAACCCCGTTTTTCCCGAGGCTTGCGTGTGTTTAAAACCCGATTTCGCCCCGCGAAGTCAAACCGGGTCCCTNGGGGGAGTGCGGGCGGGACGCGGGGCGGAGCGGGGCAGCCCCGCCGGGAGGAAGCGGCGCGGCGGGCAGGGCCGGGCCAGGCGGGGTTGCGCGGAGGCGCCTCACCCCCTTCTTCTCCCCGCAGATCTTCCAATGGAGGCAGCTGGAGAACCTCTATTTCCGCGAGAAGAAGTTCTCCGTGGAGGTGCACGACCCGCGCAGGTGAGAACCGAAACGAGCCGAGCCGGGCTGAGCCGGGCTTTACAGTTCCAAGCCGGGCTGAGCCGTGCCGAGCCGGGCTTTACAGTTCCGAGCCGGACTAAGCCTTGCCGAGCCGGGCTGAGCCGGGCTTTACAGTTCCGAGCCGGACTAAGCCGTGCCGAGCCGGGTCGTGGCGATCCGCGCTCCCCCCGCCTCTCTGCCGGGCTCGATAGCTGCGTGCCCGTAAGCAGAAGGCGGTGAGTACCGAGCCGGGAGCTGCTGCTTCTTTCCAGCAGGACATTTTGGGTTCGGGTGGGTGTTTTTGAGGATGAGTTTCCCCTCGGTTTCTAGCGGTATTTTATTTTATTTTATTTTTCCCTTCCCTCTGTTTTGGCACCTTCTGACCCCCGGGGCTGTGCAGCTCCGGTGCCGGCAACCCCTGTGCGTGGAAAAGGGGGTTGCCTTGTCCCCCCGTTGCACTTGGAGCCTGGAGATGGGCGCCAGATTTTGTACGCACATGCTTCCTTGTAAATAAATATTCAGTAGTGCAACTGAAAGGAATGGCACAATACCAGAGGTTTACCGACAGCCTGGATGAAAGCCCATCAGTCTTTTTGGCACAGGAGTCTTTTTTTTGTCTTTTTTTTTTTTTTTTTCTTACTTGAGAGACCAAACGAGGGAGGGAGTTCAAGTCACTGAGCTGCATCTAATCGGTCTGTTCTGCACCCCTTGCTCGTTTGTGTTAATGGATGGTTACTGCAGACAGTGACCAGTGTGTGTGTTGCTCTGTGAAGTTGCTCTCCCTAAAAGCAATGTCCCGCTTGCAAAATAAGTACGGACACGACTGATGGAAACCAGCTCTCTTCCCAGGCTGATTTGATGTGCTGCTGGCAGCAGCGTGTTCTGCTGATGGCTCAGCTGTGATCCTGTTTCACCTGTTCCCTGTGCCTATCTGTCTCTAATATATGTGCTTTTATTAGGGGAATTTTGCATGCAGTTTCTGTGCCTGTTTGCCCTGGTGTGAACGCGGTCACACACCACAACAGCGGTGCCTGGCTCCGCGGGTGCGTTTTGTTAAAGCCAAAAACGGAGTGGAGCAGCTCGTGCCGTTGTGCAGCTCCAGGTCAGCAGAGCCTTGAAGCATCTGCTTAATATTAAGCATGTAAATAGTCACGTGAAATCTAGCAGAGAAAATTCCCGAAGTTGGGAATATGCTGGGAGATTTTCCAGCGACGGGAGCCGGGGGTGGTATAATCCTTCCTCCACCGAGGCTGCCGAGGCGTCAGAAACCCCCTAAAAACGCCCAGGCTGACCGTTTCCTGTAAGCAGCGATTGCAAGGAGAAGAAACCAAATAGCTCAGGGACGTTAAAATCATGACGATATTTGCAACTCAGTGTCATGCATGAAACGTGACCGAACAGAGGAACCTCTCCTGTCTCATTTGTACTTAGATGATAGGAATTACTGACACAGGCGAGCTTCCGTTTTTCATTCCATTGCACCCTTTCTCTGAATCAACACCAAGATGACAAACCCCTGTCCCGGGTTGTCAGCCTGGTCCTTTCTCACTCCGAGGGAATTCAGTTGGTTGATTTTCATATTCAGAGAGTACTACCACCGGCCGGGTCAAAACGGTACGCTGGCTGTAAAGCAGCAAAGCACGTTGCGGTGGCGTGGTGGGAACACAGCTCGGGTTGTAGCCTCCCAGCCAAGTGGGATGGACTCCTGTCGAGGAGTTGTTCGGCGTGTGGAGGCGGAGGAGTAGCCAACGCGGTGCTCTCTCCGCGTTCCTCTCCGTGTAGCCAAACCAGAGCCTGAGTCAGCGAAGCCACGCTCGCAGGGGAGCAAGCACGGCTCCGTGGTTGTGGCCAGGGCTGGGCAGCACAACGTATGTTTTTAAGCCCTGCCTCTGCCCGTGGCTTCCTGTCCCAAACAAGCCATTTAACCTCTCTTCATTGTAGTTACTTATCCTGTAAAGGAGAGAAATTATACATTTTTAGGGGGTATCAACAGGGTTAATTCCGTAGCGCATGTGGCATGTGTGGAGGGAAGACATGGAAAAAACACCCAGCTTTCAAGGGTCCCCGAAATACAGCTGTGAAAAGCGAGTCCGCAGCTCTGACCAGCTAAGCCTGCAGACTTTCTAATGGGATCTGCAGTTTTGATGGGAAACGTGTACAGATCCCCAAAAGGAAAAAAAAAAAAAAAAAAAGGAAATAACTGCTTTTAAGATGAGAAGATGAATGGCTTGCAGAGTATATTTCTGAGTTCAAAACAAGTAACTGCATTTGAACTGAAGAGGATGATACCAGAATTAAGGCTTTAGCCCATATTTGAGTGCCTTAGAGCCTTATATTCCAATATGCTGCCGTGGTTTGTGTCCCATAAAGCATCCAGAATTGGATCCCCTCTCTAACCTTAACTTCAGGAGCACCTCCCAGCACAGCCTTCATTCCCTGTCCGGTTACAGGGATGAGGCAGCCCAGCATCCATCCTCATTAGGACCATCAGCCGCTGTCCTATTGCATCCGTAGAGAGTTTTCTCTCAAGAATAACATTCGTAATGGGACACGGTCTTCTGCTCCAGTCGCATGGAAAGGACCCGGCACAGGGTAACACTGAAACATGAGATTCCAGTTGTCTCAAACCTTGTTTGCATTGGCTGCGGCTGTTTCCTCAGAGAAATTTCACTCCGATTTGTAGCTTCACAATTTGACTTTAACACATTTTGCAGCACTGAAAAGGCCCTGACACAAGAGGTCTTCCAGGCTGAACCTGGCCAGCAGCTCCCATTTCACTGTAGAGTTTTGCTTTTCTTTTATTCTTGGCTCTATCACAACTGTCTTTGACCATGTGCTTCCCCTCTCCACGTTCACCTCCAGTTTTGGACAGGACAGTAGCCCAAAGGCACCAGAGGAGAGGTGGCCAGTGCAGTGCTGGAGGGGGACATTAGGAAGAAATTTTTCACAGAAAGAGCAGTCAGACACTGGAATAGGTTGCCCAGGGAGGTGGTTGAGTCACCATCCTTGGATGAGTTTAAGGGTCGTTTAGATGTGGTGTTGGGGGATATGGTGTAGGGAAGAACTTTGTAGAGTAGGGTAGATGGTTGGACTCGATGATCCCAAGGGTCTTTTCCAACCTAGATGATTTTATGATTCTATGAACCACTGCCTTAGCAGGCTTGAGGACTTCGGAGTGCTGAGAAAGGAGTCAACCATCCCTTGCACTGCACAGCTCCTGGGCTGTCCTGCAGTGTCAACTCCACATCTGCGTCACACAGAGTGTCTGCTGGCTATGGACAGTGGCAGCCCCTCTGTAGCACACCCTGCTCCCCAGGCTGTCTCTTTCACTGGCACCTCTTCACCATCCATGTCACAGAATCGCAGAATCACATGGGGTTGGAAGGGACCTCTGGAGATCATCTACTCCAATCCCCCTGCCAGAGTAGGTCCACCTAGAGCAGGTCGCACAGGAACATGTCCAGCTGGGTTTTGAATGTCTCCAGAGAAGGAGACTCCACCACCTCCCTGGGCAGCCTATTCCAGTGCTCTGCCACTCTCAAAGAAGTTCCTCCTCATGTTTAGGTGGAACTTCATATGTTCAAGTTTGTGCCCCAAAACGTTATATTTCTGAGCTAAACTGTGTAGCAATGCTCACATTCGTTTCAGAATCATACTCCACCACAAGACTCTTCTTAACAGACTGGAGAGGGGGACCTCACTTATTTGGGGCTCTGTAGATCAGCACCTTGGTTTACTCCAGCCAGCGCTACATCCCTGCGGTGGGAGGAGTTCCACAGACCAGGACTCTGTGAGCCTGTGTATGCCGGTGTCAGGGGCTCTGCTGGTGGGGTTAGAGTTGAGGGGTGGGGAGGAATAATCAAGTGGTTTTGGTACAGCTGTGAAAGCATGGGGAAACCTGACCTGTGGTTTTTGCTAATATTTGAGGACAATTGGGAGTCCCAGAGAGGAAATGTTTAGCTCTTATTTTTCCTGTTTTCATATTCACTCAGCTAATCGCTGAGTAACATTCTTCTCTCCAGGGCAGCCCTCTCTGAGCCTCACAACTCCCCTTTCCCATACAACATGGCAAATCCTGCTACATCTCTTTGCAAGTGAGGAAATCAAGGTGCCTGAAGAGTTTCTCCCACGTTCTCTAAAGCAGCCATTGATCTTGTGGATCTTTAGTTGTCATCTGGGTCCCAATATTTGAGAGCCACCGTCCAAAGCCAGAGGTAGCGCGGGGTGTGAGTGCTTGGCCTTGGGTGTCTCAGCATGTGATGAGACACAGAGGATTCATACATGCTTTGGCATTGGTGGCTCCCCTGAGACATGTAGCAGGTCAGCATCAGCTCAGCCAAACCCAGGAATACAGTCTGAACTGGACAAACTGGATGATCTTTACTGTTAGTCCTCTGGAGCTTGCTAACTCAAGGAGTTATTTAAAGTAAATGCTCTCCTGGCTTCATTAGCTATTTACTGCTGTTCTGGAAGCATTGTTCCCCATTACCACAAGGGTGTGCACGGTAAAGACAGCAGCTTTTATGATGAGGTCTGTAACAGGTTCTGCTGCAGAAAACAGTCTGAGCAAACCGTGGTGTAACCCCAGTTCCTTCTTTTCTCCTCTCCAGGGCATCTGTGACCAGGAGGACATTTGGGCATAGTGGCATCGCTGTGCATACGTGGTACGCCTGTCCAGCACTAATAAAGTCTATCTGGGCTATGGCCATTAGTCAACATCAGTTCTACCTGGACAGAAAGCAAAGCAAGGTAAGCATGTTGGAGATGGGAAATGCATGTTGTGGTGGGTGAGTCCTTCTCACTCCCCACAGTCCCAGCAAGGTCAAGGCCAGATGGTGGCTCCTTTCCCTCCCTCCCTTTCCATTTGAGATCAAAAAGAGGTAAATTGACTCAAAATCTTTGGCTAGATTGAGGGAATTTGTATGGAATTCATGTCTGTGGGAGTGAGGACTGAAGGAAAGGTTGTACTGAACTGTGGCCAAATTGGGGGAGCCAAAGTTTGTGAGCAGATAGGGTTGTGTCCCTTTCTGGTTGGTTTCCACATGTCTTCTGGTTCTTGAACTCTGTCGTAAAGTTAGGACAGCTTCCAATAACTGAGTTCAAAGTGGCTTCACACTTTACACCTGCTTCTGAATCCTTCTTGCTGTCCCTTGCTTTTTGCTGTCATGTTTTCCTAGAAGTGAGGGGTAGGGATATTATTTCTCTCTCCACACACAGAATCTCACAACAGGAGGAGGGGGACAGGATGCTGGCAGCCTGGCCTTAACAGGGAAACTGTCTTGATCCAGTGCTGCACAAAGGGCTGCTCGGTGCACAAAAGAAACCACCTTGAAACCAGAGGAGTGTGTGTTGTCCCTCTTAATTCCTTTCGTCAGCAGTAATTTTAGGCCTACGCAGGAGCAGTGGGAGATCGCTTTGATCACTTTGAGATCACTTTGAGACAGAAGAGAGATTTCTCATGCAGATGCCCCTCTCCCTGTGAACATACATGAGAATTTACAGAGAAGGTAGAGTCTGTATTGAGAAGGTACCTTTTAATACAGCTGCCTGCATTGCCCCCCATCTCCGGTGAGATGGCAGGAGTGTGCAGGGTGATGTTCCTCCAAATGACTGAGACAATTTTAACATCTTGCTATTGCTGAAAGCACTGCCCGTGTTTTCAGGCAGGGGCTGCTCCTTCCCTTGCACAGACCATGGCCCCATTAGGTCCCTCCATGAGCCAGTTCAGCCCACTAAACTGGCAGAAAAAAAATATTTCTTTTTCCGGATTTTTTCTTTGCTGCATTATTTTTCTGTCAGTGAAATGACTGGAATTGTCTTGCTGAAATTGTGTAAAGGGCCAGCAGTGTGAAATTAGTCCAGTTCACTCTAAACCCTTCTGACACCGCTTTCCCCATCATGATCTCTGTGGCTATTGTAGAGTGGATAGGATTTTCAGATGCCTTGGGCAGAACGCGTGGTTACATCCACTTTGGCCATGTCCCATCTAGTGCAAAAAAACAGGATTCACCTTAGTTGCTGCGAGTTGTGTTGAATTTAGGGGTGTAGGTAACTTCCCACCCTTGCCTGAGTGCCAGCTGTGAAAATGGACAAAATTGCACCCTCACCTGATAGCCGGTAATGCTTTCCTGCCCACCTCAGCAACACCAGGGCAATGCATAGCCCTCTCTGTTTTGCTATCAACAAAGGCAACTCAGCAAACAAACAGAAGTTTATTTTTTCTTGCTTTTAGCCAGATGGATTTGCTGATCTAGCTGCAAGGTATTTAGGGCACAAGCAACCAACAAACAAAAGGAGGTTCCCTCCTACTCCCGTTTCATTGGTAAGAAACTGGGTCTCTTGAATGCCCAGGACTTCCCTTCAGTGACTTCTTTTGTTGATGGCAGATTGTGTTTCAATCTGATCTCCCCTTTCTCACAGGCCTACAGACAGCACCACCCACCAGCCCTCGTTTGTCAACCTGTCACGTCTGTGGCCATGTCAGCATGCTTTGTCACAATAATCCTGGTGGTCACGCTGGGGCTTTGAAGTTAAGGCATACAAATATTTTTGTCCCTTTCTCTTAAGGAAGCTGATATTTTAGTCTGTTGTCCTCGCCTTTGACATGACACTGTCAAGATTGATAGATCCATCAATTTTAATTGATCTGTTCAACTCATTCCGCTGGTCACTTCAGGACACTGTACTCATGTGCGCTTTGCTTTTGAAAACCAGTAAAACATACTCCAGAGTGAAGCGACGTGAAATGTCTTTGTTTCAACTCTCAAGGGCTTAGACAAACATTTATTTGAGTTTCAGGTCGCATGGGTTTGCATCCCCTTAAATCTCAATCCCCACTTCAGCTGAATCCCCAACTTCAAAGCGAAACTTAGATATTCCCTCCTTTCATGTTCAAACTTGGCATTTCATATGGTTTTGACAAAAGAAAGAAAAATAAAAACAAACTTAGAAGAAAAAGCTTGCTGGAGCTCACTGCCACTGAGCCTTCACTCCAGCGATACAGATAAGATGGCAGGAGATACGACAGCGATAAAGCAAGCTTGAACTCCATTCTGTTCACATAGCTGGGCACCAGTTAGATCTGGACCTTCTGCACAGCTCCACTGGAAAAGACCTTTCACTTGATTTTAAAAAAAAGAAATAAAACCAGCTTTGCCTGGATTTTGACCCTTTTGCAAGGAAATGTGTTCCCAGCCTTCTTTGCAGCCTCAGTCTGCATTGAACTCCTGCCAGCTCGCCAAGTTCCCAGCATCTTGCTCCCTGCTGATCTCTCTCTCTCTGCTATTGAAGCGTAGCGTGGAAACTGAAAAGATCCCCGGCTTTCTGAGTGAACATGTCAGTGTGCAGAACTCCTGTCAGCTCCCCTTTTTTTTCAGGAGACAGATGCAGCAGGACTTCAAGGCATGTCTTTGCTCTGTTGACTGCACCGAGTCAATCAAGCACTTGGCCTAGAAGCCTTGAGAAGTCCCTGTTTCTGGGAATTTCCAACAGCACGTTCCTCCAAGCGCAAGGCTTTTTGGCTGAATGAACCAGTAGAAAATAGGCCAAGGGTTTCAAAAAGATCACCTGCAGCAAAGCCCCATCACTGCAAGCAAGAGGGATAAATTCATCCCTGGTGTCCGTCTACTCTTGCTTTTCACTGATGGATTTTTCTTCACCCTCTGACCCTGTCAGAACAGCACTGGGGATCAGTTTGGCCCCATGCTCTGAAATGACTCATGAATGAGCCGGTCTCCCTCCATGTAAATGAGACTTGGCAGGTCTGCGCTAAGTGCTTTAAGATTTTTGAGCCTGGAGGGACTGCGGGGCCCGAGGGAGCGCTAATGGGATGTAATCTAGCTTTGCACTATTGTGCTGTCAGTACAAAGTCTAGCCCAGGCCTCGCGCTGGCTGCTGCTCAGTGGCCTGTATGAAATGAGTTGTTGGTCTGATTCCTGCTGCTGATGAGTGCCCGTCCAAAGCACCAGACCACCCGACGCTGACTGGCATTGCTGCAGGCAGCAGGGATTGAGCAGCGTAGAAAATTAACCCCGTTCCTTTCAGGAGATGCTCCATCCCAACTGTTTAGTGCAGGGCGCCTTTAGCACAACTGTGGTCGGATCTAAAAACTTCACCAAACCTTCAGCAGGTTTGGATCACACCCTCTGTGGATGAAGATCACTCTGCCCTGCCGATCCGTTATCTTCTCTCTTCTGGTTTGCTTTTCCTCTCCAGGGGTGCCAGGCTTTGGCCTTACACTGTTTTTTCACTCGCCCTGTGTAGGGCACACTTCCAGCTGCTGCTGGCTTGGCGTGCTGGCCAGGACCACAGCCTCCAGTTGCATTGCCTTCACTCAGCGTTTTAGTGCCTAGTCAAACTGGTAGGACCAGAGTGTGCTCTAATTTGCAGTCTGAATATGAGTGGAAATAAACTACAGGGCTTCTCCCTGTAACTGTCCTACAAATACAGGAAAACCACTGCCTCGCAGAGCAGGAGGGCAGGATCTGTCTGTGCAGACTTGGGGTTTGTACCTGTCCTAGACATCTGCTGCAAAGACTCAGTATATTGGGTTAGGCAGATAACTGGGTTTGATCAGTATGGCTGTTCTTGGGGTTATACAAGGTATACATAACCCTACTTATATGTACATACAGCATATATACACCTGCCGGGGATAAATCACCAGGACAGCAGCAGTCTGAAGACTTGTTACCTCCAAAGATCTGGTGTTGCAGCAAGACAGCGGTTCGTGCTCAGGCTCCTTATCAGGAGTTCAGTAGCAGGAAATCTCGTTAGATAAAAGCAGTGACTTTCCTCTTCACCTAGAATTAATCTCCCAGAGCTATTTGGAGAGCACGTTTCACACACCTTGTTTCTGACCAGAAAAGTCAGATGCAAAAAGCTAAAAGAGTGCTCTCCTCCTCCTGGGGCTGATTCTGGGGAGGAGCTGCTGGAAACGAGAAGTGTCTAACTGGTTGTATCGTTAGTTTAAGAGGGTCAGTACTGGTTGCCTGGTCTGCTCTGGCTTCTTGGCAGGTAGTTCAGCCTCTGCCCTCAAATGAGTGAGTGCACACACCCTGTTCTTGGGGTTGTTGTGGAAATAAGCTTGTGAGGCATTTGGGTCCCTCTGAATGGTAATGATGGAGCCTATAAATACCCAAGAATATTAAATTATGATAATACTTCTGAGGATGTTTTCTGTAGAAGGTTCTCCCAGTGCTGTCTTCATTTGCAGTCTTAAATTAATCTTAAAAATACACTGTGCCACAGGGAGACATTTTACTTTCCTTATTATTTCACTGATGTGCAAACGGAGGCAGGGAATCGCTAAGAACTTAAGGTTAAGTGTCTTACCCAAAGCCCCACAGCAAATCAGTAACAGAGGTAAGAGTGAAGCTCAGTGTGGTGAGCGTTCACTCATCAATTCAGCCTTCGTTGTTGTTAAAATGATTTCTGCTTCCCGAGGATGTGAAATAACACTGAAAATCCCATCGCGGCAGGCATTCCTTGTAGTCTCATCTCGTGTTGGTTCCAGTGTGAACAGATCACGCCCTGGTACGTGGACATCAATCAGCTTCGGATTTGTTAGCACTATAATGAACTGTATGACCAGGGCTGAGAGTCTCTTCTGGCCTTGAGGAAGTGCAGAGGGAAATGCTCAGGTGAAATGGGGCTTCACCATCCCGTTGAACAAAAGTCTTTGTGTGGCTTTGGTACAATGTCCCAACAATCTTCTGTGTTCTGGGAAACAGGCATTGCAGGTCAGTAGCCCTGCAAGGCCAGGCTAATTGAAGCTCAGCAGCACAGGGCTTGTGAGATTTGGACAGTGGGCTGAGCTCCAGGCTCCCTCCATCCATGACTGAGGAGCTCACATGAGGGTCAGCGAGCAAGAAGCTGATTTTCAGGTTGGAGATGAAATAGTCATCTTTGCGTGCTGTGTTACAGACAGCAAGCTTCTTCCTGGTTGTCAGTTTCCTCCTTGTTAACATGGCTCGTTACCTGAAGCGAATTCAAGAACCAATACATAAAACAGAGCTTAGAGCATAAGCATTAGTTCAGAAGAGGCAGGAGGAAATTTTCCATGTGAACAGATTATTCCACAATGGCTTAATGAAAAATTTCCTGATATTTTTTTCTAAAGTGCGTGGAGATGACCCCAGTCAGAATGAGGTAGAGGACTAGAGTGGCTTTGGGCTTGTTCTGATATGGCAGTTGCTACTTTAAAGTGATCCTGAGACGGTAACTGGTCAGAAAAGGGACCGAAAAATTCTTGTGACCACCCAAGCCACCCTCATATGTAGGGTTCTTCTTCCTGGTAGTTCTAGGGATATAACTAAAGGGCCATCTCCAGCGACTTTGATCAGTGTTCTCCATCCTCTTGGTCGTGGTATGTGCCTGCTAGAGGCTGCCAGGAGAGTGGACTGAAGATAGATGGTGAGCTACTGGATGGGGTTTGTATGGCAGAGGCAAGGCAGCCACTGGGACTGAGTGAGACCAACCCTGCGAGCAGCTGCCCTGCTCATATCACTGTTCAGTGTTGCAAACCCCCGAGCCCTGAGCGTTTTCTGCCTTTGTTGGCTCGGTGGGCATAATCACAACTGAGCTCACTGCTCAATAAGGAGGCAGTTGTGGGGTTGCCTCAGCTGAACTTCCTGGGTATCTTCTTGTCTCGAATCCTTCCACAGTGGATGGAGAAAGATGACCTCTTAGGTTGCCAACTCATTTCCTCCTAAGATAGGAGGAGGACTAGTTGAGTGTTGGAGGTCCCTTCCAACTGGAATGTTCTGTTCTGTTCTGTTCTGTTCTGTTCTATTCTATTCTATTCTATTCTATTCTATTCTATTCTATTCGTTTACACAGTATGCATGTTTACTTTCCCCTGGAGGTGCCTAGATTGTTGACATTTGGTGATGTACAGTGGGTGACTCCTCCTGGAGTGGCCAGTTACTGAGCTGGGGATGGCTTTTGTTTCTTACTGGAGTAATGTTGATGCTTTGAAGAGGTCTCTCACAGTAGGGGCGTTGCATGCAACTTGTTAGTCTGGACCATAACCTGAATACGTTTTCCTGCCAGTATGTTCTTCCAACTTCCCATGACAGCCCATTTAAGCCGTGTCCTCACTGTGTCTTGGTCCAAAGCTCAGATTCAGAAAGGCCCCTCGTGGCTTCCTTTAGATGCTAAAGATGTCTTCAGCCTTTGGGCTTTGCAGTTTATGATGTTAGCATTTCTGAAGGGTTTGGTTTCTTATTGTATGTGGTAATTCAGTGAGTCCGTACATAGTTTGTTTAAGAGGGAAAAATGTCCATGGCAAAGCAGGGAAAATAACAAAGAGGAAACAATGCCAGAATTGCACCCACTTAAGACTGTAAAAAGTGCAGCAGTGAATACCGTGCCAGATTGCTTCTATTCTTGTAAAATAATACAAGTTTGCTGTGGAGGCCTGTTTCCTGCCACAGCAAAAGGACTTTTCCTTCTCTGAGCTTTAAAGAAGTGCTGGGTCATTACTAACTCCCGTGTCCATGTGCAGTCCAAGATTCATGCTGCAAGAAGCCTGAGTGAGATTGCGATTGACCTGACGGAAACTGGAACGCTCAAGACCTCAAAGCTGGCCAACATGGGGAGTAAAGGCAAAATTATCAGCGGCAGCAGCGGGAGTCTTCTGTCATCAGGTAGGTCATCCTTTATCCTGTAATCGGAGAGAATATGGTGGGAAGGGCCATGGCCATGGTATAATGGGGAGCAACCAGAAGCTGCAGTGCAGACATGGAAGTCACTTCCCTTTAGCCTTTCTGTTTGTCCCGTTGTCAGTCCGTCTCTCAGCATGTTGCCCACAAACAGCACAGGCAGCAGCTTCCCCCTCTCTCATTACTGCTGCTCGTTTCCTATTTGGCCCCAGGATGTCATCTCCAGCCTCTCACTCTCCAGCTGAGACCTGGTCTCTCTTCACAGCTTCTACCATAACCACCCCTTGGCACCCAGCTCATCCCTAGGCTTAGAGCACCTTCCTGTATGAGGAAGATGTAACCTGTGAAAGAAACCCAAGAGAAGTTGATCTAGAGGAGAGGTAAAACATGAGAAAAGGACCAGAGAGGGAGAGTCAGGAGGTTGTCTGTATTTCTTTGATACTCTTCTGTCAGTCTGAACAGGGCAAGCTGTGTGTAAAACAGTGCTAAATGCCACTCCAGGAGCGAAGCAAGGATTCATAGTTTTCAAAGAGCTTGAAGCTGCTCAGGTGAGAAGCTCTTCAGGAGGGCAAGGTTGCTAGTATCACTATAATTAACAGTTCCAGTCAATTAAATGTCCTTTGTTAAGCATCACATCAAGTTATCAAAACCGATTGTGTTGAGATGTGTAAGACCAGAGAATAACCTTCTCATGCTTGACAAGGGAAGAGTCCATCTAAGAACACAAATGCTTTAAAACAGCTGGTGTAGTAGATCAGCTTTGCATCACTGTATCTTTCATGTCTTTTAAAACCCACACTTTCCTGCTTGGAAAAGGTCCAGCAAGGGGTTAAAATGTGCAATGCTTACAGAGCTCCGGAGCAGCCTGCTGTGCAATTCCTTGCCTTGCCTGCAAACAGAGATGCCTTTCTGTTCCCTGGGTCTTCCTGATGCAGTGTACAATCCACCGTCTGTGCCTCCCATCGCTTAGGGAGTTGCAGTAGCTGAGGAGCTCCCGGACCCGGTGTCGGGTTGTTGGAGCTCTTTATTTGTTTGGCATTTTTTCCAGCTCTCCTGCTGGAAAGTAAATAATGTTAAGTACCCCAAGGAAGTTCTTTGGGTCTTTCCAAGATCTCAGCCTCCTGGGCACCATTCCCAAGTTTGTGAGAGCTATTTCGTAGTAATTCTGTTTTCATGTTAATACATTGACTTTTCATCTTCCTGGAAAAAAACGTGGGGGTCTGCTTCTACTCTCATACCAGGAGAGAGCAGTAGCCAGGTGAAAGCCAGCAGAAAGTCAGGCCCAGAAAAGCTTTTCTAGGGCCAGCACCTATCGTGGTTATGTGGATGGAAATCCCAAACTGGGAACTGCCCATGCTTTTATTCCTGTATTTTTTTGCTCCCTGCTCAATTTCCTTCTGGCTGAGTGTGAGGTTTGCAGACTCAGCAGAATTGCATTAGTGACTAGACCCATGCAGTGTTCATCGACCAGGTGAGTCATTTCTTCAGTCCTGGGTAGGTGGATCTGTCTACCTGGACACCTACGTAGGACTGTGAACCTCTGTTTCGGTTGAGGTGCTGCTGTTGGACTAGGTGAGCATGACTCCCTCCAGGTTCCTGTGCTCAGATCTGCTTTTTAGGTCCTACCAGCTGTGAGAGAAAAGGTCTCCCCAAAATGTTAAGGAGATCTGTGGAGTTTGCTGCTGCTGTGTGCCTTCCAGCAGCTACAAGGAAGTATAGAGAGAAGACAGAGGAGGACAGATACCAGGAATTGCTTCCACATGGTCACCCACACCCTTCTCCTCCAAGAGACCCTTCCCTCAAGCCTGGCTGGCGGAGGTGACCCAGCCCTGTCCCACTGGACAGGAGAGGGCATTGGCTGCCTGTTCTGCTGGGCAGTCACTGGCTCTGTCCCAGCCTTTGTGTTTCCTTCCATTGTGCCAAAGATTATAGCCATACAATCACAACAATGATGGGTTATCGCTGTACAGCCTGTGGGCTGGAGAGAATAAGTGTAAATGATTAAGTGGCCGCAGTGGATTTCCAGGCTATAAATACCCCGAGTGACTCGAAATCACAAGGAGAGGACAGAATCTCTGTTTGCTCCCACTTCCCTACTGTTCTCAGTTCTTTTTTCCTGGAAATTACTTGTAGCCATTTCCTCTCTCCGTCTCGCTCCTCCTCACCGAGGGGACTGTCAGCACCACGAGGAGCACGCCAAAGCTGGCATGTCTCCCCTGGGTGTGCAGCAGGACCGCAAGGAAATATCTGTTGTTGCTTCCAGCTGTCACACTGTCTGACAAAGATCCTGCTGTGCAGTGCGGGGCAGTCGCTGCCCCACATCACGTACAGTCTGGAGACACGGCAGAGGGGAGGTGGAGTCTTACGCTGGGACAGTGACTTCCCATGGTCACAGTAGTTCAGGGCCAAAGCCGAAGCTCCTCCATGTTTCCCAAGCCCTAGATCTCAGTCTGCTGATTTGTAAGTTTGATACCTGACACTCCCAAGTCCCCTCCTGACAATCTCACTCTTTAACTTTTGTCCTCGTTTTGGCTCTGAAGGGCCCCCCACCAGAACAGTGGGATGCTGTGATTTAATTCAGTAATCTTCAGTTCAGGAACTCTGAGCCATCCCTGGGCATCTGGGGCAAGATTTTCCCATGAATCTTTCTCTGTTCTGCTTTCACGCTCGCATGAACCCTAATCAAAGCCAGCAGAGATAATTCTCGGAACGAAATCAAGTTAGGCCTAAGGTGGATTTTTCCTTTGGAGCAGTCTGTGCCCTAAGAGCTCTGCGGGACTCCTAGCTGGTGAGGAACCCTGTTATTGCTGGGTTATTGTTGGACTGAACCCCAGACCGCCTTCATCTCAGTGGGCAGAGGAGAGACCACAGAGGAGCACCTCTGCTTTAGCTCTGTAGGCGTGTTTGAGAAGCCTCCGGCCCCCTGAGCCCCGTTCCATCATCAGCGGTGGAGGTTTTCTGTGCAGGGGCCTGTTTATGTTTGAAAATGCCACGACAGAGCCCAGCCAGCCGGTTCCTTGGCCCCATCTCCATCTGGCAGAGCCGTGTCCCAGCTGGACCGCCCCGGTGGGTGTCGGAGCGGATAAACAGCACCCCGTGCAGCCTCCGGCACGGCCCGCGAGCCTGGGGACTGGTGAAGACGAGTCGCCCACAGGATATCTGAGCGCATCCTGTGGGGAGCAGCTCCAGCTGGGCTCCCGCACGCCGCGGAGGATATCCTATTTGTCTGGCAGAGACAAGAGATAGCGGCTGTCTGAGGCTGCTGGCTGTTGTGCACTGACATCCTGGCGCGGTGAGTCAGCCCAGGCTCTGGCACGAAGCAAGCCTGGGGGGACCTGCCCTCCCTGCTCGGGGGGAGAGCTTTCCACGGGGACCTCGAGCGAACGCCAGCGAGCTGGAGCCAGCAGCCGGATGTAGCGTGAAGGGTTTGCCATATTTAGATGTGTTTTTCCTGGAGCGGGACACTCACAAAATGAGAAAAAGAAGAGATGTCTGGATGCTCTTGCCTCACCGCTGCTCAGCCACCTTGTTGCATCTCCTTTCCCCTCACAGATGCTAACACCAGGCCTTGGCTCCCTCTGCTCTTCAGCATCCCATCTATCCTCCCTGCTTATTTTCATCTTTCTCATTAATCCTTTTTCCAAGCTGACCCGACCCCGCTAAAATAGGTGGAAGAAATGGGGACAAAGAGTGAGTCACTGGTAGAGCTTTCCTCTTCAAAACTCTGTGTGACATTGCTGGCCTTGTCTCTTTGACAACCTTTAAAACAAAGCTTGCCTTGGAGCCAACACCTGGTAGCCAGGAGTCCCTGCAGATCTGCACAGGCACAGCATGTCACCTCGGTCAGATCCTTTTGGGGTGGGACTGACTTACTTCATGTCCCCATCAACATCACCAAGACTGTCCTGACCTCACCGGTCAGAAACCAGCCCATTAGCACTGGTGAAGAAGCTCAGCTATGAATTCTGCTGGAGGAGTGGGTTGGGCAGGGAGGACCGTGTTCTCCCCCCGTATTTCACAGCTCATGTTCTCCTGATTGTGATTGGGTGGAGAAATCCTCCAGAGAGACCAAGTGGGGATTGGAAGATGAGTGGTGTATCCACAGACTAAGAGGGTATTAAGTGGATGTTCAGGTCACCACGACCTGTGTCTCATTCCGTATGCTAAGAGGAAAGGGCATGTATGATTTCCTTGGCTTTCAAATTAACTCAGCAGCATCAGCTATAAAAACAGCCCCCAATTCAGCAGGTTTCTGGTGCCCACCAAAGAGAAGGCCCTGGGCTTGCTACCCAGTGTCTTCTCACAAGCCTTTTTATTTTAGGGACATGAAATGGTTCTGCAGAAGTGTATGTTAAAATGCAGAGTTTGGTAAATCTTTGCACAGCAAATGGGAAAGAGGCTGAATAATAATTTTCACAGAAAGGTTCAAAAGCCATACAGGGAAATTACATATTTCGGCAGCACTTCTCCTGTTTACTGCATTAGGAATTAACCCTAATTGTGGGAGATAAAATACCTGGGAAAGCCTCCCAGCCAACCACTTCTTTTGCAGCAGGAATCTCTCATGTTATGACTGACCTTTCCGGACTGATTTTTCTCTGTTGATGATCCCCTTTGGAAGGCACTGGGCAGCCCTGACTCAGTGAGCATCATATTTAATAAGGCTGATTTAAGGTAGCGTCTGCTTGATTGGTTTGGTTTGTGCAGGTCTTTGATTATTTCTTTGGTTGTTTTTATGGTCTTTTGATTTGTTCTGACATTTTTGGGTCAATTGCCACTGGCTTTAGAAGCAGGTCTGTGGTCACCACCTCGCTCAAGGCTGGATTAATACATATTTATAAATGAAGAGCCTCTAATGGAAGCTGTGGGCACCCCAGCACTACAAAGCACTGTTCTCTGCTCCTTTACAAGCTTCTCACATGGGTGTAATTCTCTTGACTGATCAAGTTCCCATTTGCTTTTCACCTGTGAGAACAAGCAGAGAATCCAACCCATAAAAATCTAATAGTACACCCCAAAACATTTCAGCTTTTAAATAAGATTTAAAAAGCCAGCTAGAACAGAACAGTTTCTGAAGGAGAAACTTCAGGAAGGTCTGAAGAAATCAGTCAGTCCTGCAGTATGCTCAAAGGATCATCCAAGTCAGGTATGGTCAAGCTAAAAACATTCAGCATCGCAAGGCGTGAACTGAGTGCTCTGTCCCCTGGTCTTTGAACCCTCGCTCTGCTAGAAGAGTTTGTGATACAAAGGCACACTTGGAAAAGGTTAATTTGAACCAGTTCATTCGTGCCAAGGAGCAGCTGACGTTGGTTTCAGCATTAATCCCATTGCTTAACTCGGAATGTGACGATGCGCTTCCGGATCTTCCCCAGTTCCTTTGCTTTCTGGGAAAGGGGGGTGAAAAAGGTGGCAAAATGTGCACTCAGTGGGTGCTGCCCCCGACCAGCCTGGTCCTCACCCAGGGTGAGCGTAGCTGGAGCAGATGCCGTGAACTGTCTGTGCTTGATTTGGGTCCGGACCAGCTCAGCCAGAAGCCATTCGTTTCCTTTTTTGTCGGCACACCCCGAATCAGCGCAGGCGTTTGGCCGGAGTTGAGGCAATTCATATGCTTTTAAATGTTTCAGCATCTAATGTAGCTGCTGTGGCAACCCGCAGTACAAAAATGAATAGCTTTTAAAAATAAATCCGAGGCCGGCGTGGAGGTAGGGAGCAGAGAAAGGAAGGAAAGGGGAAGAGCAGTTGAAAGGAAAACGTAGGTCATTAAAGTTGTCCTAAAAGAAAAAAAAAAAGGGGGTTGAAACATCTGCTGGAATCATGAGCAGCTTTTTACTGGTACTCAGCAGTTTGTTGGCGATTCAGTGAAGAAATTCAGCCGTTCAGCTTTCACTAGTAACTGCTCACCAGGGTTACTATTAAGAATTACTAAATGCTAGAGAGGGCTTTCCCTGCCAGTGCAAATACAAAGCTCCTCTAGAAGATCCCGTCAAGTTCCTGCAGCACAGATGTGTTTGCAGGATTGAGTTTTGTTGCTCTGAGGGCAAATCCAAATGAAACGAGGATGACTTCGGCAACCAAACAAACAGCCTACCTTGAGGTTGTCCTTCTTTGTCTGATGATGCTCAACCTGGCTGACCTTCAGAGAACCTTCTTTTCGCCTCCCCCACTCCAGGACGGCCCATTAAAAAGGTGTAACAAAGCAGGATGGAGTTTTGCAGAATAAATGCCAGCTGTATTCCTGTATGAAAACTGCAGAAAATAGTGGTGGAAAAGATCTGTGAGATTCTCTGCTCCCCCCGGGCCAGTGAAGAGCTGTTTCATGGCATGGGTTGCCACGATCTTCTTTCAGTTTAGCTTTAACGGTCTGCTGGAATAGTAGCAATGAAAGATGAAGCTGAAAGCACAAATTTCACTCTGTTCTGCTGCCAAAACAAAGAGTTGTTCCCAGGTTCCTTCCAGAGCTCTGTGAAATGGCAGCAACGTTTTCAACCTCCGGGGGGTGAGTCTCTTCACTGTACACTTGGAGGCCAAGCTGCCACCCCCAGAAGAAGAACCCCCTCACCCCTGTCCTACAGTGCACAGAAAACTCCATGTAGCATCCTGTCGTAGCTGACTCCTGCAGATAATAAAGGTCTGCTTTCTCTGTGCCATTGCTCCAGAGGGGCAGGGGAGCCCCCAGAGTCACACTGGGACAGCGGGTGCTGAGATCATGGAGGAACCACTGAGAAGTAGGAAGACCCTCCTTGAAAGCATTGCTGAGCCAAAGGCTTCTCGGCAGGCGTAAAGCTACAGTGAACTAAATGCCCCACAGAAGTCCCTACAAAGCACTGGGCACAATCCAGCCGGGGGATTGTGTTTGGTTCCATTTTAGGTGGGTTAAAGCATCCCACTGCCAATCCAAAAGAGTGTGGGTCTCACGGGGTCCTGTGTCATATCTGCCACCCCATGGAAGGCATCTCAGCTACCTTCGATCACCTAGGCGCTTCCATTGAGCCAACAGCAACCCCTTAGCCACAACAGTCCTGTCGGTTCACGCAGCTCACTCCCACTATGGAGTTTATTTAAAAGGGATCAGGCAGAGACGTAGGCTGATCTCCAGAGCTGGGGAGGGGTGGTGGAGGCAGAGCTTTAGCGTGTGTGGGGCTGTAACTCTCAGTGTCGCCTGCAGACAGACATGGGACACTGCCATTGAATCCATCAGAACTCAGTTTTCTGTAAACCTGAGGTGGATGCTTTGAACCACAGCTGTATCTGAGGAACAGCCAGTGATATGAATGAAAAGCTTGTGGAGATGGCATTTGCCACTTCTTGAGCTTGCCTTTCACCTCACAGTATGGCCATCACCTCCATACTCTCTGATGAAAGGATGTACTCAGTTTATGCGAACAAGGGGATTGGAGCAAAGTAGTGGCTTCACTATAAACTCATCCCTGAGCCTAGAGGTGCATTAAAGAGGGCAAATGCTAAGCCCCTCCTGAAAAATCAACTGCTCGAGTTGGGGACCCAAAAATGGAGTAGTTGCCCCTACTTTGAGATGCTATTTCTTGGATAGCTATTGATGCACCATCCCAAACCAAAGTAAAATCAGAAACCCTATCGATAAGTTCCCCTAAAGAGCTGGCATTAGAAATGCTGTCGTGACATCTGAGCAACAAAGTTTGACTTGATGCACGGACTTACTTCAGTGGAAGTTGCTGGGTAATTGCCTCTTGAAAGACCAAGCCATTTGGAGATCCAGTTTAAATATTTTGAACTACATCTTCACAAGAAACAGCTACTGTCCCAGAAGGACCTACGGGTTGTTGTTGTTTTGGTGTGTTTTACAGGAATCTTGCTAGGTAATTTTGTTCCATTACATTTTTTTCATAAACCAGACACTGTAAGTGGATTGAATGAAATGTTTCCTACCAGGATAATTGCAGTTCTTAAGAAGTAGGCTGTATTGTCAAATGGTTTCTCCTAGGCTTGATTTCCCAAAGATGCATCCCCAGGGCTTTGTAAACTGTACGGTTATTTGCCATTGGGAGCTTTCATGGGAATGGTGTATCTTTTTTTTTCTGGGATCTTTACATGAATAATTTTGTTGCTTTTATTTTTCTGGATAATGATTACAAATGTCTTTGTGTGCCCCACTATCCAATCTCTGTTAGCTTAAACATTAAGAATTTGCCGTAAACAAACATGACTGGGTAACACCTGCTCCATGTCATAGTCTGATTTCTTTTTTGGAAGGCCTGCATCCAGGCTTTGGTAGAATTACAAGCACTCCAGATGTGTATTCTGCTGTCACCTGGCCTAATGAAATCATTGTTTATTGATAGGTTCCCAAGAGTCGGATAGTTCTCAATCTGCCAAGAAAGACATGCTGGCTGCACTGAAATCCAGGCAAGAAGCTTTGGAAGAGACACTACGCCAACGCTTGGAAGAGCTAAAGAAACTGTGTCTCCGAGAAGCGGTAGGCAATGGATGTTTGATATAACCCATAACACTTTGTTGCTTGCATTGTTATAGCGTACTCCTTGTTTGGAGGTGGTGTGGAGTCAGGAGAAGAGATTCCTTCCATAGGCACCTTTTGCAAAGCCCATTGTGTAAAGGCCTCAGGAAGGTCCAGCTGTTTTGGCTCCAGGTTGCAATGTCACGGGACTTGTGCCCTTCAGAGAAGGGCACCCCATGTCAGCTGGGTACCCCATTGGCCTGGGGCTAGGAGGGTGTTTAGCATCCATGTCTGCTGTTTGAAATGGTGTTCATGATGCATTCAGCCAGGCTTCTTACAGACTTTGTGGGAATATGCAGCTACCTAAAGGGGATACGGAGGCTGTCCTGTGTACTGATAATCACTTCTCAAATGCTTTTGAATTCATTAGCAAAAAAAAATGCAGGCTGATACACTTTCTTCTTGGAGTAGGCTTGACCTTAGGCGCTTTTCTTCTCTCAGCACATTCTTACATACAGCACACAAGGTCTGCTCCACACAGACTCCCTTTATCCAGTAAGGTCTGGCACTGCTGGAGAGGAATGGCAGTGTGGTGGCAAACCTTGCAAAGAGGAACCACTGTGGTCATCCCAGGACATGCAGGGCAGCTCAGGAACTCCTCTCATAACCTACCCACTCACCTGCCGATTCGTTCTTTAGAGATTGATTTAATGTCTGGGGAAGTCACAAGCCTGCTGCAGATGTGTGTGGAGGGTAGCAGCAGCGTACACTTGGGTCATTCAGCAATCGTCCATTGTTTACCAGGCCTGAAAATCTGAATTTAACAACAAATCGTGATATGTAACATAACAGGAAGCTGTCTGCAGACAGTGGGAGAGCTTCCAATTGTTGTATAATATTTGATGTGTATCTCCCCTTTGACAAAAATAGGGGAAATAGGTCACTGATTCAGCTGTCATTGCACTTCGTTTCAGTCTGTAGTTTTAATGCCAACAAGAATAAGTTGTGGAAAACACCTCTTAACAGAGAAAGTCAGCAGAAATCTCTGCTGCCCCAGTTGTCATCAATTACTCCATACCAGCAGTCCTTTCCCACCTGGGAAGTCCTGGCTGACTCCAGCGAATGAACTGTGCTGATAAAGGTCACAGGACCAGATCCAGTTTCCTAAGTCCATCAGATGAGATCATCTGCAGGAAGCAGCCAGGAGCTCTTCAGGGGCTGAGGGACAAGGTCTGGAGGGCTTTACTTACCCTGGAGGAATTTACCACCCTACCCTAACACTGCCTGACTGCTGATGACTAATACCCAGCAGCAGGAACACAGAGGAAGGTAAGTGCCTGTGCCACAGTTGCAGGAGCTCACAGCCCAGTGCCTTCCCTTTAACTCCAGCCCCTTCTGTGGTGCAGCCTCAGGCACTTTGCAAGCAACTGGGATGCAGGGAAAAGCTCCTCCTGGGGCACGGAGCCAGTAGTAAGGAGCAATATCTCCTTAACGTGCTGCACCAAGGCTGCCCAGAGCCCATCTGTCAACACCTTAAGAGCAGTAGAAAGTGTTCGTGCTTTCTGTAGATGATCCGTGAGAGGCAGTTGATGGACACTTGGAACCTGACCCCGTCTTGCAACCTTACAGCTCATCCATCAGCAGCCTGCAGTTGGAAGTATTTCCTCCCAGGCTGCCCTTCATCCTTTCTGCTTTGGCATGGGAATGGCCAAAACAGAGGGAGAAGACAAAGCAGGAGATAAAAAAGGGTTAAAAATGGGGGCATAATCAAATAAGCATGGCCAGAGCCATTCATAACAGTGGCATCAGGTTTCTTTGGGCTATCACTACTCCAGTTACTTATTAATTTAGATTACATTTCAGGACCGTGCCTGTGAATACTTTTCAGCATGGTAGCCCACATTAATTTTGTTCTGCTCCAATCTTGGGCATTTTACAGAAGGCATTAACTCTTTCCCCACCACCCTGCTTCATATTAGGTTAGGGGTTATAAAGAAAATATCCTTGTTTCCCTCGGGAAAGGATACAGGAATCTGTGTCTTCGTGCACTGCTTAGAGCCACATCACACGAGAAGGGGAATGGGACTCGTGAGAGGTTGCAGCAGTGCCTCTGGCAAAAGGGGGTTGTGCACATCAGCACAGAGCTGTGCTGCAAACCCACTTTGCTGGGAACTGCTTAAAAGGAAAGATTTGAAAAGGCCGGGTTCCTTGTTTTCTGGTGGCCTGAAAAGAGCAGAAAGAAAAACGCCATTAGGGAGCGGGGGAGAGGCCAGGGCAGACGGGCCTGAGCTGTGCACTCCCATTAAGGTCAGCTGCTGTTCTTTGGGATTCAGATGATTTAGGTTACTCTGCCAGCTGGATCCTCTCAAGGCTGATGCTAAAGAACACAAAAGCCTTTTGTCCTTCATGGGGAGACTTCTGAGTACAAGGAGTCGGGCTGTGCTCCTAGTGAGGCTCCTGCCTTTTTCTGTAGGCATTTGAATGCCTTCAGTTCAGATATGTGTGGCTGTATTGTGTAGTCCAGGGGAAAAACCCCACAGCATTAACATCAGCAGTGGCGCTCGCTGCTTCCTGTGTTCCAGATATTCCTCAGTTCTGTGGGGTTTGCTGCAGATTTTGAAAACAAATCTTTGCAAATAACCCCATTAGTCTGACAGAGCCTCATCTAATATTGCTCCGAAGTTGCCCGTGACTTCACGGGGGTTTGGAAGGGGTTCTGATACATGAACTGTTATCAGACAGGTAATGAGGTACCAGGCACTGCTTTTAGTGACCATATTCACTGCATTCCTCTCAGACACATCATGAATCAGGTGGGAATGTTTTTCTGTGCGGGTCATAACCTGCACGGCTGTTGCCAGTGGGGCTTTCTGACTCAGCAGACCTGCATCCTGCATAAAGGCTCTTGGACCTGCTCAAACCCCCCTCTCAGAAGTAGCTGAGCAGATAGAACCTCTTCTTTCCTGCTCACCCTGCAGCAGAGATGAAAGCACATGTGCTGCAGTCTGTTCAGCCTCAGGCCCCAACGCCCAAGGGATGGGCACCACCTACAGACCTACCCTGGGCAGGCCACAAAAACCTGTATTCATGTGCACATGATAAAGAAAAAGTTCCCCACCCTCAGTGTCAGGTCCTGGGACGGGTTTTTTGCAGGGCTTGGTGCTCTCCTGTGTTTATCAGCTGGCTGAACTGGATATGGTGTTAATGAAAGCCTGTTATTTGACGGTCACAGTTCAAGAGCGGTGTTTTGCTTTGCTCTGCTGTAGGATTTCCCAGATCACTAACAGCATTTTCTGCTTACAGGAGCTCACAGGAAAGCTGCCACGAGAATACCCCCTAGATCCTGGGGAGGAGCCGCCTATTGTAAGGAGAAGAATAGGAACTGCCTTTAAACTGGATGAGCAGAAAATCCTGCCCAAGGGAGAGGTGAGGCTCTGCCGTCCAGCCCCCTGTCCCCACCTCAGGTCTCTAAGACTTCCAGCGTGTTATCACATAGGAGCCATCAGTCCTACAGTCATTTTTGCTTTAAATTAATGTAGTTGGCCAAAATGCCTTTTTTTAAATATCCATCAGAACCAGGAAGCAGCCAGAGAGTTGGTTGGTGCCCTTAGTTCAGACTCAGAGTAAAGGTTAAACCCTCAGAGTTCAGCCCTGGCTTTGCTAGAGGGAACGGAAAGAGCCTGGGTGACCGACTGGACCATGACAATCCCAGCGCTCTCGTGACCAAATGCAGTGACTTGTGTGAGGAGGGAGCACATCAGGAGCCCCTTGAGCCACCTGGGCCCTGCTGCTGCCCGGTGTTGTTATTGCAAACAGCCACTTGCTTTCTGCTTCGGTAGCAGTCCGAATTCAGACCGCCCCTAATGGGGAGAAAAGCATCACAATTATCTGTCTTAGCCTCGCAATAGCAAGATGAAAGCATTTTGCTCCCCAGTCCTGAAACAAAAGAGCCTTCGTCCCTACCTATGGGGAGCTGGAATTATGTTTTTCTAAGTTTGCCAAGGAGTGTTTGTTCTCTTCCCTTGCTCCCACAATGTGCTGGGTCAGTGCCCTGAACCGTGGCTGTGAAAACAGGCCTGCAGCAGCTGTAAGGCGGGACCGGATTCACAGAAAAGCTATTGTCTGCAGAGACGCATTTGTCTCAAGACACTTGTGTATATTCCAGTCTTGAGTTTCCTTTTTATTTTTGTAAGAGGAGAGACTGAAGCTGGTGCGACTGTGCGGTGTAAGGCTTGGTTCAGCCAGGGAATTAACTGTTTGTCGTTTTGTTGGCATTTTCCTTCTGCTGAAAAAATAAACAGCTGGAGCTCTTTAGTTCTGTTCTCAATGGAGCCTGGGAGAGGAATTCCACCAAAGTCAAATATTCATGAACTAGCACATTTAATTAAGCTTTTCAAAGGGAAGCACGGCTTAGCTGAGTTACTTCTAAAACCCCTGCAGTCTGTTGGCTGCTCGGTTATAACCTGATCTCCAGCTTCCCCAGATCTTACTGCTACAAGGCAGCTTTTGGAGCCAGCGGGTGAGGAATCTCCATACTTCAGTGGCAGGGTGAGGTGGGGAGAACGTGAAGGTAAAGCAGCTCCTCCCCGTTGCAGGCGCTCTGCCTTTTGGCATCAGCAATCCAAACACGCTGACTCAGCTTTTCTCTACCTCCCTTTACATCTGTCAGACTTTAAGTCTGTGTTGAAAACCATAAATTTCTGCTCTCAAAGAATGATGTTGAGCTGTGTTTATTGGGCTGCCAGTTGGAGAGCATTTAGAGAGGCCAGCGATGATTTTCATGCGCTTTTCAGCGAGTGCAAACATTAGAAACTCAATTGAAAACAAAAGGTGAAATACTCCCTCAGTCACGCAAATCTATGACTGATATTACCAACTGTGACAAGGACCTGGAGCAAGGCACTTCCATCCGAAGGCAGATGATAGCCCTCATTTTCTGTGGCTTTATTTATAGTGGCCTCACTGGAAGAAAATAGGCAATTATGAGCAGAAGGAAAATGAATATGTTTTTTCTGAGATATACTGAATGATTTAGAACTGAACCCGTGAAGGTCTGAAATGACAGCTCACATCAAACTCTGTACCTTTAGTAAGAGCTTTGTCAGAGCAAGACTGTTGTATTTTTTTTTTAGTCCTATTGTATATTTTGGTAATCGCCACTACCTGATCCGTAATTCCTGACTCTGGGAAGGTGAACCAGGTTCTAGGCCTTAAAACTCCACGGTGTCAAATTCACTTTTAGTAAGTTTGGCGCTGATAGAGCTTATAAACTCTTCAAAGCAAAAAGTGATCTGTTAAGAAGATGGGGGGCGGGGTGGGTTCAGCCTTCAGTAAAGGGAGGGAAATGATAATTATAGATTTTAGGCAATGCTGATTCACCACTGACAGCAAAGGGATTTTTTTTAAGGCAGAAGCCCAGAATAAAAACTTCAGTCTGATTAATTCCCACAGCATTCGCTCTTGCGGCACACACCGCTGCTAAACAAAGAGAAAGGATTTGGATTTGCGTAATGGGGATCTCCGTGAATATGTGGCTGTCAGTGCTTGCGGTCTGAACTCCCACCATTCACTGGAAGTAAAAAAGCTTGGCATTTTTTCCCTAATTTGCAATGTACCGTGTTCCCTTTTCGAGCAGGCTAACACCAAAACCTCCATCAAGCTGGGGAAGGTAGCCAGATCCGTTGCAGATTAGCAAGTACCTTTGAAGCTCACAGCTTGGGGTCCTGGTGCAGACCAGGAAGCTCTATATCAGCTTCTGCGGTGGTGTAAATTGGCCTAAATCCCTTGACTTCGGAGGATAACTAAAAATCAGTAGGTAGCTTCCAGGGTACACCTGGTCGCAGTTAAAAACTCTGCTGAGACTCTGCAAGGACTATTGTTGGAGACGCTGGTCCTTTTTGGCACACAGCTTGCCGTTACACACCGCTTGCTCTGAAATCACCCTCCTGCCTTGTAACTCGAGGAGAAAATTTTCTGGTGTAATCAGTTGCAGTGGCCCATAATTGCTTCAGCCCGTACTCTCCCCTGAATTTTGACAGCCGTACACCAGGGAGAAATTAACCCGTCTTTGGTGGTTTTACCCCAAAGGGTTTGGTGGGTGCCAAGCAAACGTGTCAAGAAGGTTAAAGCTGTAGCTTTGCATCTCTACATAGCACTGATATCAAATGGGGCTCAAATATGGAGAGAGAAGCCAGGGAGAAGGAGCAGGTGGGAGGCAGGTGTTACCCGTGGATGCGTATAGAAGGATGAATGTGTCAGCAGTAGAGCACCATTGAACTAGGCCATATTGAGCTGCATGAAAAGCCAAACAGACAGCAGGGTTAGGGCTGAAGCACACATCTTCCTTGTATGGGTCCCTTCCACCACCACTGGGCACTCGTGTGAGCAGGTGAAGCTGAGATGGATGTGCTCGGGGAGGCCCTGAAATGAGGGGACCAGCATGATTGTGGATGCTTAGCTGATGGAGAGCCTTGGTTGAAGGCCGCTGGCCAGGTTCAGAGGGAGCTTCCCCCATAACTGGGCCAGGAGAGTTTGGTGGTAGCCAGAATCCGCTTGCTTTTTCCCAGGAGGCAGAGCTGGAGCGCCTGGAGAGGGAGTTTGCCATTCAGTCCCAGATCACAGAGGCTGCCCGGCGCCTGGCGAGCGACCCGAACGTCAGCAAAAAGCTGAAGAAGCAGAGGAAGACATCCTACCTGAACGCGCTGAAGAAACTGCAGGAGATCGAAAACGCCATCAATGAGTATCGCATCAAATCTGGGAAGAAGCCAACCCAGAGAGCCTCCCTGATCATCGATGGTAAGCGGGGCTCAGCGGAGGGTCTCCGGAGGCCAAGGAGCAAAATTTTTGCCTTGAACTCGCGGCTTGAGGCATGGATTTTCCCTCCCTCCTCTTCCCTCTCCTGACTCCACGGGCGCTGGCAGTCAGGCTGTCCTCTCCCACAGCGGCGTGCTGTCAGATGGGTGTCCGGGCTGCGTGCCGTGCATTAGGGGTGCGCTGGTTCACAGCACAAGCAGCAGTGTCACGCTGTAGGTGATACACGTGTCAGGAAAGCAGACTCTGACTCCTTTGTTCACCTAGAAAATCGCTCCGTTAACGTCTCCTCCGGAGCGGTGCTGTACAAATGTAATTAATGTTAGCAGATTGGGGTGAACTCTCTTGCTGAAAGGCATCTGTAAAATCAAAGTGGTAGTGGTGTCATTGCTGTGTTCAAATGCTTTTTTTCCTTCTTTTTTTTTTTTTCACAATGTAATTCTCAGAGCACTTTATGGTTTACTGGGTTGTTGATTGGTTTTTCTTGAAATCCATTAACTTTCTGCCGTGGTTCTTTCTCCCTTGCTGATTTTGCCCTTTCCCTTTGACTTGCAGAGCTTTTCTCTGTGCCTTTGTAGCAGGGACTGAGATTAGAGCTGCTGTATTTGTGACCTGGGTACCGAGTCGCACCGCAGTCAGGGATGACAGACGGCCGTGAAGGCACAGGGTGGGGGAGGCAGCTCAGACGTGCGCACGCTGAGGACGTGAGAGCTTCTTGCTGCTACAGAGGATGCTCTGAAAGCGTTTCCCTGAATTACACAGAACTGGTGTGGGCCTTTAGTTAGCAACGGGATGATCATTTTAAGAAGGCAGAGATCAAACCCAGAGTCTTTAAGACCTGAGATATAAATCTCACTAATGGCACCGTGCCATTTTGCATCCTCTGGGGATCTCAGCTCTCCGCTGTGACTCACTCTTAATCCCCATTAATTGAAAAGAGTTAGCAGATCCTTGAAAGGCAGCTGGCTCGCGAGAGGCCTGGCCTGCAGCTCTGCCCTCCCAGACTGAGAGCGGGCTGAGTCAGTTGTTCATAGGAATCTTGCCTCTCAGCTGTGAGAGGAGGAAGGTGTGGGTGACTGCTTAAGGATAAGGCTCAGTGGACAAAGGTCACAGCGCAGTTCAGCGCTCAGTCACTGCGATTCTCGGACCATCTGACCGTCTTTGTATCTTCTTCCCCTCAGAAGGAAACATTGCCAGTGAAGACAGCTCCCTCTCAGATGCCCTTGTTCTCGAGGATGGTACGTTGGCTGCTGTATGTTCTAGAGGGCAGGAGGGAAGCAGGGAGGGATGTGTGAACCCCTGATTGACACTCAGAATAGAGGAACTGTTCTGTGTAATAATCCACTCAAACATCCCTGTACCAAAAGCTTGCTTTCCCCCGACTCCACCTTGTAGTCAGACACCAGACTTGGAGCAGTGAGTATTGCTGTGGTTACTGCTCTGAATTCTTTCAGAAGACAGTCCCAGACTGCCACTTATTTTCTCTTAAGGTTTCAATTGTTCTACTGCCTGGCACACTCTTGCTGTCTGTTCCCTCCCAAAATGACTTCTGAAAGTCAGGTCTTCAGGTCACTCCCTGACGCAACCAGGGGAAGCAGGGTGAGGAAGGAGGCTCTGGAGGTGTGATGGTGTCCCCCAGGGTTGTGCTGCCATTGGAAGTATCACACAGCCATCACTTCTTAGTTTGAGGAAGCTTAATCGCTGTTTAGTTTGAGGAAGAGGAGGCTGAGGGGAGACCTCATCACTCTCTACAACTACTTGAAAGGACACTGTAGAGAGGTTGGTGCTGGTCTCTTCTCACAGGTAATTAATGACAGAACGAGAGGGAATGGCTTCAAGCTCCAACAGGGTAGGTTTAGACTGAACATTAGGAAAGAATTTTTCACAGAAAGAGTAGTTGGGCATTGGAATAGGCTGCCCGGGGGGGTGGTTGAGTCACCATTCCTGGATGTGTTTAAGAGCCATTTAGATGTGGTGTTGGGGGATATGGTGTAGGGGAGAACTTTGTAGAGTAGGGTAGATGGTTGGACTCGATGATCCCAAGGGTCTCTTCCAACCTAGATGATTCTATGATTCTCTCCCTTCTTCTCTTCACAGAGGATTCTCAGGTCACCAGCACAATATCCCCTCTCCAGTCCCCACACAAAGGACTCCCTCCCCGGCCACCCTTGCACAACAGGCCTCCTCCTCCACAGTCGCTGGAAGGTCTCCGCCAAATGCATTACCACCGCAATGACTATGACAAGTCCCCCATCAAACCCAAGATGTGGAGTGAGTCATCCTTGGATGAACCCTACGAGAAGGTCAAGAAACGCTCCTCGCACAGTCATTCCAGGTGAGTCAGCAATCTCAAAGCTCCATCACAGAGATAGCCTCTGCTTTCTGGAGGGACGGGTGCGAGCCCTTTCAAAATTTGCAAAGCCATCCCTTACCCAAAGGAGACTTTTAGGTGTTTTGGCCAATAAGCATGTCATAAAAATAGGCTGTAGCTATATGGTTGCTGCTTGGTATCTCAATTTTATTTTAAAAAAACATTTAGAAAGAAAGGATGGTGGATCATCTTGGGGCTTTTGACAGGGCTTGGCCTTGACTTCTGGCTACTGCAGAAGTACAAGCTCTGGGACGCAGCTCAGAGCAGCAGCTGACCCAACTCCCACTCACCCCCACAAGATCACAGGCACGTGCCTGAGATCTGGAAAGAGGCGTGGGAGCCCCTTCCCCAAATTCCGGCCCAGGAACTGAAGCGGGGTGTTTGCTCTGCAGCAGTCACAAGCGGTTCCCCAGCACTGGGAGCTGTGCCGAGGCGGGAGGGAGCAACTCTCTGCAGAACAGCCCCATCCGGAGCCTTCCCCACTGGAACTCCCAGTCCAGCATGCCGTCGACGCCGGATCTACGGGTACGCAGTCCGCACTACGTCCACTCCACGCGGTAAGTCTTCCCGGCTCCGGTCTCACCTTGCTTACCCTGAAATAAATATTCTTCGCCTTAACCTTCCCCCAGGATATGAATTAATTCCCAGTTCAGGAAAGGTCACAAACCAGTCCTGTTCACATCAGAGGCTCGTGTACTGTTGCCAGTAGGGAATCTCTCCTGAACTGAGGTCCTGAAATCCCTTCAGTTAAACATGATCCTGCTCCTTATCTCTCCCTTAAAGTAATCAAGCTTTTCTTCTGCTAGGACCTTTCATCTCAGGGACTGTTTATAGGCGCTACAAACCCCATGCCACTTGTTAAAGGGATGTGGTGCCACTGCTAAATTCTGCAGTAAATTCCTCCGTGGAGCCAGCTGGAGAGAACATGTTGTTTCCTGTTTGATACAAGATATCGGGTAGTGTTAATTCTCTCTCACAGATAAAATGTTTGCACTGTGTGTAATCTTGCTTGGAGAGAGAGCCTGCGTAAAGCAATCCGTCCGAGGATCCAGGTGGCAGTGGAATAAGCCCAGGGTTGACAGAGGAAAGAGCTGAAGTGTGTAAGGGAGGTGATTTGCTGTGCGTGGCCCAATTTGATTCCAATTTTCAGCAGGATTTCTACAAACTGTTCCGTTTCATTGCTGTTTTGCTCTCGTGGCAAACTCCGGGGACGCTGCGGGAAGCCGAGCTGAGCCAAGCTGTGTGCTGTTAGGTATCCTGCCCTAAGGGGTAGCGCTAACAGCATTTAGCTTGGCATAAATCAAGAGTCAAGCCAACACTCCCAACTCGGGCAGAGACAATACAAGGCGTTAAGGCCCTGGGTTAAGTTTGCCGCAAGTTTTTGGCTGGAAGTACCTTTTGAGAGTGCAAAATCTGTTAACGCTGGAGCCAAGCTGCATGAGAAACGAGCCTGGCACGGGGCTTGAGAAGTGACCTTGACCACGTAGGGGCCATTTGGGTGTTTGGAACAACCATTTCTTGGCCTGTGGCTCATTCATGAGCTGCGCGCCCTGGCCTTAGCCGTTCATCATGTGGGTGTGTGGCTCATGGCAGGGTGTTCCGGCTCCTTGAACAGATGGCTGAAGCTCTCCAAACAGCCGGGGTGAATAGAGACCACCCAGACTTGGCTGTGAATTGGGCCTTGTAAACTTGCAATTCGGGGTGGTTGCCCGAAGGGCTGTCACCCACTGAGAGTCTGGGCCCTGGTAAAACCTAGCTGCTTCACGGGGGTAACTTTTTCAAAGGCCAGCGGACGAATCACTGCATTCTGGGATAAGTATGGGCAGTCTGTCTGTCTGCCTCACACCAGATGGATGGTACCTGTGCAGGGCATTCATGGGCCACTTGCAAGAGAATCCCACCACCTTTGAGGCTTAAGGCCTTGGGATTTGCAGAGCTGGAGCGAGGTGAACCTGGTCGCACAGGGATGGTGCTGATCCAAACAGCTCTGTCATGGGGCTGCACCAGCAAAGCCAAGGCATGAGGTCCCCAGGTTTTGCTCATCAAACTGGCATTTTCCCAGGGTGGCAAGCCACAGGGGAATTGGGCTGGGCAAGGGTTTATGTCCTAGGTGGTGCTGCAGTCTGAATGCCACCACCAAGGAGAGGAGAGGAACAGGAATAGGACCTAATTGCGCCAAACACTGCAGCAGGGAAGCAGGTTGCTTTGCAGCCAGAAGGGGCTGAAGGGGTCCGGGTTTCCAGTGCCCTTATAGTCCCTTGCCTGTGAAGCTGGCCTTGAGTGCAGAAGGGGATGGAGGGTGCTTCGTCCTGTTGACTTACGAGCTTCGATGTTTTGTTTTTTTCCCTGGTACCTGCAGGTCAGTAGACATCAGCCCAACCAGACTGCACAGCTTAGCTCAGCACTTTAGACACCGGAGCTCCAGTTTGGAGTCGCAGGGCAAGCTCCTCGGCTCAGAAAATGAGACAGGGAGCCCCGATTTCTACACCCCAAGGACTCGTAGCAGTAACGGCTCTGACCCCATGGATGACTGCTCTTCCTGCACCAGCCATTCCAGCTCTGAGCACTACTACCCCGCTCAGATGAACCCCAACTACTCCACCCTAGCAGAGGACTCCCCGTCGAAAGCCAGAGAGCGGCAGAGGCAGAGGCACAAATCGGCGGGCAACCTGGTCTCTTCCAATTCAGGGAGCATGCCCAACCTGGCTGCCAGGAACGGGACGGGACACCACCGCGTCTACCTGCACAGCCAGAGCCAGCCCTCCTCCCAGTACAGGATCAAAGAGTATCCCCTGTACATCGAGGGCAGCTCCACGCCGGTGGTGGTGCGGAGCCTGGAGAACGACCAGGAGGGACACTACAGCGTGAAAGCACAATTCAAAACCTCCAACTCCTACACGGCGGGGGGGATGTTTAAGGAGAACTGGCACGGGGATGAAGTGGACTCTGTCAGGCTCACCCCCTCCCGCTCCCAAATCATAAGGACTCCGTCTCTGGGCAGGGAGGGCCACGAGAAAGGCTCGGGTAGGACTGCCGTGTCGGACGAGCTGCGGCTCTGGTACCAGCGGTCCACGGCCTCCCACAAGGAGCACAGCCGCCTCTCGCACACCAGCTCCACTTCCTCGGACAGCAGCTCCCAGTACAGCACATCTTCGCAAAGCACCTTTGTGGCGCACAGCCGGGTCACGAGAATGCCTCAGATGTGTAAAGCAACATCAGGTGAGAGCAGGGTGCGGGCACAGGGGGGTGGGAGGGACGGGGGCTTCATGCAGCCCGGAATCGTGCCAGGCATTACATCCCCAGCTGGAGAGCAATGCCAGACCGTAGCACGTTATCTGGCCTTCACGTGCTGCTCACCAAGCCCGTAGGCGTAACACTGGGGGCGCAAGCCTTGTCCAAGACACTCATCGGCTGAGAATTTTCCATGGAAATCATCCCTTTGCGATGATGGGCTTGAAAGACAGGGAGGGACCGAAGTCCTGTTGTTGCCAAAGTCTTTCCTCAGGGGGCAGCGGGGTTCGGATGGTGGCACTAGGGACTGAACACAGAGAAACCGCAGGAGGGGTCACTCTTAGTAATCACAGCGAGGGGAGTGATGAAGCAAGCCAGGGCTCAGCACAGACGATGAGAACGTGTCCTTGGTGAAACACCAAAAGCATGAGAAAGGTTAGATGGGGAGCATCCCAGCCTCTTCGCCCCCCGTGAAAATGTTTGAGCGATGACATCTTTGTGCGCTGCCGAGACTGGGTTTTCCCATGCAGCTCCAGTGGCTGTGCTGATAATAATACCCCGAAACTCAGAGCGCTTAAGTTTGTGCAGTATCATGCCTCTGTCATGTACAGAGCTTTGCACTGCTCTGTGCTGTTAATATTAAATGGTAAGAAAACAGTCAGATTCATTAAACTGAGGAGGCCGCTCTGTGTTACGAAACAGTCCAAGGTTAAATATTTACTGGCCATCAGTCACCGCTGGCCCAGCCAGTTTGGATAGATCAAGGACTCGCTAAAAACCTGAATCCAGCCCCGCGTGGACGGGATTGCTGGTTAATCAGAGTTTGCACCGTGCCCATCCTCACCCTTCCACGTGCCTCAGCCTTGGTGTGGGAGACACCATTACTCCAGCCTCACTCTCCACAGCTTCCCCCTGAGCAGACCAGTGCATCGTCCGCCCATGCGGGCTGTTGGCCTTCTGGCATCCCACCATCATGTCTGGTCCATGGCGACACCAGTGGGGCTTTGGACTCACTGCGTGGAGTCAGAGAGACAGTTTAACACCTTGTGGGCCACTAACAGCTGCCCGAGAAGAGGCTGATTTGTAGGAGGCCCAGATGTGGACCAAGACACAATCAAGTAACTGCTGGAACCATCCCGTGTCTCCATATGAAAAATTTGTCTTCCCTCCTTTGATTAATTGGCATTTCTATTCCACCCAGCAACACAAAATGCTCGAGCACTGGAAAGTTTTTCCTTGCTTAGGTTTGGAAATTGTACCAGTTCAGTTAGGTACTCCAGAAAGGAAGATGGTGGGGTTGGGGAGAGAACGTGTCAAAACTGCTGTCAGCCAGTCCATTCCCCCACCCAGCTGGGTCTTTACATCTAAATGTGATATCTGGGCAGCACAGGGGTACGTCCACTCAGCAATCACAGCTTGTCGTGACCGGTTGGCAGCCTAGATTGGTTTTGTGTTGAGAGTCAGCTCCCGGTTACAGGAGTGGGAGGATACTGACCTCGGGGGCTGACGGCTCCAAGGAGCAGATTAAAATTTGTTTTTTTCTCTTCAAGTGTCATTTGGCAGCAGCTAAAGAATTTTAACAGCACAGAAGGGGATGCCAGGTAGAAACATCCATCGTTTTAGCTGATTACCCCTAGCTGATAGGTCTGTTGGACTTCACACTGCCTTTCAAAGAGGATCATACTCGTAATTTGGAGGGTCAACTCTGTATGGACTTGAGGAGGAAAGATGAATCAGGCAGATTGCTTAGCTAGATCCTCACCGGGGAAACTCCCCCAGGAACCACCGCCAATGGTAGGTTTGCAGCTCAGCTTGCTTCTGTCTCCATTGATAAGATAAGCCTTCCCCTGGTCCCACAGCAGTAGGGTCAGCAAAGCCCAACTTCAGTTTATCGCAGATGCACAGTGACAAGTAGTTTTAGCTTTTAAAATTTTCAGTTTTCTTCCTTCTTTGCACCTGAAGCAGTGTACTTGGCCAGACTCTTGCTGCTGCCAGGGACACCGAGCATCTCCCACCATCCCTGGAAGCAGGAGGCTGAGCCTGATCATGTGGGATCATATATAGAATCATAGAATCATATGGGATTGGAAGGGACCTCTGGAGATCATCTAGTCCAACCCCCCCACCGGAGTGGGTCTACCTAGAGCAGGTTGCACAGGATCTTGTCCAGGCGGTTTTTGAATGTCTCCAGAGAAGGAGCCTCCGCCGCCTCCCTGGGCAGCCTGTTCCAGTGCTCCACCACTCTCACAGTAAAGAAGTCCCTCCTCATGTTTAGGTGGAACTTCTTATACTCAAGTTTGTGCCCATTTCCTCTTGTCCTGTCACTGGGCACCATTGAGAAAAGACCAGCCCCATCCTCCTGACTCCCTGTCTTTAAGTATTTATAAGCATTGATCAGATCCCCCCTCAGCCTTCTCTTCTCCAGACTAAAAAGACCCAAGTCCCTCAGCCTCCCCTCATAAGGGAGATGCTCCAGGCCCCTCATCATCTCTGTAGCCCTCTGCTGTACCCTGTACCCAGCACTTCCCTGTCCTTCTTGAACTGAGGGGCCCAGAACTGGACACAGTGCTCCAGATGGGGCCTCACCAGGGCAGAGCAGAGGGGCAGGATGACCTCCCTCCCTGATGACCTGGGCTTCTTCGGTTCGGGTCCCATGGAGACGTGCAGCCATGCCCTGCCAGCAGCAAAACTGATGAGTTTTGGTGACGGGCGAGGTGTGGTGTTTCCCAGGCAGGCTCAGGAGAGTCCAGGTGGTTATATCCCGCTGGAAGCCGGGCTGGAACAAAGCATCCCTGCAGAGCCAAGAGTGGATCTGGCCCGCGATGCCGCAGCGTCAGCAGCAGGCTGGCTGCTCCCATGCCACGTTCGGGCGCAGCCATTCAGGAACGGGAGGAGGCCCGACTCCCAGGCTGTGTTTGCTCACAGCAGGACACGTTTCTGCTGGTCTGACCGGCTGATGCTTCTCAACCACCCTGACCTTTGCGTCCTCAGCTCACCAGTTAATTTTTCTCCACCCTCTGGTTGTTTTTCAGCTGCCTTACCTCACAGCCAGAGGAGTTCAACGCCATCGAGCGAACTAGCAGCCACGCCGCCGGGCAGTCCCCACCACATTCTCACATGGCAGACTGGGTGAGTGTCTGTGGAGACCAGTTAGAGAGTCCTCACCATCTCGCTCTCTGCTGGTGAGGAAAAACCTCCCCGCACACACAGGCAAAGTGAGAGCACGGGTGTGGGGAACGTTTTCCAGGTGCTCCATGGCCTGCCACCAACTCAGAGCGTTTCCAGCCTCCCACCCGTCCTCTCGTAGCGGTGGAGCCCTGGTTTAGGTTGACCAAGGCACGGCAGTGCCATCTGCACCCAGCAGCGCTGCTGCGAGCAGTGCTGGATCCACAGGAGAAGAAGCCTGGCAGGTTCTTCCTGCTCGGACAGTCTCCTTCCTCCAATTTTTCATATGTCGAAATAGCTCCCCTTTTTTTTTCTAGCCACCATCATGCTGACTGTCCAGACCAAGGAGACCTTTGTTGTAAAGACAAGGTTAGGTGTCTACCGTATTTGTGTGTGCAGCAACCACATTTTTCTGCTAGGTCTTCCCTAGCAATGTGTCTTCATGACTATTCAGTGCATCTTTTTTCAGCTACCACTAACTTACCGTGCTTCACCAAAGCGTGAGTGAGTCACTACACACAGGTAGCCATTACTCATGTAAATACAGTAATTGGGTTCTTTGGCACCTCTTTGTGAGGCAGAGAGCTTAAGCAGTAAACAAAAAGCCTTTTGCAAACTCCCAGGAGCATTCTCTAGCCATCTCCTGTAATTCTGTCCTGCCACAGGAGATAAAGATCATTTCCAGATCCTGTCTAACTCAGCACATCCCAGATTTTTGCATCTAAATTGATTTTGGTGAGATCAGCCAGATCAGACTACGGTCCTCAAAATACTGTAGGGCCTAGAGTAGGAAAACAGGTATGATCCCAAGTTGGAAACGGGACCAGTAACTTTGCAAACATTTCACTGTGCAGCCACTGGAAAATCTCACGCTCTTTAATTTCCCTGGTCACCTGTGGCCAAGTGTGACCTCTGCTTTTACTCCAGTGCTGCTCGTGACTGCACGTTAAAATGGAGATGGGGAGAACCATAACCACAACCCCCTTGGGCCTGCTTTGGATTTTAAATTCACAGATTTGACGTCCGGCCTCACATGGTCTTTACATGTGCTTCCAGCTTTAGAAGAGGAGAATTTTCCCGGTCCCCATTTCACAAAAAGATAGGCAAAATGGCAGCTGTCTTTACTGCATGCTGAAATTTCCACTATTAAGGGGTTGAGTTTAGACTCAAATCTTAGTCGCAGTCTCCATCCCCATCCTAAATTCCTCTAAATATCTCCACGATGACCAGAAGTAAAACTGGTGAGCAGCCAGCTGAGAAATCTGTTGGGAAAATCCCAACTTTTCTTATTTTTCCGTTCAAGAAAACTCCTGCCTCCTGTCTCTCACAGCAAAAAA
>VXAK01017238.1:162597-180168 GCA_013399435.1 Arenaria interpres | reverse complement strand
CCACGGGTGCGTGCAAACGATGATTTCCTATGGGAAAGGCATTAAAAGAAACGGCTGGAGGGGGGTTAACTTAGTGAAAAGCAGAAACTGAAGTTAGCTTTAGTTTAAGGGGAAAAAAAACAAGAAAAAAAAAAGAAAAGGAAAAAAAACCACCAGAAGTGCGAGCGTGCGTGCGTGTGCGTGTTCCAAGAATAACACGAGCGTCTACCAGACAAAAGTAGGGCGAAACCTTGCAAATTAAAAACACGGGGGTGAGGGGGGGGGCTGCCACACCTTTTGGTATTGAGATTGCTGGAAAACTGCATTCCAGGCTTTAAAAGAGAATGGGTCCTTCGTCAATTAGGCTTGGGAAGGCGATGGGGTTTCCATTAAGCATTTAGGCAAGCGGCGCCGACTGGGGATGTTTGCTCTGGTCCCCGCGCTCACCTGGCCTCGCCGGGGAGGTGGCCTCGCGGGGACGAGGACGGCGGTGGGCAGCAGAGGCCGGTATTCGTCCGGGGAAACGGGCAGCAGAGCCAGGAAGGCAACTCTTCATGTTCACGCATGAAGCACAACCGAATTATCCTTCTGCAAAATTTAAAAAAAAAAAAACAAACCACCACTTTTTTAATACTGGCGAAGGGTTTTTAGAGCGATCCGGGGGAGCCTCGCGCTTCTGGCCCTCCGGGAAGAATCGCCGCAGGAACAGAACCCCCCCTCGGAGAGGCACAGAAGGCTGGGAAGCCGCGGCTGGAAGAGCAGGCAGCGGTGAGATTGCACCCCTTAGCGGGACCTGCAAAATGCCATTTTCACCATCTCTTTGTGCTTCGGGGTCTTTAACATGGGAATTATTTCAAGCTCCTAATTGGATTTTTGGCTGGATAAGAGATAGCGGCGATTAGCGACATTTACTGATAAGATTCGGTAGCTCAAGTGAAAGGATTAAATAAGGACCAAATTATGCAGCAGCGAGCAATTTAGCCCAAGGATTTTTAGGGGCTCTGAGCAACTGTCTGTTTTCTTTTTAATTTCCCTGGTAAGTGGTTTGGGGTTGGTTTTTGTTGTTTGGTTTTGTTGTGTTTTTTGGTTTTTTTTTTAATGTGTACCTTCTTTTAATTAAAAAGAATTCAACAACAGCGGCACTAGGAGGCCTCTGGGCACTACAGGAAGAGACATTAATTCCTCCAAGACCAGATCTGCAGTTTTGCAGCAAAGGTTAAAAGGTGGCAGCCCTGCAATTAGGCAAAAACAAAAAACCAAAAACAAAAAAACCCCAAAAAAACCCCAATAAAGGGTTAGCCTGAATTGCAAACAGGCCGGAGTAGAGAGAAAAAGAAAAGAGAAAAAAAAAAGCTTTCTAAAAAAGGATTGGGTTTTGCTTTGAGTTCTGCTTTTCTGTTCTGCAATCGAGGCACACGTGAGCAGCCAGTCTGGTAGTAAAGACAGATTAAGTAAAACAGGTTTTACTGTTTAGCTCAATTCAATTAAACACAAATGTACATAAAATGTTAATCATGTGAGATTAACATATTTAAGTATAACGCGGAGGGGCATATACATAGCTATTATATACGAGCACTTGACTACCAACTCCACCCCTCCTTTACCTTTTTTTTTATTATTATTATTATTATTATTATTTTCCAAGGCTCCATCTGACATAAAGCCACGATTGGGTTCTTAGTCTCCACGTCTGACGCTCCCCGCTCTGCTCCCGGCCGCGCTGGGGGCAGGGTTTATTTTTAAATGCTATTATTCTGCAGTCGAGTGTTGAAAATGTTGACCCGGTCCCATTTGTTTTCACTCTGTATTAGTTTTAGTTCCAGGCGTAGCCGATCCCCATTCAGGTGCTATCAGATGACCAGTTACTGCTTAGTTAACTAGATGTAAAGTTTTACATATATATTAATGTCAATAGTTTTATTACAAGTTGTGTAAAATGGACTCTCTAGTTTAAAAAAAAGAAGGGAAAAAAAAAAAGAAGAAAAAAAAAAATTAGGTCTCTCCTGAAATTGACTTTAGAGCATGGAAAATGATTTTACTGGATTCTGTTCAACTGTAATCAAGGAAAAAAAAAAATAAAAAATATGTATGTTGTAGAAAAAGTTGCAGAATTAAAAAAAGATCTGCTTTTAATTTATTCTTTTTGTATTAAGAATTTGTATAGTTACCTTTACATTTTGCAAAACGGTGTTGTCAACACTTCCTTATTAAAGCGTTTTCAAAATGAAGCTTTGCCCTGGTCTCTCTCCGGGAGGGCGCGGTGCCGGGGGGGGGTCCTCACCGCGGGGGCCGCACTCCCCACCTCTGCCCCAGGCTGGGCCCAGATGTGTGCACAGCTGGCCAGGGCTGCCCTCCTGCTGCCGGGGAGCACGCTGGGCCGAGAAACCGCCACGGCAGGAAACAAACTCGCCACGATAACACTTCAATTCTAACGCACGTCACTTACAAAGACTAAAATTAACGCTCACCTACAGGAGTTGGACGCTGAGGAGGCAGGAGGGGGCCGGCAGCAGCACCAAGGTCCATAGCACGGGCTTGAGCCCACCCCCGGGTGCTCTTTGAGGAACCTGGGTAAGGACCACCTGCCCCCTGGGCTACATTCCTGCAGAAGCCCCAGGTCAATCATACAATCATCTAGGTTGGAAGGGACCTTCAAGATCATCTAGTCCAACCATCAACCCAACCGTGATAAAAAAAATCATCACTAAACCTTGTTCCCCAGCACCATGTCAACCGTCTCTTGAACGCCTCCAGGGATGGTGCCTCAACCACTTCCCTGAGCAGCCCATTCCAAGGCTTGATAACCCTTTCCATGTAAACATTTTTCCTAATATCCAGTCTAAACCTCCCCTGGTGCAACTTGAGGCCGTTTCCTCTTGTCCTATCTCCTGTGACTTGGGAGAAGAGACCGACCCCCATCTCTCTACACCCTCCTTTCAGGGAATTGTAGAGAGTGATAAGGTCTCCCCTCAGCCTCCTCTTCTCCAGACTGAACACCCCCAGCTCCCTCAGNGCCCTTCTCTGGACCCGCTCCAGCACCTCAATGTCTTTTTTGTTGTAAGGGGCCCAAAACTGGACACAGCACTCGAGGTGAGGCCTCACCAGTGTGGAGTACAGGGGGACGATCACCTCTCGGGTGCTACTCACCACACTGTTCCTGAAACAGACCAGGATGCTGGTGGCCTTCTTGGCCACCTGGGCACACTGCTGGCTCATGCTCAGCCGACCAACACCCCCAGGTCCTTTTCTGCCAGGCAGCTCCAGCCACTCTGCCCCCAGCCTGTAGCGCTGCCTGGGGTTGTTGCGACCCAAGTGCAGGACCCGGCACTTGGCCGTATTGAACCTCATCCTGTTGGTCTCAGCCCATCGATCCAGCCTGTACAGATCCCTCTGCAGAGCCTCTCTACCCTCCAGCAGGTCGACACTGCCACCCAGCTTGGTGTCGTCTGCGAACTGACTGAGGGTGCACTCGATCCCCTCCAATCCCTGATCCCCCCCAGTCTCTGTTGCCGAGGCAGCAGCGGTGACCCCTGCGCCCACCCAGCATCTCTCCACAATGGCCACCTTTTCAAACGGCCACACGCTCTCTACATGGGGCCCATCCACACTTCCCAGTTCTTCCCATTAATTCCCACTGTCCAGGGAGCTCCTTTCCACCCTACCATCTCCTGTATCAACCACCCGTAACCATCCATTCCCCCACCACAACAACCCGTTCCCCCACCCACGCGCCACAAGAAGCCACCAGTGGCACCACCCCAGACCCAGGAGGCCACCCCGACCATCACCCAGCATCACCGCGTGCGTGACAGTATCCTGCACTACATCCCCAAAAAAGGCTTGGGATGGGACAAAAGGGCAATGATGAAATTTTTCAGACAGGCCCCCAACTCTGAGACTTTGGCTCAGACTCACTGCTGGTGGCTCCAAAACTGCTGCAGGCACTGCTTCAAGCTCTACAGCGTGTCAGGAGCAGCTTTCCCAACAGCTGGCTCCAGATGTGACACTGGCGCCGACCCCCTTGCACCACCTCCACTCCAGGGCACCACGGCACATGCTCGTCCCCAGGGCCAGGGCACGCTCTGGGGACTGAAGCCATCTACATGTCAGCCACATTCACTCTTTGGGCAAAACCAGATCTACAATGGAGGCAACACGGCAGCCAGAAGGAAAGGAACCCAGTTCCTCCATCAAAATAAATTGATCCCACATACATAAAACCATGGAATGGTTTGGGTTGGAAAGGACTTTAAAGACCATCTAGTTCCACCCCCCTTCTGCCCTGGGCAGGGACACCTCCCACCAGACCAGGCTGCTCAAAGCCCCATCCAGCCTGGCCTTGAACACCTCCAGGGATGGGGCAGCCACAGCTTCTCTGGGCAACCTGTTCCAGTGTCTCACCAGCCTCACAGTCAAGAATTTCTTCCTCATATCTCATCTAAATCTCCCCTCTTTCAGTTTAAAGCCATTACCCCTCATCCTATCACTCCACTCCATTGTAAAGAGTCCCTCCCCATCTCTCCTGTAGGTTCTTTAGGTACTAGAAGGGTCTGTAAGGTTTTCGTGGGGCCTTCTCTTCTCCAGCCTGAAGAACCCCAACTGTCTCAGCCTGTCCTCACAGCAGAGGAGCTCCAGCCCTCTCTGATAAACTTATGGCCTCCCCCTAGACTCCCTCCAACAGGTCCACATCCTTCCTGTGCTGAGGACTCCACAGATGGACACATCAACCCCAAGAGCCTTTCCAGCAGCACAGATGAACAGCAAATAAAGATTATAAACGCATCTAACTACCGTCAGGCGTGACAATCCCGGTGTGAGGCAGACACCACGTACTCTGAGAGCACCACCTCCCCCAGCCCCTTCCACCGCCGGGCCAGGGGAGGGGTGGGGGCTGCAACCAACCACCAGGAGCACTGAAGTCCCCCAAAAGCTCCAGACATGGCTCCGGTGAACGCAATGACTTCATCCTAAAGCTCCGAGTCCTGGGATTCGGCAGTTATTTCCGCCCAATGCAAGGATTATCAGAAGTAAACATCTGGAGGAGCCCAGAGGGAAAAGCCCGAATGGCTGAAGTGAAAGGTACCCTCCCCGCTAACGCTGTCAGGCGGTGTGACAGCCACGCCACACCCCCTCCTCCCTAAACCAGTCTCGGGTGGGTTGGGGAATTTTAATTTTTTTTGGCTAAAAAGGCATTATTAACTATTTCATCACGGTCTGGTAGCTGTAATTTGGGGCCATCCAGCTGCAAAAGAGCCTCCAACCCCTGATGAAAAGCAGCTGCTGTAACAGCATCGTGTCCCCCCCGCCCCCGGCTCACAATCCGCCCCGGGGAGCGGAGCTGGCTCTCACGTGCCGGGCAGCTGGAAACTCTTAGAGGGAGATGCCGTGAGAAAGTCCTTCTCAGCTCCTCGGTTCCCCGTGCGGCACCATTCCACAAATTGCAAGGGGATAAAGCTCTTCCGTCCCGGGATCCACTGGAGGAAGGAGGCTGCATTTCGGGGGGCTGTCAGCAAGGGAGGCACATCGCTTCGATTACATTCCTTTAAACCTGGTCAGAGTAAAAAACATTCCAGTCCCAAACTCACATCCCTACAGGAGGCTCGTCCCCACTCAAACCGGTGCTCAGGGAACCGTTAGAACTCTCCTCAATAATTAGCTTTAAAGACAGGATTGAAAAAATAAAACCCTCTCTAATACTATTACAGATGCCCCGAGGAATCCAGTTCCCTCTCAAGCAGACGTTACAACGCGCCTTAAACCGTCCCCTGGCTACTCACTCACTTCCAGGGAAATTATAGCTCCTCTAAACGAGGGACAACACTGTCCCTCGATTATTTAACGGGTTCAAAATGAAGGTCAGGATAGCGATTTAGAAACAGCTCAGGAAATCATCTGGGCGGGGAGCGGGATAAAGTTGCGGCGTTATAAATGTTTCCTGTTGTAACGATGCCTCCGAAGAATATCTGTACGGAGCACTGCGGAAAAAAAAAAAATCACCAGACACCACTGTTACTGAAACTCTTCCACGCTCCCGACATCTGCCCAGCTTCTCCCCACAAACCCCCGTCCATTCCCTAAGGGCCCCTTCCCCACGCGCCCACAAGGTCTCATCAGCCTCATTTTTATCACATCTGAACTGTTGAAGCTCTTGACATCGTCTCCGGGGTCAGACACTCCAGACTGAAACACTCCCGCGTCCAAAGAGGCACTTCAGAATCCAGGAAGTCTCCAGAAGAACCAGAAGTTGCTCAAGATGCTCCTCCAGACTCACTGCCAGCACAAAACTCCCCCCAGTGTCACACCTCAGGGTGCCAGGGGACATGGTGGATACTCATGGGAGATGGTAACTCCCTTCAGAAGAGGGCACTTGCTCCTGCTCCGCGTGTCCAGTCCAGGCGAGGACTTGGACAAACCAACACACTGAGTATTGACATGTTTCTTTAGGAACCCGTTCTACTCACATTGTACCAGGCCTACCGCTGTGGAGCTCCACGGTTAGAAGACCACAGCCTACAAGTGCCAGACGCAGCAGAAGACCTGATGTCTCAAAGGAGCTGTAGGGGGATACCAGATCCAAAAACCTGATGGAATCCAAGCCTGGAGAGGCAGGACCAGGCCCTCCCTTCCCACTGGCTGCACAGAAAAGGCTTCTCCAGAGGCAGTGGAGCGGGCTCTGCCTCAACTCTACAGGATCTGTGGAGCCAGACAGATGGGGGGCTGGACTCTCACAAATTTGGGCACTGGCAGTTATTAGCAGCCACTGCAATGATCAACCATTTGTTTGGAGCTTCTCTGTAGGTCCTGGAAAGGCCTCCTTAAGAGAATCACAGAATCATAGAATGGTTTGGGTGGGAAAGGACCTTGAAGACCATCAAGTTCCAACCCCCCAGGCCACGGGCAGGGACACCTCCCACTACACCAGGTTGCTCAAAGCCCCATCCACAGGCCTTGAACACCTCCAGGGATGGGACATCCACAGCTTCTCTGGGCAACCTGGGCCAGTGTCTCACCACCATCAGAGTAAAGAAATTTCTTCCTAAGATCTAATCTGAATCTCCCCTCTTTCAGTTTAAAACCGTTACTCCTCCTCCTATTCCTACACTCCCTGATAAAGAGTCCCTCCCCATCTCTCCTGTAGCCCCTTCAGCTACTGGAAGGGGCTATAAGATCTCCCCGGAGCCTTCTCTTCTCCAGGCTGAACAACGCCAACTCTCGCATTCTCTCCTCACAGCAGAGGTGCTCCAGTGTCTTATCACCTTCATGACCTCCTCTGGACCTGTTCCAACAGGTCCGTGTCCTTCCAGAGCTGGACACAGCACTCCATGGTCCAGGACTCCAGAAGGACCTGTCAATACTGCTGCAGAGGTACTGCTGTTCTTGTAATTAAAAAAACCGCATGCTTTCAGCCTAAGACTTCCAACCCGCACCACTAGCAAAGTTTCAGTATTTCACTGTTTCTGCAGAATAAGACATCACCGTTTCCACGAGCGCCTTCCCCGATCCCAGTCAAGACACAAAACGGTAAAGATTTGTGGCAGCCAGAAATACTGTACATGGTCATGGGAGGTCCTAATTATTTTCTCTGCAATGCCCAGCAGACTGAAATCTTCTCCAGATGTATAAAAATGGGATTTGAAAGCCTCAAGAGCCAAGATTACTTCCCCCAAGCCCAGAAGGTTTATATTAAAAATGTCGTTACAAAAAAAGAAAAAAAGCCAAATCAGATGCATTCAAGATCAAAACCTCTTTGCACCGAGGCTGGCTGTATTTTTCAGCTGAGAAATATATATACCTTTTTCTTTTCTTTTTTTTTTTTTTCCCCTCCTGATAAATACCACATGAAAGGTTAGCCATTAAAGTCTTCATATTTACAGAAATAACCAAGATTCAGATTCAACTGCTTCCCTCTAATCATCTCCCCACATCAGTCTCCAACGGGAAAGCAGCCAAAAAAGCTCCACAAGACGCTCCTTGCGGGGCTGAGTCTCACCTAAAACTCGAAGATAAGGGAAACAGTTCGGTCTCTATAGTTCCCCAAATAACAAACTGAAGTAAAAGGGTGGTGTTCATTGTCCCCTGGTCATCGTCCTGGTCATACCCCCTTCAAAAAAACCTCCCTTCTGCTCTATATTGGATGTGTTCGGCATAAAGCACAGATATAAAAAGAAATCTAAATAAATGGGGCTTGTAAAAAGGAAGCTGTAGAAAATTTGCCGCTTTGTGCTTTTTTGCAAAGCCCACCCCAGGTTCCTGTCGGCGTTAAAGCACAAATTCCGTCTCTTCATCCTCTCTGGGTCTTGGGAGATCAAAATACGAGCCAGGCCTTGGACCCTGCAGAGCCTCATAAAGCGTTGTACTCCACACATTTCGACGGGTCTGTTGGGAAGTGCTTCTGGCAAATGGTCATGAGCCTCTTCAGCCCCTAGGAATTAACAGAACAAGGACAATCCTGTAATAAAACCGCAGCTGTCAAACAAACTGAAGAGTCTACAGTATTTTCAAGCTCAACAAGAAGAACTAAAAATAAAAGGCTGGGGTTGAGTTGGGTTTTTGGGGGTTGTTTTTCCATCTTTTAAGTTTTATTAACCTTTCTCCTTGCAGAGTTCCAAGTTATCTCCAATATTAGAGGAGCCCGTGGCATAACCAAAGGCGACCACAGATTTAGTCCCGCATCACAGATTCCAAATGAAGAACCACAGTAACACCTCAATCCCTCTGCCCCGTCCAGGAAGAACACAATACTACCACAATAAAAGATATTTTAAAGAAACCTGAGCATTAAGAGCGATTTTATAGAGCAAAAAGCAATTTCTGACACAAAAACAAGCTGCACAGCTATGAAAAGAACCAGAGATTCCTCTGGAGGAGAGTTGTCCTTCCTCCCCACGGTGGTACCACACCTGACCTGCACCATGGAGGCAAAGTGGAGAAGTTACCAAGACGACAGACAGAATGTTGACTTTTCTCTTCAGTTCTTTCAAGGCATCGATTGCAAAAAAATGATGTGACAGAAACCCTGTGATTACTTTCTTTCAAATCACGCAGGAAAGCGTAACAGAGAAGGAAGAAAAGTGCTGTGGCAGTAACGTAATTTAGCAGAGACACTGTGCCCCTAGAGGACAGAGCCACAGGCCTTTAATCAGACAATCCCGATGGAAGGTGGCTCCTCACCGAAGGGAAACATGATCCAACAGAGGATGCTTTGGCCTTTTCAATGCAGGCGAGTCTGGAAAACATGTTCCAGCACCATAATGACCCCTTGTTTGGGATGTTACCATCCCAAGGTTCGTTGTAGATCAGAAACACCATGGCTTGACGTAACTGCTGGGAGCACAGATAATATTCCATGCTCTGGTTCGAACCAGACAAGCTAAACAAGCCCCAGTATTTAAAACCAACATGGAGAACATACGTGTTTAAAGCCAACCCTGCCCTGGCGCTTCAGTAAGTTGTGTAATTCAGAAGCACAGATCACAGATACGAAATAAACAGTGGGAAGATGGACACCAAGATTTCCTTCGCCAACAGATGTAACCCCAAAAGCAGAGAAGGGTCAAACCAGGGAATTCACGTACGTCATATCTGCACCATGGCACACTAAGAGCGATCAAGCAACACCACAGAGTGGAGATCTTTCTGCTAGAAGGGTGGCAAATGGACACAGGAGGCCAGTTAGTCACCAGAGCTGGAGAAGCAGCATTATGGCCATGTTGAGGACCACAAAAATCTTCCATCGGAGTCCAAACTCCTTTTTTAACACAGACTAACAACAAAACTTTTGGTTTAACATAAGCTATTTCATCCGTTAAGTATTTCCGAGCAAGCATTGCACTCACTGGAGACTGTCTCAGAAGATGCATAGTCCACAGGCCAATTTTCACCTTACAAAAATATCGCTCAAATTTAATTTGTTCACAGTGTCTGGAGCTTCCCCTGACTTCACGATGGTGTTTTCACAGATTATGATATTAAAAACTAAGGTTGAAGAGAAACCAAACGTTACACTTGTAGCCCCAATACAAAGAGACTCGAGGTAGGAAGAGAAGTTGCATTTTACAACAATCTGCTCTCAGGCAGCTGCAGAAGTTGAAAAGCAACACGAGTCCTTCTGCCACAGCAGAAAGGTCCTGTCAGAAGCTCTGAGCTCCATGATGCTGCTCTAGAGGGTTCAGAGTGAAGCCAGGTCTTTATCTCAATGAAACTGCAACTGGCAAGAGGCAAACAGATTTAACGATACAAGGAGAGAAGGCTCGTTTCCTGAAACATCAGAGAAGAAAAGCACGACTGCTATTAATTCCACAAATGACATGAGTGTGAAGTTCATGACATGAGTATGAATGTGCATAGGAGGAACTGACCCGGGAATTTTGGGCCCACGCTGTTAAAGGGACACGTTTGGAGAACAAATGCATTTATCAAGTTGCAAGAATAGTCAAAATTCCACACACAATGTTAAAACCATGAGTTATGCAGTGAAGGAACTCTGGAGAATAAAGGATATCTTCACAGCTACTTTGCAGCTCATGCAGGATCACAATAGTTAAGACGTAGAAAAATCCCTTAGACTCCATTCCTAGCTCAGCACTGAAGACCCTTCAGGTTCAGGATGAACTACCTATTAAATGGATGTTATGCTTGACCCAAACTATGGCAACTGTCCATTCCTAGGACCTTTTTACCACATCACCTGTAACTATGACACCAGTACTTCTCAAAGATCCCCTAACTTTAAAAGCAAATCCCTTGGATTTCCAAAGCTAACATTACCTGTATATACTTCCTTTGAGTTTCATCGTTGAGAACGTGGGCTACGTGCTTGGAGAAGATCTTTTCACGACCCGTTCGAGCGTGGATGCCGACCATGGTGACACCAATAGGCCAGGGAGCGTTTCCGATGGCCATCTGAAGATAGGCATCGTTTGCCTGAAGGAACAGAGCGCGAGCACACTTAGTGAAACAGAAAGGGCATCAGAAAGCTGAGCGTTTTGGCATTGCTGGGTACAGTGACAACACATACTCCTGTCTCTCTGAATTGGGTTTCATAGCACAGTGGGGGTGCATCAAGAAGAGTGTGACCAGCAGCTCGAGGGAGGTCATCCTGCCCCTCTGCTCTGCCCTGGTGAGGCCCCACCTGGAGCACTGGGTCCAGTTCTGGGCTCCCCAGCTCAAGAAGGAGAGGGAAGATCTGGAGACATACAGCAGAGGGCTACAAAGATGATTAGGGGCCTGGAGCATCTCTCTTACGAGGAGAGGCTGAGGGACTTGGGTCTTTTTAGTTGGAGAAGACTGAGGGGGGATCTGATCAATGCTTATAAATACTAAAAGGGTGGGTGTCAAGAGGATAGGGCCGGTCTTTTTTCAGTGATGCCCAGTGACAGGACAAGAGGAAATGGGCACAAACTTGAGTATAAGAAGTTCCACTAAACATGAGGAGGAACTTCTTTACTGTGAGAGTGGTAGAGCACTGGAACAGGCTGCCCAGGGAGGTGGTGGAGTCTCCTTCTCTGGAGACATTCAAAATCCGCCTGGACACGTTCCTGTGCAACCTGCTCTGGGTGGACCTGCTTTGGCAGGGGGGTTGGACTAGATGATCTCCAGAGGTTCCTTCCAACCCCATATCAGCCTGTGATTAACCAATTTTACAACGTATCTTCCTAACGCGATTCATGTTTATGCTGAACTCTGAGGGAAGCAAGGACTTTGGACTTTCCCTGATGAAAACAAGCACTGGAAAAGGCAGTCAAATATTGATTAAAACTAAAGTTTATCAGGACTATTTTCAACTCATCCTCGTCAGGCTCCCGTAAGCTTTTCTGCTATAATCACCTTTGTAACCCTTGCCGTTTTTGTGACAGAGTGGACCAGGGAGCCTGTCTGTAAGCACAACCCACCGCAGGCTGATGTCATGTGTGCACAACTGAGGTCACCCTATAGACAGGGGTGGCACTGGGACCTGACAGCTCTCAGGGAGAGGAGCTAGCTTCCAAAGAGGCTGAGAACCAGCTCTCCTCAAAAACGGGTTAAACAAGCACATTTATAACAAAGTTTATGAACAGAGCAGTAGCAGCAGTAAATGAACCTGAAATTTCCTGATCAAGAGAGCAGATCCCGTTCCTTAACATGAAGCCATAGCAGACAACATCCCCAGGGAAGAACAGGGATGAAACTTGAAGAGAAAAATAATAGAAAGACAGGAAGAAAGGAAGAAGTACAGAGCTTAAAAACAACCATGACAACTGAGAACCAGGAGCTGAGGGGGACAGACACATACATGGAACTACAGAAACAGCTTCAAGAAGGACTCAGAGCAGGACATTCCTCCGCCTTCAGCAAGCAGCGACGAGATTTGCTGATAAAGAGTTCATTTATTGTCTCCTATTTAGAGACCAGACAATAAGAAGTAACAAACACCACCAGCGGGTGCAAATTCTTCCCATTTGGCACTGAGCAAACTGGGAGGTGAATAATGAACACTGCGGGGGGTTACTTACAGAGCTGAGAGTAAACCTGAAGAAGAGACAGGACAATCTTCACCTACATGAGGCAGAATCCAAACAGTCTTAGTCAAATACCTACTTGCTGACTGAAATACGGTTTTGTGATGAAACATAGTATGTCAGCATGCAATTAAAGACCCTTCCAGGACCGTCACAACAGGGTTAATTAAGGTTGAGCAGACAATTTGCATTCTGGCATTTGCTTACTGTCACATGTTGATTTCAAAATTTAAATCTTTTGAGCATTTCACCTAACAAAGCAGTAAGAACTTGTGGTCAACTATTCGGTAAACTACACAAAGCAAACAAGCACAGAAGACAACAGCAGGCAGGAGGAGACAAGTCTCACAGGAAGCAAAATGATATGAGCACAAGGATCTTTAGTCGAATTAAAAATTAAAAAAATTAATTAAACTTAATTAAAAAAAAAAAAAACAAACCACCCAAAACTTCCAAATGTGTACTCAACTCCTTCAAAGTCAGTCTGGGAAGTTTACATAAAGTCAAGTGCCTCCAGGAGAGAGGAGCACAGCTGATAAACCCACAGCATGTACCACACTCCCGCATTGTTTGAGAAGCATTGGAAAGGGAATTTCAACGTTAACAATGAAAACCAGGAGAAAAAAAAAAAGGCCCAAAACAAAACCCCACTATCATACAACCCACACGTTCAGTTCTAATTTCAAACAATTTGGATTAAACTTGCCTTAGGCCATCCAAAGCTTTTTTTTCAATAACAAAAGCATGTTAGCTTGCTTAACTTGACAAATTATCCCAAGTCCTCACAAGAATAGTAAGAAATACTAGAAATGTAAAGGCAAAACACGGCTCAATTTCCTCTGCATACACAAGCTGCTTAAGCAAACGCTATCCGTATTTGAGTTCCACTTCTGAAGGCAGCTACAAACAAAACCTAACCCTGCCTTTGATCTTGAGTGCCAAAGTACTTCTGCCTCCTCCAGAAAGCAGACTTCGTCCAAAAAAACTTATTAACTTACCTCAGCCTTACCAGGCCAGCTAATGTGAGCACAGCCAAAGAAAGGAACAGCGTCTCATATTCAGTAACTCAGTTCACCTCAATTAATTCCTAATTAATTAATCAACACCATATTACTATTAATTCAATACCTTCATTTAACCTTCCAGTATCACGTTACCCAGACAGGATTCCTCTGCAACTTAACTCTTAACCATCTCTTGAGAAAAATTCTGCTGGTGCTTGCAAAGCTCTGCAGCTTCACCAGCCTCAGAAGACCTTCTGACAGGCTGTGGATCAAACACTACCTGGAGCCCAACCTTTTGGAGCCATTTTTCCTATCTCTTGTGTGTACTTCCAGCTATGTATCTTCAAAATGCAAAATACATGGGAAATGTTGAAGCAGTAAACTCAATCTATTAGAACATGACAGCCTGAACATGCTGGAAGACTGCAAACAAACATACCTTCACATATTCTCTTTGCAGCATGAATTTAATAATATCTGTTATTGATTCTTTGATGTCTGCAGGAAGCGTCTACAGGAGAAGAAGAAAGAAAAAAAAATAATCTTTAGTTCAGAACAGAGGCTCAGAAAAATCATCCTACTCAGCATTTGTGCAAAGTTTAGCATCTACACAAGCTGGAGACTCTAACAAAGGAAAACACCTTTGTTATTTAGATGAAGGATCTGAAGCACCACAGGTTAAGTGGTTACACCTAGTAGCTCGTGGCAAAGTGCAAAATACAATCTCAATTCCCTGTCTTTGTTTGCAGCCCAGCAAACAGCAACAACCTGGAAAAGCAGCCGGTAGGCAGAAGAATATACTGGTCAGGATAAAAAGGTCAGAACTGGGAGTCCTGGGCTCTAGACACAGAAAGTCCGACCGGCTCACCCTCTCTTCTTCAGCGAAAATGTTACCTTAGGAAAAGGCACTAACCACTGGGTACTCAGGAAGCAGAAGTTAACGAAGTTAAAGCCCGTCTTACAGGATTAATGACATTTAAAAGTGATTCACCCTTTTCCGAAGTTTCCTGAAGAGTGGCCTCAGGTAGGATTCTGTCTGCTTTTGAGTGGCGCTGTTCAGCTTCCCCTGCACTCCCCGCTTCACGTAGTCTTCTCTGGCATTCAGCTCCTTCGCCCAAACGCCAAGGAGAAACTGCCAGGAACAAGCACATTTATGTCATAGTGCCATCTACCGACACCGCAAACAGGAAAAGCCGTGTAAGCCACCATGGCAATGGGAGTTTTTCGAAGAAATATGAATTAAAAAGGCAAGAAGGCTCTTTCAGAGGGATAGGAAAAAACACGTGGGTGAGGGTGGAGTGTGTATAAAAAGGTGTGTAGCAGGAACACCCAAGGAAACAACAGTGCAGGCATCAGTGCAGGGAGGGCATAGTGTGACACAAAAGGAGAAGGAATCTAAATAGGAGATGCTGAAGTTTCAGGGCAGTTTTTGCAAAGGAGCCTATAAACAGTAAAGATCACAGCGAAAATTCAACACAAAAGAAGGCAAATATGTCAAACACACCCTCACCCCACCTGGAAAACGATTTTTGCACTTTCTTTGTGTGACAGCCCAGACAAACTACACTAAAATGCCAACATATCTGAAATACACAAAGGAAAGCTTCGACTCTTGCTGTGACTGCTGGTCATCACAGTAGTTACAGAGAGACCGGCTGACTCAATTTAGAGGCAATGCAGGCTTCTTGCCAGGAAACAAGGAAACAATTTTCTACTATCCACTTGAACCTGTTTCCTCACCAAAGCCAGCAGACTTCCTTTAAAATTCTCTTATTTCACATGACAGTACCAGGTGATGTTTTGTTTCAGTTTGCACTGTTCCTGGGGAAGGAAGGCAAGGACTCCGCAGAGGTTTTTAATGCCACGGTAGCACACAGAAGCCATTACATACAACTGCCTTGGTTATCCCATGGAAATCAAAACTGTGTTTATTTTGTCTGGAGAAATAGGACCGGATTTTGAAGAATGTTACTCTCCCAACAGCCCTTTCCCAAGTCTAGCAGAAGTCACTATTGTGACTAACCAATGTTGTGGAGTGACAAACTTTTAAAAAAAGAAAACACATCTCAAGTATAATGTGAGAGTTCTCCTCTCCAAGCAGCTAGAACCAGCCCCTCTATTCACCAAATCTATCTGTGTCATAGTAAAAAATATAGCACAGCTAGAGAATAATGCCTCTAGTAAACTAGAGTTTGTTACCTTCAAGAACTTGGTTATGATGTCCATATCATAGTGATCATCACCCCGTCCTAAGGATTCTCCCAAAGCCTACAAGAGGAGAAAAAAGGCAGTTATCTCCACATTGTCTAGAAGTTTGTCACCACCACCACAGCAGAGTAGGATTCACTGCGTCGTGAACTGTAATCCAAAACACTAGTGAAAAACAGAATGAAACAGCTACATATGTTACTGAGTTTCATTAATCTATAAAAACATTTAAGTAAAAAAAGCCAGTATGATTATTTCTCGAAACTAAACAGGACAGGAATTTTTCATTCATTAACTACTAAATTATCGGCACAACTAGCAACTGTCTCATAGCACTGTATTAAGGGGAAATGCGGGTGCACTGCATTTTTGAAATCCCCAAAGCCATCAATTAACCTAATTATTTTCTTAAGCTCTTTCACTTCTCTGATGTACTGGGGCTTTTTACCATTTCATCCAATTGTAACTGTGATATTGAGGGAACGAAACTAAAAATAAAATAATAAAAAACCCCAAATAGTATGCTCCAATACTCTAGCTTTCTACCAAACCCTTAAAACTGTTAATACTAACAACATTTTTTAGAAACATTTTCTAGGAGGTATAGTCAGACTAATGATTGTCCTCACATTTACAATGTGAGTTTTGGTTAAAAAAAAATCCCCTAGATTTAGAACCAAATTCAGTGCAAGCTTTTATGCTCGAGGGCACGCAGTTAAAACAGCATAAAATTAAGACTGTGGTGTTTTCAAACTTTTCAAAAAATGATTAGTTCTATGCCTCAAATGAAGCCTGCCCTACTATCCCTATTTTGAGGGCTAACAGATTGATTAAGTGCAGCCCCATTACAACTGGTCATGCTGGTACTACAGTTATTTCATACCGGAACCCCCGGTACCCTAACAAAAAAAGCCAAAGACTATCTCCTTATAATAATGTATTCATTTAAGCTTTCAGTTATAAATCAGATTATTTCTTAAACACACTTTTGGAAGGATGATACGAAAATTAACTTCTGCAAAAGGCTTTGAAGATTAAGGGTAAAAGTCTTCAGCTCAAATTAATATGCTTTTCAAAACATGACCCTGCAATACCAGGTGGTGAATGCACTTCATGGCACTCATTCTGCACTGGCTCACACAAATACTGCAATATTCTTTCAGAACACACTAGTCATTTGCAATGAAGTTTCTGGGACATGTTGTCTCTGCACTTCTTATATTTCTTATATCTGCCTACTTCTGACATCTTTATCCTGGATATTTTTATATCAAACATTCCTTCTGTGTGTCTGTTTTTCAGAGTCCATTTTTCTTGTATAGGGAAAATCCATCAGTACCCTCTCAAATACTCATTGGAAAGGCTTTAGAATTTATGCCCAGGGAATGTATTTTTATTTAGTTCTTTACTTCCAAACATCCTGCAGAGGGAATCCTAATTGTCGCTTTCCTTGCGGGCAACTCCTGCCCCCTTCTTGATGAAGTGTTGTAAACAAAGACCACTTGAGTTTTCACATGTCTACTGTAGGCATCTATGCTGCAACTCAAGGCTTAGAAACCTCAACTTCCCAACAGAGCATATTTAAGGATACTTCAGAATGCCTAAGTTAGATGTTGAAAACAAGGTAACTTGGTCTAAACAATCCTGAAGCTCTCTCACAACAATATACTACATTTTAAAACCCTTAATTAAAATCTACCCATCACATACCTCCAGTTCTTCAATAGTAGTATTCTCCTCATGGACTTTCAAGTCATTCTGTGAATCATCGTCTCCTGCTTCTTGGCCACCTACAATTTCGTTCAGATACTGCTGGTCGATCTTATCCAAGGCAGCCTTCAGGTCATTTCTCAGGCCCTGAAAAAGATAAAAAATTACTA
>VXAK01017238.1:142959-158371 GCA_013399435.1 Arenaria interpres | reverse complement strand
CACCTCTCCTATGAGGACAGACTGAAGGAGCTGGGGTTGTTCAGCTTGGAGAAAAGGAGGCTCCGAGGAGACCTCATAGCAGCCTTCCAGTACCTGAGGGGGGCCTACAGGAAGGCTGGGGAGGGTCTGTTTACAAAGGCCTGCAGTGACAGGACGAGGGGCAATGGTTTTAAGTTGGAGAAGGGGAGATTTAGATTGGATATTAGGAAAAAATTCTTTACCATGAGGGTGGTGGAACACTGGAACAGGTTGCCCAGGGAGGTGGTTGAGGCCCCTTCCCTTGAGATATTCAAGGTGAAGCTCGACGAGGCCCTGGGCAACCTGGTCTAGTTGGGGGTGTCCCTGCTGACTGCGGGGAGGTCGGACTAGATGACCTTTGGAGGTCCCTTCCGGCCTGGACCAATCTATGAATCTATGAATTACACAGGACATACAGGCCAAACCTCAAACCAAGCGTGAAACCAACAGCCCACATGACAACTGTGATATACTACTGTAAAAAACAGTAAGTATCTTGCAAAATTAAGGGGATGTGACATCCATGGATGAACTCAGCTGTAAATTTCAGTATTTCCAAAATCAGAACTTATTCTGTCCTTCTGAACTTCCTGTTTCTCTTCTGCTTTGGGGTACAGATCTGTTTGTGAACTCACTCACATAAATATTTTTACTCTTAGAAAGGACAAAGAACACACCAGTTGCTCTGACTTCAGGACCTTTTCTTCTAGAAATCCATGCAAGCTTCCAAAACTTTCTAAATCTGGGTTCAGACCAATGAACTACACAGAAAAGAAGCCAGGGGAAAAAGTCTTGGAAGAAGTAGGAGTGCCATCTTCAATATTATTCAAGGGTAATACTGAATTCAGGGCACTATTCTAAATGTCATCTGAAAGAGCTGTAAAATGTTGTAGTGCATCTGTCCAAATCCGAATGACAGAGGCCCTCCCTAAGCATTCAGTTGGACAGTAGATCTTTGGTGAGAGAAGATGATTATTAACTGCTGACTCTAAAAATGGAGGCTTATTGTTTACACACTATTTCAGTTGCATTTGCTGTAAACTTAAGTAGTCTTTTTATGATGATTGATTTTACCTCCTGTCTGGAAAGGGTCATTGGTAACTTTTCCTCTGCCAGTTCAAGTTCCAGCACTGGATTTGATGAAGTCAGTGGCTTCTCCTCCTCCTCTTGTTGCTGCACCTACGTTCAACAGACATAGTTACTAATGTGTCGATGGAAATAAAACCATATATTGATAGCAGCGTGAAGATACAGAACTCTGGAGCACAGATTTTGGTATGACAATATAAACTTTTAGTTTCATATTTTTATTGTCTATAATTGAATTTCAAAGAACAACAAAAGCTTTGAAAAGTATCAGTAATTAAGCAAGATTTTTGCAAGCTGCAGGAAATAGTCTCTGTAGCAAATGGAAAGGACAATTGCTAAAGTTTGGCAACAGCTTCAGCAGACAGATGTCAGCACTGGTGCCAAAAATAGCAAATCCACCCTCTGCCTGTTGATTCCTGCCCCTACCCTATCCTCCTTACCCATGCAAAAGCATTTACATCGCTCTGCGATGAACCAGATGGGAGAAATCATTCAAACAGCAAATAATTTGGCAAAGACAAAGAAAAGGTTCTCTTCCCAGCCCGCTTAACCTCCTCATCCAGCTCACCGGGCATAGCACATGCACGGACACAAGGGCAGAAATGAAAACGCAAGGGCAGGGAGAGAGTGGGGCTGCTTCTTTCAGTGTCAGCTTAAAACGTTTACTACCTACAGCTTCAGCGAGCTGCGTACAGTTAGCAGCGATCAATGGCTTCCTCTGGGTTTTGAGAGGTGCCTGTTTAAGGTAACACATCCCTCTAACAAGCTTGCCACAGTTTCTTGAAAGTTAAAAAAAAAAAAAAGACACCTACAATTCCTCATAGGGCTAGGATCTCATTAACAACTCCTCTTAATCTAAAAGAAGGTCCCTGAATCAAACGGAGCTTTCCTTATTCATTACTCAATATTTTAATAATGCAAAACAACTCTTTGATCAAAGTAACTTTGAGAGGGCAGTCATGTAACTATAGTTCCCTTTATAAGCTCAAATTTGACACTTCTGACAGCATGAGAAGATTGCTGTTGGTAACATTCCTGTAATAAGGAAACATTTCCAGCAGTCACTCACATCTTGGTTTTTCCTAGATTCCTGATTAGAATTTATTTCCTTCCTGTTTTTGCTAAAAGGGAAATGCTCCACTTAATCCTTACAGCACCCTGTAGTGTCTTCTGTGCATGGGCAGTACATTGTCATTTCCAGTCTGTATTCGGGTTGATCAGCTTGATGAATGTACTAGAAGGACTTTTTTTAAGAAGCTTTTCTATTCTTTCAGGCCAACACACCCAGTCTTGCACTCTGGTGTCAACAGGACTCCACGTAGATGTACAGGTGCACCCCTGTGGCGCCAGCCACAAAACTATATTCAATGCTACACTAGCAAACAATCAATTCTGTAACCGCAGGTGTTTGGAACGAGCAAGGGAAGGACAATCAAATCGATGGTTAACACAAAGGGAGAGGAAAAATAAAATTTCCATGGATGCAGGAAAGGGGAAATTGACAGGGGACAAAATATGGAAGAACTGTGTAAAAAATAATATATATATATAAGGAAATACACTCCCATGGCAGAAGGATACGTACAAATTTTAACTTACAAACATTCTTGAAATCATAAAGAGACAGCAGCATTGGGGGGAAAGATTTGATCCATTCTGTCAGCTGGACTCCAAGTTACAAGCAATATTTTTACCACAGTTACTTTGGTTTCAGTGCTTTCTTTTTCAAGCAAGTCAAATTATTACAACTTAGAAAGTCTAAGCAAGGCAAAAAAAGCACCTGAATTTAAAAAGAAATCAGTCTATATTCTACATCTCATTAACACAGTTAAGATCAAATGCAGAAATCTGGGAGGCTCTAAAAAAGTACTTAATTTAATGAAGCAACTTATTATAAAACCATTTTCAGGGTTACATTTCAAACCAAAGCTGGTGCTGCAGCAGCACAGATAACGGCATTTTAACCGCCGCATAAGGTTCTGAAGAATTCAAGCTAATTCTCAAAAAGCATCACGTAGTCACTTCCACTTGGAAGAGCGACTGGATTCACAGAACACTTTCTCATGACTATACGCTGCAAGTTCCGAGAATCATTTTTGGCATCGTAGCATTAACGTTCAAATATTCTACAAGGTTTCAGAATAAGTCACTAACTGGGTAAAGTGCAATTGAAAACAAAGCTCCTGTTTGTGCCCAGTAACAGCAAACAAGATTACGAGCCTCTATTTTCCCCAAGGGAACGCACACCCCCTCACGTACACGTACAATCAGGCAGGCAGGCAGACGCACACGCTTGTAAAAGAAAACAACATTCTTTCCATCTCCGTAAACTATTGCCCTGACACCATTACAAGGCAGATAAAGCCTTCCAGATCACTCATTTGTTTCAAAATGCGCCCTGGGTTACCAATTGTCTTCTAATATTTTGCCAGCAAGAAAACAAATGCTGTTGCTGCACTCTTTCAATGCTGGATGGTTGATGGCCAAAACTCAAATACAAATATATACAGTATCAAAGTTGTCAGATCTTTGTAATATGTGCCCACGCTATACTGATTTCTTTTGGACATTTTGACTAGTCCGTGAAAATTATCTGAATGGATAAAATTACCCAAACGTATCCATTTTTTTCTGATAAGTGTGGGGGAGGTGGCTATATCAGACCCAGTGTTCATGCCTAACAGCACAATTTCAAAAGAAAGGAAGACAAGCTTTGATCCCAAGCCACTTCATGCTTTCCACGAAAAAAAAAATAAAAAAAAAAAGAAATAAAAGCCAAACCATAACACAAACTTAAGTAGCTGTATATCATGCATATCTTTTCCTGCATTGAAAATGGTTTTGGAAACTCATACCTCTCCAGGTGGCTTCTCATTTACAGGCTAATGTATAACATTAACAGATTGAACAAAGAACAACAATTATCATTAACAATGTTTATACTGTTGATAATAAAATGCAGACTTCAAAGTAAACATATACATTCCTGGAAGAACAATTACCATACCTTGTAGCCACATCTCTGAAAGTAGGCCTCCTCTTCTTTTTTAGCTAACTCACTGCGTTTGAAATATTTCTTATTTCCCTAAAAGAGAGGAAAACTGTTAACAGTTTACAGTTTCACATAACTTGGTTAAAAATGGCTCAATCTTCCTTACTTGATTTGGTGAATTCAGCTACATCCTTTCACAGAGATGGCTACATTGTCATGTAAAGGGAACTAGTTGGAAGCACCTCTGAAAATCAGCAATAGAAAGTGACTGCAGCACGTATGCATAAGCAGGCTTGAAAGTACAATGTGTTCACCAGCACTTTAAAAAAAAGCACCCTCTTTGTCATGTAAGGCCACAGTATTTGTTAGGGTAAAGCTTCATCTCAAACCTGCACAACAAGGCCCAGGTTGCGGGTACAGGAAAATTGCTTAAATAAATCATACAAAACATGTCATTTGACATTAAATCAAGGAGGTGGGAGAAATCACCTTTGTACAGAGGGTTTTGTAAGTTTGTTCACTGCACCTATGAAAAAAAGTTTGATAAGACCTTCCAGACACACAACAGCTGGCAAATGCAGTCACCCTGAAGCATTTCCCTTTAACTAACAGTTCCCTATGAACTACTATTTCTTTCTTCATGCCTCTGCTGGCCTGACCTACAACAGCCTCTGATCACACTTCTCCACTTCAACCACTAATGCCAAAAAAAAAACTCAGACATCCATAAAAGTGCTCTGCTGGCTGTTTTTAAGTCAACCCACTCGGCACACACAGCCCTCTGTGACCCTACTACTGCTATGAAAGTTGCCCAGCAGTGGCGAGCAAAGGGATCCACACAAAGGCAGCAGAGATTTTTGTCACCTGAAATAAAATAACTACACCAGCTCCAAAAGGCCAAGGCACACAGCGAGGCCCTGAAGCCACTTCTGCACCCCCAGTTCTCCGGTGCTCCCAAACCTACACTTCCCCTCACTGTGCCAACCACGCACCTCTCCCTCAAATCCTCACCCAAGGCCGTTTCTGAACCCTCCCAAACCCCCAGCCTGGGCAGCCCCGGATCCCCTCACCCCAGGCCGCTTCCTCTCCGCCATCCCAGGCCTCACCCCCGTCCCCAGCATCCACCTTAGGCCGTTTCCCGCCACTCCCGCCCCCCAGGCGGCTCCTGGGCTCCGTCCCGACCGTCCTCACCCCGACGAGCTCCTTCTCCTCCAGCTGCTGCCGTTTTCGGCTGATCTCCCGCTTCAGGATATCCATGTCCGCCCCGGCCACCGCCACAGCCGCCGCCGGAAAATGGCGGAGCAAAACAATGGCGTCACTTCCGGGCGGCCGCAGGACAAGGCCGGCCGCAGGGCCACGGACGCAGCGCCCCCTGGCGGCTGGGAGGAGCGCCCCCCGGGAGGGTGACAGTGGGCGACAGTGTGACTGTGAGACTGTGTGACTGTGAACAAGGGGAGCTGTAAGGGCTCAGCTGCCCGGGAGAGGGCCTGGGCCCAGGGATGGCGCAGGGGCTATCACAGAATCAATCACAGAATCAACCTCCATGCTTGGAAGGGACCTTTGAGATCATGGAGTCCAACCGCACCGCGTCCTCTCCCCAGTAACAAGTGGTGGGAGGAGAAGAAACAGCCTCAAGTTGTGCCGGGGGGAGGTTTAGATTGGGTACTGGGAAAAAATTTCTGCACCAAAAGGGTTATCAAACGTCGGAACAGGCTGCCCAGGGAAGTGGTTGAGTTACCATCCCTGGAGGTGTTCAAAAGACAGGGTGCCAAGGGACATGGCTTAGTGGTGGGCNTGCTCAAAGCCCCATCCAGCCTGGCCTTGAACCCCTCCAGGGATGGGGCAGCCACAGGTTCCCTGGGCAACCTGGGCCAGTGTCTCACCACCCTCACAGTCAAGAATTTCTTCCTCATATCTCATCTAAATCTCCCCTCTTTCAGTTTAAAACCATTACCCTTCATCCTATCACTCCACTCCCTCATAAAGAGTCCCTCCCCATCTCTCCTGTAGGTTCTTTAGGTACTAGAAGGGTCTGTAAGGTTTTCGTGGGGCCTTCTCCTCTCCAGCCTGAAGAAGCCCAACTGTCTCAGCCTGTCCTCACAGCAGAGGAGCTCCAGCCCCCTCTGATAAACTTATGGCTTCCTCTGGGCTCGCTCCATGAGGTCCATGTCTTCTCATGTTGGGGGCCCCAGACCCAGACACAGTGCTCCAGGTGGGGTCTCACCAGAGCAGAGTAGAGGGGCAGAATCCCCTCCCTCGCCCTGCTGGCCACGCTGCTGGGGATCCAGCCCAGGATACAGTTGGCTTCCTGGGCTGTGAGCGCCCATTGCTGGTGAACGTTGAGCTTCTCATCCACCAACACCCCCAAGCCCTTCTCCTCAGGGCTGCTCTCAATCCATTCTCAACCCAGCCTGTGCTTGAGCTTGCCCCGACCCAGGTGCAGGACCTTGTACTTGGCCTGGTTGAACCTCATGGGGTTACGATTCTATGAGGCTGGTCACCGTCCCCAAGCAGCACGTGGGCCCGGCCACGTGGGGGTGCGGCTGCCACGTGGGAAGGTGGGATGGGAAGGCACGGAAGGCTTTAACAACATCCCAAGGGAAATCAGGACCGTTTCGCTGACTCTGGGGTGCCCTCAGGTGAAGTGACGCCAGCAATCAGTGCAGGGTTTAATTGCAGGGCGCTTGCAAGTGCCCCACTCCTTCACTGGGTGCCGGTAATAAAATCCCCCCGAGAGATGGGAAAGGTTTGCACTCCCTGTCCCCTGGGCTGTCTGTGCACCTGAGACAGAGATGTTGGGATTTGTGTCTGGTGCCTGGTTTCTGCTTCCTTCAGACTAAGAAGGCTGAGGCGGCTGGGAGGGACTGATCTCCAAAGCGTGGGCTTCAGGTGTGTATCCTGGAAGTAGAAACTACTGCCTTCGTTAGCTTGATGTCACCGGTCACGCTGCATCTCACAGAATCATAATGGGTTGGAAGGGACCTCTGGAGATCATCCAGTCCAATCCCGCTGCCAAAGCGGGTCCACCCAGAGCAGGTTGCACAGGAACTTGTCCAGGCGGGTTTTGAATGTCTCCAGAGAAGGAGACTCCACCACCTCTCTGGGCAGCTTGTTCCAGTGCTCTGCCACCCTCAAAGTAAAGTGACACAGATTTGTGACAAAGATTAACACGAAGAGAGGCTGAACTCTGAATTTCATCTCTTGTTTTGTTTGTTCACCTGCTCTTGCCCAGCAGTTTCTCTCCTGTGGCTTGGAAAGAGGTCCAGAACAAGCGTTGAAGAATGAGTAAGAACAGCCAATTCTCACCATGCCTCAATTCACCAGGGCGACACCTTCGCTGGAACAGCGAAGGCCACCGAACGGCGAAGGGTGAAAGTCACTGTGACTTTAGCTCCTCCGTTTCGCTTCGGAGCAGCCTGGCTGGTGGCCGCACTTCTGTCTCCCCTAGCCTCGTGCTATGGCACACGGCAGCCTCCGCCTCCCTCGCTCTGCCAGGCTTTTTTCACCTTTAGGTCCTCCCAGAGTTTTTTTCTCTGCCTTTTCCCCGTGGTAAGCTCCACTGCTCCCATAGCTATTTCGGAGGGCTGTAACCACAACTGGCTTTTCACCGACGTTAGATAATCTGAGCCATGCGCCGTGGCTCTTCCTTGCAGAAAACGGCCCGTTGGTCGAAGGGTGTTTTTTAAACCCAGGCTGGAGGGGTAGGGATTTAGAAATCCTGCCCTGCTCTACCTCAGGCTTAGATGCAATTGCTCGGCAATGAGGAAGCAGGAGACGTCCTCCTACTCTTTGTCGTAGTTCTCCTAAAAGGGAGTTATTTCACATCTGAGGGCGAACGGATCCAGGAAGGTCTCAGGAGAGACGTGGGAGAACGTGCCCACACTTGGGAAAGGGCATAAATCAGGAGGCTGTAGGAATACTCTCTAGTGGACTTTATGGCAAATGAATCCAGATGTCTGAGTGCCAGCTGCTCCCCTCGATTAACTGTAGTGTAGACATAACCTTCGACCTTGCTTCATTTCCTGCTCCAGTTTGACATTATATCTCAGGTAGAGACAGCACGAAACGAAGAAGGAAAACTGGCTCACACACAGTATTCACGAGAATGATGCGGTTACTGTGAGGGGACACCTAGGCCAAAGATCTCCCGGTTTATAAAAATCCAAACAAGCCAACAAGGTGGCAGGGAGGGGTGTAAGGGACAAGGAAAGCAGCTGAACAGTTTATGTAGGTAAAACAACTTCGGCGAGGTTTGAAATGAATGCTGTACCTCTAAAAGGTGTCTAAAAGTTTAATGTAAATCCCCTCTGTGATCAAGACAGTTGTCTTGTCCTGGGGACGAGAAATCTACAAAATACAGCATCTCCCCACAGAGTTGCTATATATATGTGCAAATATGTATATAAATTGGCTCTGTTCTACTGAGGGCATTCACTAGTATCTCCCTGAAGAAGGAAAAGCAGAAAAAAAAACTTGGTGTTGAGATTTCTCTTCTTGAAGAGATTAGAAAATCTTCTAATATATAAGAAGTGGTGGTGCCTTCTTTTTCTTCCACTAACAGCTCTTGAGGAGATCCACTCCGGCTTGCTCTCTGATCTCCAGGATGGCAAATCTGTTCAGCTCCTCTTTGCCTCGGGCTCAGGGCAACATTTTCTGAGGGACGTGAATTGTTGAGATGGTTGGGTCAAGTCTGGGCTGGACTCTGTTGAAAGCTCCTCTGTTGCTCAGAATATCTTCCTGAGGGTATATCTATGCTGGCAATTTGTTACGGTCCCGGCCTGCTTTGTTACGGATCTCCCATCCTTTGACTGTCTTCATTCACACAAGCTACTTGGTCGCAGAGCGGATATCTGGAGCAGCCCTTGCTGGACAAACTCGTGGAAGCTCACACTGTGAGATCCTTGGAATCTGTTCGTCTGTACCACAAAGGGGTTCCTCTGAGTCTCCGTCACTCCGAGGAGCCCTTAAGAGTGTGGAAAGTGCTCAGCAGTGCGTTACGAAAGCGGACAATTCCTTCCCTGTGCCGGTCCCTCGCCCATGCAATGATCCTTTTGATGACATCGGTGCATAAGATATTTTTAGCATGTGAAATGGGTACTTTTCCAAGCTGCATTTCAAACTATCAATTTATCCTATATGGCATTACTCTACCCGTTAGAATCAATTAGATCACTGCTATAAATCCTTAGCTTGACTGTTTTCTGCTGCTCCTGTTTTGCTTTTCAGGGCAATACCGCTGGTTTGGTACCACGACGGCTGCCTATTTCTGTCTCACATGTGCTTAATAAATGTTATATTTGCTGTCAGGGCTGTAGCCAGGTCCTTAAGCTCTCCCAAAACCACGTGCAGAATCTGGAGAGCTCACTGCTCGGGTCTGGAAGCAATAGTGTTACCCGTGTTGATCCTAGATCCAGGTTTCCGCAGACCTCTGGAACAACCCCACGGAGTTAACCGCAAAGCTACTTTGAAGTATTTACCCCACAGCATTCCATATGAAATCAAGACTGAAAAGGGAAATCTAGAAGTTACACGAAATCTTGGAACTTTCCATAAAAGCCTTGTAAGTAATAGAAATACAAGGTTAAAACATACATGAGGTGTTTCATTCCAATTTCTTGATGACTAAGTGATTGCTCAGCTTTATCTGCTGCAAGTCAACTGTCAACTTACAGGAAGACTATTGAAGGCAGCTCAGAAAGACGTCGTTTCACTCAAACAACCCAGATGTCATCTGTTTGCCAAAGTGGTAAAGCTGATCAGAATGATTTCGGTTGTGCTCAGTTGTTGTATTCGGTTTATATTTAGCTGTTTTCAGGTTGTAGTCAATACTTTATTGGGTATCCGGTTTCACTTTTCTATTTGATATTAAAACAGGGGAAAACCCCAGCTCAGCAGCATACGCTTTCACTTGCACGCAGGAGGCAGCATTACAGTTCATCGAGACTGCAGAAAAACTCATTTCAAGTAGAGCAGGGCACAGATAACTCTTGGAAACCTTTTTCAGATAGGTACATAGTTCTTTTTATCCATCTTCAAAACACTACAACAAAAAAGACATTTGATAAAATCACCTTTATGCCATGACTAAATATGTCCACTTCTGTGCTCCACATCCAGTCTCGCCCTTTAGTTCATTTTTTAAAGCTGTCCTTAACTTTTCGGAAGGAATTAACTCATCCAGTTCCCCCTTCTCTGCCCCCACGTTTACTTCATTTGTTTACGGGTATCTCCAAGCTTGTGACATCCACAAGACACGTTCACACGCGTGACAATTTGGGCTGGTGGCACTTCTGCTACGGTTTGCAAATTGGACTCCCCGACAATTCTTGCAGTGGGGATGTGGCCATCCCCTCCATATAGTGAATTTAAGCCACTCATAGTAGGCTTGCCGTTTCTTGTTTACCTTTCAGAACTGCCTAAGCAGTAGCAGACAATCTGCAGGAGGTCACAGGCTGAGAAACGCTCAGCCAGAGGGAAAACGGAGGAAGAAGTGGGGGGTAGCGCTCCACCACGGGTGTCCAAAAGCCACCTGCAAAGAAAAGAAAAGCTCAGAGGTGAGGCAAGGGCAGGGAAAAAAAAAAAGTTCCTGGCATTTCTAACCAACGCAAGTCTTCAGAAGCATACGGTATTCATGCATCGTTAGGGGTAAAAGAAGCAGGTGGCATTTTAATTTGGTTTGTTTTGCTTTTTGAAGCATTGCTTGATCAGTTCTTGTGGCAAGTCAGCCCCTGCAGTTCCTGTCTGCCAGGAGAGACCTCTGCAGTGTCCCGCTAAAATGCTTAGGAAAGCAGTGACATCCATATGCATGTTACTGGTTTGTAAGGCTAGTGTGGCTTCTAGAAACGTACTTGAAACAACTGTTTGAATGATAATTATCCTCTGGTTCTGATGAAGGAATATTTAGGTGAATTGTTTAGATTGCCTGAAGAATGCACAGGTCAGTTCCTATCCCAGCAGCTTTATTATCTGTAAAACCAAAGTGGTGTAAAAACTCGCTATCGCTTCTAAAAAGCTTTACATTTAAGAACAGCTAATTATTGCCAAACTGGCTGTTGTGGGAGATATCCGAGGAAGATTTTATCGTTTCAGCTGGTACCTCAGCTTATGGCACTGTGTCATCAGAGCCCCTAATGAATCAGCCCCCAGATGCCACCAGGGAGACCAGGCTCTTTTGACAGCACTGGCCATTTGGGACTGCTAAAGAACGGTTTTTGTTGTTGTTGATATTTCTGTAGATGCTCTTTCTAGTGCTTCAGCAGTACGGGGCAAATGACGTTAAGCAGGGAACATACTTATTACTCCCAGCCTCAGTCTGCACTACAGATATCCCAGCAGCAAACTTTTTCCAGGAGAGATGCAGGAACAAGGACTAATCCCTGCAAATGCAAACTGGTCAGATTTGACTGAGCTCCACGCACTGAGCTTTAGATCCAAACAATTGTCTCTCTCCTCAACCTTCCCCGAAGCAAGGTATATCCCTCACAAACCTCGTTCTTTTTTTTTTTTTTTTAAATAGAATCATAGAATCTCAATTCTTGAGACATTTTAGCTATACTCAAATTATAGGTGAATAAACATAACAGAGGACTCCCCCCAAAACGCCAAATAGATCTGGCTGGATGGTAGAAAAGCTCATAAAAACTTCTATTTTTCTTCTATTTTTGTATGTACAGAAGATAAATGGTTGAGCATGAAGTATTGTACTACTGAGTGCATTAGCTTTTATCTAACCCAGGCAAGAAATCTCTCCAAGTTGTTACTAAATGATAATACTTCTGTGTTGTCAGTTTGATCCCTGCGGGATGTGCCCGTCTCAGAGAAAATGCCCATCCAGGTGCGTTGGCCGCCTCAGCTGAGAGGTCAAGGATTGAATGGGGGATGGAGTCTTCAACATCTACACATCTCTGAGGGGGGGCCGCATTAATGAAAACGCTACTGCATATATATCTTACTGCTGAATAAAAGCATCACTTTCAGATGTTGTCAGTCTCCAGCCTGACACAGATATTAAATTCACACAATCTCTCTTTAAAAAGTGTGTGTGTGAGTAGATTTTGAACTACATTGTGCCTTGCAATGAAATTTCATTTTTCAGAACGGAAAAGCAGGCAGGTGGTTATGAACCCGTCTTAAGTTATTTCTCCAACCCGAAATGTAAGTGCTGTTTGAAAACATTTAAGGAAATAGAACATCTTAGTAGGGGCTGCAGCAACTTTTCATGAATTTATTTTAGCTTGCATCAGTATTCTGAGCTACAAGGATTATAATTTAGTGGAGAGACTCTCATTGGGAGAAGGGATTGAAGTTACCGAGGCAGCAGCCCCGTGAGTCGACAGGGATGCTAATAGAGCCACGGCAGAAGTTTAGAGAGCAGATCAGAGCAGCTGGGTGGGCTGATAGAGAGGATCAGGGCAGCCCAGAGGAGCAGTAAGAGGATCCAAATAAGTGGATTAGTAGCATACCAAAGCACACATTACTTTTAGTTTTCAAATTCCCATTGATTTTAGTGCGAGTGCATTTACTAATGTGTGGCAGGAGAAATGGAAGAGGATCAAGGCAGAATCGAGACACAGAGAGCAGCTCCCTATGGCAAAGCTGGAAATGGCGAGAAGGCCGGGCCAGGGAGGCACAGCATAATGTCCCCACATCAGTCTCAGGCAGGACTTCAGGGAGGGTGGCTGTTGTCTGGGCTTCTTCATCCCGCAGCCTCACGGAGCTGTCTAACGTCGCTAAATGCTATTGTTCCCGCAGCTGACGCTGCACTCATTTTCCATCCCTGGCTCCAGTGATCGACTCTTTCCATTGCTGCACCCTCACATCTGCCTCTGGTTGCTGTGGCTGGAGCAAACCGACACAAAAACGAGTAGCATAACCCTCTTCGAACTCTGCCTCCCTGGGCTGCTGGACCCCAAGCTGAGCTTGCCGCAGTTTGTGCCTGTAGTGTTCACCAGAAATGGGAGCGCTGACCTGGCTGTGCTCGGGCTCCCGTGGCTAACATCGACGGCCGAACCACCCAGGGCTCCCACGTGCCCTCTCCGAGAACGCCAGCCTGGCTTTACACTTCATCTCTTCAGAGGCGGTAGCGATGCAAAGGCACGTCCAGACTATAATTTCTAAGCACTAGTACTCTTTTATCTAGCACAAAACCCAAACTTCTAGGCAAAATAACGAGCCCTACTCACATGGCCCCAGCTCCCTTGAAGCACCTGGGGCTGCAAGTGGGAGGCAGGGCAAAATCTGTGCAGCTCACAATTTCTCCACGTTGCAGAGAAGCACAGGACATGCAGCGATGTGGGCAGGTTTTTTTGCCTCTTCCACATTAGCTTCCACAAAAGCATTCTTGGTACCTTTGTTTCTTTATCCTCCAGTCACAGCTGGTGCTGAGACACCTCAGTCTCCCCACTCGCTCCTCCCAGAACTCAAATCCGAAAACTGGTTTGTCCTGGGGAAGAGTTAATACCTGAATATCCAATTATCCTACAAGTGTTTGACGGGAGTGGATGACCATCACGCACTTTGACTCTTACACTGCCCTTCCTTGCAGTCTGAGTTCAAGCTGCACATAAAACAAGAGAAGGGAGGAAAAGCCCAGGCTTACAGTCAAAATGGGCTTTGCATTCTGATACAGAAATATACAGAGGGTTTGTGACCGCACACACAAAGAACACTTTGTACATAGATTCAGTTATATTCTTTATTGTTGAAACAGTTCTGGAATGTTTTGGTCTCCCCGAGCTGGCAAATAGATTAAAACATCGGTCCGTCCTGTAGTTTTTTCTTTTAGATTTCTATGAGGAAGATTAACAAGCAGCGGAACAATAGTGTCTCAAGGGAAAAAAAGAGTAGAGACAGAAGATGTCAAGTACCATGACTAAAACGATACAGGAAGAACTTCAGGTGGAATCAGAAAACTTCTCAAGGACACCCAGAAACATACCTCTGTAATGACTCGCTCTTCAGACACACCGAGACCAAAGTCCCCTGGAAGGGAAGGTTTGTAGCAAGACGGCACGACACCAACGTCACCTCTCGTCGCTTTGGGAGCTGAGAAAAGGTACTGCCTACGTACTTTGTATGACCACAAAAACATCACTGGAAACCTGCAGGGGAAAAACGCTCCCACAGTTTATAAAATCCTCAATGATGCTTGTAACACATAACTAACCAAAATATCTAACCTAGGAACCTGCCACCTACGCAGCTCCTGGTCTCTGATTTACCTCTTCATCATTCTCCTGCTTCCTAACACCACACTGAACTTCTCCAGCCTCCAAGACGAGTAGTAATTAGCAATCATGGCGCTATTAACATAACAGTTGGCAGCCTGGCCTCACATGGATTCCTTGACATTGGACTTAAAGCCTCAGATCAAATCATCTGGAGAAGAGAAGGCTCCAGGGAGACATTATAGCCCCTTCCAGTACCTAAAGGGCCCTACAGGAAAGACGGGGAGGGACTCTTCTTCAAGGAGTGGAGGCTATAGGACTAGGAGTAATGGTTTTAAACTGAAAGAGGGGAGCTTTCGATGAGATATGAGGAAGAAATTCTTGACTGTGAGGGTGGTGAGACACTGGCCCAGGTTGCCCAGGGAACCTGTGGATGCCCCATCCCTGGAGGGGTTCAAGGCCAGGCTGGATGGGGCTTTGAGCAGCCTGGTCTGGTGGGAGGTGTCCCTGCCCGTGGCAGGGTTTGGAACTCAATGATCTTTAAGGTCCTTTCCAACCCAAACCATTCTATGATTCTATGATTTGTCCTCCACCATCCTACTTTCTGAATAATAATCAAAATATTGTAATTAACTGGACACACCTGTGAGCCTGGAAGCAAAGAAGAAGTCTGGGACATCCTAATGTGAAGAGCCCTGCTGCTGTTAATAATGAAGTATTATTAGATTAATTATATTTAATTGGTTAGCTCATGATCTAGCATCTGAAATGAAAAAAAAAAATTAAGAAAGCATTTTACACACCAGAAAATTGTTGGGAAAATTAGTATCAGTTACAATGGGGAGGGGATATTTTGAAAGTAACTTGCAGCATAATAAAACGGTCCCTAGGAAATAGTCAGGGATAATCATACTGACTTGGAATATGTTGCAAGATAAAGCCCTTATTTAGTTAGCTAATTTCATGGCATTTTGAAAAACCACATTACTCAATTAATGGTTTGATTGAGTAAATACTTTGCTATATATATAATAAATAGCAATATATATAATACTATATATTCATTAATATTTGCAAAATGCTCTGAATTTTCCACATTTTTACCAGAAAAAAAAAAAAAAAAAAAAAGAAACTAGGGGTTTTTACG
>VXAK01017238.1:96557-135797 GCA_013399435.1 Arenaria interpres | reverse complement strand
TAGCAGAGTCAGAAATAGCATCCAGGAGAGCTGCCTTTAAACATGTTTTTTTTTCTCTTGGACTTATTATTCCCTCTTTACACACATGTAAACAAAGCTCCGGTTTTGCTGAACACCTGCCTGGGATTATAGCAGAGACCTTCACAGAAAAACATTATTTTATTTGAAATATAAATTCAGTGATTACTTTTTTTATATATATTTTTTTTTTTAAATCCTGTAACATCTCTGAATACAAGATGTTAATGTTTCTTCTTAGGGTGATCACAGGCGTTAGTTTCTAGACATGAATTTCCTAAGTTGCCTCTGATCCTCCTTTCCCCACAATTCAGAGGCCAGTGACACCAGTAGGATTTAGGATAGCTGAACGATGCAGCCCTAATGTACGTTGCTGATTTTCGGATTGAGGTGAAGTTTGAAAGTTTCCCTTAGTCTCGGGAAAGATAAAGTTTTCACTATAAATCTGCTTTCCATCTGTAAAGCAAGAAGCCAGATAATTGGCATCTGGTGGGATAATTTGCTGTGAAAATGAACACGGTAATTTAGGGCAGGCGTAGCTATTCCCTAAAATCTGTGAAATATTTGAGCTGAGCCTCTCCAGTGTGAGCAAAGTTGTGGTTGTTTTTTTTATTTTTTTAGGAGGTGCTGATACAGAGCACATTTTCTGTGGTTAATTTGATGTACATGAAATAAACTGCAGATATATTGATAAATTATGTAGTAAAACTGTAGCAATGTGTTCAGTGTTCATTTTTTCCAGATCACTTGAGTTCTAATTTTTTTTATCGTTTTTCATTCCAGATTACCATCATGAGATATATAAGATCTCTGACTACAGCAATGATGTTAATGGGGAGACCAAAGAAACACAACCAGTTTTTTTAGGTATGTGCTTGTGTTGATTAATTTCCGAGCAACATAGCGTGGCCATTTGCAATTAGGGAGGAAAAAAATCTCTGTGCAAGCACAGGAAGCGCCTGCCATTGTTTAATATGACGTTCTTTTCAAGACCCTTTTATTCTACGAATTGCCAATATATCCTTTATTAACACTGCTAAAAGTTGTAATTTCAGACATAAATGTTTATTAGTGTCTACACACAGTGCTAATTATCACTCACTCAGAGAGCCAGATGCTGACTCTGCAGTTTTGCAGCTCTGTGCTCACCCCATTTACATTGCATATTCGCTGGCATGCTTCACTGGCAATAGTTTGTGTAATTGGGGTATTACATCTTTGACATCTGGATAACAGAAATTCAATTTCCAGGAAGCTGCTATTTGTTTGGTTTTGCTTCTGCCTTGGGTGGGATAGAGGATTAATGTGCTGTCTTAATGTAATGTCCTTTCACCTCTGTAGCTCGCCTGCTAATCCTGCCATGGCAAAATTAAATTAAATCAACAGTTAAAAATGTGTAAAGAAAACAGAGAAGTAATATAGAGTCTGCAACATGATATATACTCCAGCATGATAGGACTGGTTATCAGTGAACCTTTGTCTTTCCCGTCTGTGTGCTTTTTGTCCCGTGTTATTCCTGGGCTGCAGAGTGCTGCTTCCTTTCCTGCTTCCAGCCCTCTCCTGTCGCATCCAGAGTCTCACCTGGCTGCTGCCCCTCTTCGCTAAAATTCGGTGATCGAAATTCAGAGGAGTAAGGGCCAGATTTTTGAGCTCCAATAACGACTGCTGGTGTATAAAGATTGGACACCTTGCTCAGGCCTCAGAGAAAGCAGGTGCTTTTGCAGTGAGAAGTTTGGAGGCGTCTGCCTGTGCTTAATTGCACCAGGAGCCTAAAAATTTATGTAGGGTGGTTGAAGGTTTGTGTAGTTTGTGCGTGTTGCCTCCTGGAGCCAGCGAGAAGCATTGGTCCTGAGTGTGTGAAGCTGCACCTGAAATTCATCTGCATGCAAAATGCCTTTGTCATCTTAATTCACAGTGCCACGTCCTCTTCTAGAGGTCAGCAGCAAATGGGAGAGATCAGGAGGGCGTCTTGGGCAGTGTGGAATCTTCTGATGGTTGGAATATTTACACAGGGGTGAGAGCTGCATTAAATTCCCTTCTCAGCTTCTCACCATTAAGATTTTGAGGAAATATGTCTTCCTTACACCCATTTATGGGGAGAAGGGAAGGTGGCTGCTGTGCTTTGTGTTTGGATTTCGTGTTCTGTAAGCTCTTCTGGTGAAGTCTGGTAAACCTGATGGAGTGAGCTCCACCAGAGGTTTACTTTGAGTGCTTTCTCATCCAACCCTAAAGCGTGATAAAGCTTTGGCAGGAGTTAGGCATCTAGTTGCTTAAGCCAGGATGCTTCTAAGAATGCGCAGGAGTGTGCGCTTTGGCATCTGTGCCGTGAGTCAGACCAGTTGATTTTGATTTTGGTTTGGCTGTGTTGTCTTTGGGTTTGGTTTTGGGGTGGGTTTTTTTTGACTATGCCCAGCTTTTCTTTGTGATTCAATGTGTTCTGACATTTAAGTGCCTAAAAGTTCACCAATTTCAAGAGCCCGTCATAATTTAACCTTTAAGAATGTGAGTCCTATCAAGGATCTTCCTTACCAGGTACTGAAGCACAGAGTTGCAGTCCTGGGAGCCCACCTTCAGTTACTATGAAAAGAAAAAAGATGCTATTTCCTGACGATGTCCCGAGTGTCCAACTTTCAGATGTCCTCAAAGCGTTCTAGTTTTGACAAGACTGAATGACATATGACAGTGTGAGATTTGTAGACTAGGCTTTTTTTTTTGCTTCTTGGGAATTGGGTTGAATTCAGTAAGTTACTCAGAGCTCACGTAAACTTCTCCACTTTATCTTTAGTAGGTTTTTTTTTTTTGGTGTCTGCTTTTATCCAGATTCCTAGTGACAAAAGCACTGGCCCGAGATGTAGGAAAAGCAGTGTCAGGGACTGAACTCAGCTGGGAGCACTTCAAATCTGGGCTCCCACCTTTTTGCAGGGATCTGGGATGAGTGGTGTTTGGCATTCCAGCTTTCCTTTAAAAAAATTCACATTGCATGGCGTAGCGTTTCCATTGTGCTTCAGGAATGGTGGGATAACAACGCTTTCCCCAGCTTGGGGTCTTGCCCACTAATAAGGAGCTTCAGGGTATAATCATTGCTTCACTTGATTTCATTATTTTATGCCAAAATTCATCCCAGAAGGATGTTCACTCCAACTTGTTGGGTTAGAGTCAAGTTTGTTCACCAGTTTAGGTGTTTCAACTGATCCGTGGGATCAGCTGTTGAAACATCAATGTGATGCAGCCTTTAGGATGTGAATGGATGCTAAGATACATCGTTGAAACCATTACCTTTAGAAAAGGAGAAATGTTAAGTAGAAAAGGGGAAATGTTAATGCCATTGTAAGAACGAGTGAAGCTTTATCTGGAGTAGGATGTGCGTACGTGTTCGTTGCACAGTCCAGAACGATGAACTCAGAACTGAAGTTCAGTTGAGAAGAGGGAAGCTTCTAGGGTAAATGAGTAAATTGGAAGAATCTAGGTTGTGTAACGTGCAGATAAACTAAAGATCGAGCATCAGGAAACACCCGTTGAACCTAGATGGTCTCTTTTGCACCGGGCACAGATGTGCAAAACATGGTTTTGTGTAAATGTCGGCTGAAAATTGGAGGAAGCTTCAGTGCAATTAGAGGAACATGGTGCTGAACGTGACCTCTGATGGTCGCGATGGTGTGAAGCCCAGCTGCTTTTTGAATGGATCTTGGTGAGCTTGGGAAAGTTGCTTATGTGGTGCAGTGGTGGAGTTTGCAAAACTCAGGGGGGGCAAATATGACTACTGAATTTTGCAGATGGGGACTGGTATCTGTTTTGTTTTGAAGAGGAAGGCTTAGTTACCTGATACCAGGAGAGACTGCTTGACCTGAAAAGGAGGCGGCGGCTCCGAAGTGCTTAAACCTTGAATACGGACAAGATTTAAGACAGATGTGGCTTCAGCTTTTACCAGTTATCAGCATAAACCTTCTGTCACAGGGCTGCTAGCCCAGACTTGGAAATACAAGCCTGTGAGGGGACTGTACAGCCCTATCTTGTGGACAACACTGATTAAACCTAGCTTGTCTATGAAAAAAATACCTTTTCCATATGCCACATTGGGGTTTTTTCAGTCTTAATATTTTATTATCATCACAAAAAAAAAAAGCGGAGATATAATATACCTCCAGACCGAGTGTTTTTACAATGCTTTCAACTTGAAATTCAGGCTCTATGTTTGAAAGGTTAATGTAGAAAACTAATTATATTATCCTGGTAACCAAATGTGTGATGAGACATTTGTCTGTGTAATTAACAGTGAAGAACTTTTATAGTTTCATAAAATCGAATGCTACGCACAGTGTGCTTGGAGCATTTGTTTTGAAGAGATGTCCAAAACAGAGATGTTTATGACTGATATAAAGTGGAACTGAAACGTACTGTAATGCAGGTGTCTGTGCGTTTTACAGCATTTCGCATTGTTGAAATGGAAGGCAGCAGATTAATAACTTCGCTATGTCATGGTAAAAATAAATAATGTGTTCTTGGAGCAAGGGAGCGATGCATAAGTTACTCACTAATTTCAAGAATTTATTCTGTCCCAGAAATAATATCCTTTGCCATTTATTCACGGAGGAAAACTTGACTTAACTCAAGTCGGTGAAGTTACTTGTTGCTTTTAATAGAATTATATTGATTGTTGCAACAGTAGGTTCTGTGCTTAAGACTGCATAAAAGCTTATTTTATATATCTTTGCTCTGCAATGATCTAACTTCATAAAGCATTTCTCTTTGGGGGCCAAGCATGATTTTGACCTGGGATATTTCCAAGAACTGGGGGGAAGTTGTTGCATATCTGTTATTATTTTTTAAATTGCATGACCCTGTTAAGCACAAGTGAGTGCAAGTATGTATATATTTCCCGAATGATTTTGCTGTTGCAGTGTGGCATGAAAGCCTGTAACCTGTGCTTCTGTATCTGCTGCTCTTGGGTGTTTAGGAACTGTTTCACCCAGCTCTTCAAAAGAGTTATGTTCAGGTGGTGGTCCAGCTTCCAGAGAAATAACCCCAATGTTATGAAATAACAGTGGTCCCAGGGTCTGATGCTGGGTTTGGTTCTGTAAATTGCTTTGCTTATATTAGTGTTTGTGATGCTTGTTAACTTTCTGTGTCGATCCACCCGTGTCCTTCCATGCTTGGTTTGGGAGTAGGGGGTCTGATCTGAGGTAATCTGGTTTTCTTGCAGATACAGTCTTAGCGCTCTGTGGTGCCATGAAGAAAGCTAAGTGCTTTTAAAAGACATTTTGGAGCACTGCTAAGATGCCTCAACTAAGACAGCTTAAATGTCCCTTAGGGGTAGTCAAAGTCCCCAGCTCATAACTCATGTTGCTTGTGTGACCCTCTGGTGCTGTTCGTGACCACTGCTCTCCCTGCTGACGTGGGGGTTTAGGTTTTTAATTTGCAAAGCGTGTTGTTGCCGGTGTTACTTGTTCACTACAGGTTCCTCTATGCCAGCAAAGACTGGGGATCACTTCTTTGAGAAATGTGTGCTTTCCCCATCAATTCAGCTACACAGATGCCTGATTCAGATCATCCACAGAGCAGCCACAACAACTTTCCATGTGATTTAGGAAACCTTTGATCCGATAAGCGATCACGCACATGGCTCCTCTGTTTTCCCCATGCTGACCTTCACAATTTTCTATTTCGGGACAATTTGCAGTACAAGATGATAGCGGCAAAAATGTCTTGAGTTTTGAAAGATAGTGTTTGATGTGGGTATAGTTTTTGCTGAGGAGGGATGCTTCGCTCCCTTCTAGGGTAACTGTCCTTTAAGGAGAGGATTAAGAGAGGGACCGAGAGGCTGAGGGACTTGGATCTTTTTAGTCTAAAGAAGAGAAGACTGAGGGGGGATCTGATCAATGCTTATAAATACTTAAAGGGGGGGTGTCAGGAGGATGGGGCCGGGCTCTTTTCAGTGGTGCCTAGTGACAGGACAAGAGGAAATGGGCACCAACTTGAATATAAGAACTTCCACCTAAACATGAGGAGGACCCTCTTTCCTGTGAGGATGGCAGAGCACTGGAACAGGCCATCCAGGGAGGTGGCGGAGTCTCCTTCTCTGGAGACATTCAAAACCCACCTGGACACATTCCTGTGCAACCTGCTCTGGGTGGACCTTCTTTGACAGGGGGGATGGACTAGATGATCTCCAGAGATCCCTTCCAACCCCATAGCATTCTGTGAGATGGTTGAGTACCACGTAACACTCAGTAAGGTGTTTTGGTGAGCTCAGCCTGGCTGTGCACTGGGGATGTAGAATCCTAGAATTGTCTAGGTTGGAAGGGACCTTTCAGATGATCGAGTCCAACCATCAACCTAACACTGACAAAAACCATCACTAAACCATGTCCCTCAGCACTACGTCTACCCCTGTTTTAAATACCTCCAGGGAAGGCGATTCCACCATTTCCCTGGGCAGCCTGTTCCAGTGCTTGATAACCCTTTGAGTGTAAATTTTTTTTTCCTAATATCTAATCTAAACCTCCCCTGGCGCAACGTGTGCCTTGCCTGCATGTACCTCCCCGTTCCTTGGGCTGCGCTGAATTAGCCCTTACAAAAATCTTCCAGCCTCCCGACTTTTGCTGGCCCTTCTCCAGGAAGAGCAGCATCCAAGTGGTGTCTAATAAACTGGTGCTTAATATGTTTGATTATACATCCCGTTGCAATTATTATTTATTTATTTTTAATTTGAGCTTTCAAGCCGTCCGCATCGACTGCCGCTTTTTCTCACCTCCGAGACCTCATTTCCCCAAAAAACAGGTTGATGTTGTGGCTGGTTGTTGCTGCCGTTCCTGGCCTCCCGACAGCTTCTGAACCCGTCCACCAATTTCAGCCTAGTTTGCCACAAAGGTGGAAATCTGTGAGGTAGAAAGCACCATCAGCAGGCAGCCTGATGGAGAAAAAGCCGTATTTGTAGAGCCCAGAAAGGAGAAGTTTCTGCAGGAGTTTCGTCTGCCACAACACAACATAAAATTAGGCACTAATTCATAGGAAATCAAACTGTATTTAAAAAAGTCAGCTACTTGTGAATATTTCCCAAAACACAGGAGAAATATAAATGCTAAAGACATTAATTGCAAAATATTGGGCCAAGAGACCATTATTGTTATTTGTTTATATGCATCAAAGGAAGAAAACACCAAAACCAGAAGACTGTCCAGCCTAAACTCTGTTCACTCATTTATACATTTTAAAACACATACATTAATTACAGACGTGGCTACCACTTCTCTAATACTGGAATAAAATTAATATTCTAACATATGGGTATGGCTGCGTATCATTTTATCATTCTTTATAGCACCATGATAATATTTGACAAATTATTTGGAAAAGTATAATAACTTGTTTGTAGGCAGTGTGCTATAGTTCTATTAAGTTTAATAAGCATAATAGTGAGAAGATGGTCAGGCATCTAGGGGTAAAGAATTAATGAATCATCGGTACTATTTTGTTAATGAATTGTTTGTAGGTCTGTTGCTTCAGACGGGTTCACACTTAGCATGTGGATGCTACTTCATCCTAGGACAGTTCTGGTTTACATTCGTGCATTTGTGATTTTTAACATTTTTACAACTTTCAAAGCAGGAAGTTTTTCTACTGTGCACACTTTCAGTAAGGAAAGACGTTGAAATGAATTTGGGGGAAATTACTTTTTATGAACATTCGATGTAGTATTTATGAAAGGGCTTTGTTTTGCCTTCTTTTGGTTTTATAAGATTATAGTCAGACCATGAGGAAAAAGTACATTGTATAGAAGGGGCCATCATAAAAAACAACTCTAATAGTAATTTTAAAAAATTGTTAATACATTTTTGTTACGACTATTACCATCTTTATGTATAAGTTCCTAAACGGGGTTGTAATGTGCCGTGCTTACTTATAAAATTAGCTACTCAAAATAGGTATTTTAGTGTTTTGCAAGTAAATTCCTTGGTCTCAGACAAAACCAAAGAGATTATGTGGGGAATCCGAATGGCAAAACCTGTAGCCTCCCTGTCGGAGGCATCCCCATCTCCTTGGGAGCAGTGGGGACCCCTGCTACGTGTACAGGGAGAGGCTGGAATATGCACCACTCCTCTCACGCTTCAACATCTGTCTCAGGAGGCTTTTCACAGATAGGTAACGCAGATTTTTATGTAATAAACTGGTGTTTTTTCAGTGCTTGATTATCCCATTCAGCATTTAAGAAGGAAGGCTGGCTCTTCCATAGGACTTAGTGGCTTGAGCTGTTTGGTTTTCTCCCTGTGCCCCATCTCCCCTTTTTTTTTTTTTTTTCATTTTTAAATTACACGGTTATTATCTGTGAAAATCATCAGGGGTGGAATAGCTGATAACAGAACGCTATCATTGAGCTCTAGAGGTAATAGCCAAATGAAATAACCAGGGAGCAAGAAGTTAAATCTGTTATTGTTCCTGCTCCTGCCTGCAGGTTCAGGGGGTGCAACCTCAGCTGCTCTGTTGGGAGGGATGCTGCTGTCGCTGGCCAGGGACAAATTAAAAGCTGTAAAAAGTCATAACTGGGGGGGGGGAGATGTAAACTTCCACTGAAGACTTAAGCCTATAGCCTGTATGTTTTTAATGACCTTCCTTACGAAATAGGTTGCCCAGAGAAGTTGTGGATGCCCCATCCCTGGAGGTGTTCAAGGCCAGGCTGGATGGGGCTTTGAGCAACCTGGTCTGGTGGGAGGTGTCCCTGCCCGGGGCAGGGGGGTTGGAACTCGATGATCTTTAAGGTCCCTTCTAACTCTAACCATTCTATGAGTCCATAAAAAAACTCCAAACCAAACCAAAACCAAACACAACAAAACCCAGGGAAATTAAAAAACCCAACCAACCAACCAAAACAAGGACGAAAAATCCAAACAAACAGAAAAACCCAAACCAAAACCCAACAAACAAGTTCACAAAGCGGGGGGGATCTCCCTGTTTTTAAGTAGGGAGCTACCTAAACAGAAAGACGTGCTTGGGTAGGATGCAAGTTCAAGGTTTGTTGTAACATAAATGTAGGGTTTTTTCATTCGGAATTAGGTGTGCTCATGTCCCTGTATAGGAAGGCTTCTATATGAAGGAACAAGGGGGCCAGAATCAAGGCTGAATAAGCTCAATTGACATTAATATTTTATGTAATTGGGTAAGGGAAATTTAATCTTTCCAACAACCTGTCACCCGACCAGCCACATAGCACACAGTCACTACACCAAGGGGAGGAGGTGGCTGGGAAGCTTCTTTTGATATTCAGCTACATTTTGCTATTAAACGCAAATCCAGATTGCCAGCATAAAACTCTGAGAGCTAAATGGTACAACGTTTAAGGGGTTACTTCACGCTCAGGTGTTCTGGGAGCATTTGGAGCTTGGATATGGGCAGATACAGCCACGTACGGGGGAAAGGCAGTCTTCGGTGTATGGGTCTGAGTATCTCGATAATTGGAGCCCCATGGTACTCCACGGCCTCTTGAGGTTGGGAACTGCAAACAGCCAACCCCTGGTTGGGCCGGGGCCAAAAAGCGTCATTTTAAAGGAATTGGTGCTGTGATTTGTTAATTAAATCACACCCACGCGCAGAAATCCACGGGCCAACCAACCAAATAAATACAACGCAGAACTTCCCTTGCGCAGGGCTTTTCTCGCCGCTTTAGCTGGAGTGGAAAGGGTGCTAGAGTATAGTGTCTCTGGACGGGGTTGACAAATATTTCTCTAAGTTTGGACTAGGAGGTTTCTTGCAAACCGCCCACTCTCCTCGCTGGGTCGGGGTGGGCAGGAGCCAACTGGCCCCAGCCCAGGGAACCGGTGTGCCGGGTCAGGCGGGAGATGCTCTGATTCAGCAGAGCCAGTGGTACAGCTCGGCTCCCCTCATCCTTATTCACCTCCTACAGCAAAAAACTCCCTCTTTGGGTACTGGGTACGCTGGGCTGGCAGCGGGTCGCAGCCACGTTGAACTTGGCCTGTGCTGGGGAAGGGGATTGCTGCTCTCGTTTAGGTTTAGCCAGCTACCTAAGAGTAAGTTTGGGCAGCTGAATAGTGCTGTTGAGTTGATAGAGCTGCTCACGTGCCTGGCATCAGCTTTCCAATACCTTGTTGAACCAGAGATGATGCATGTTGCATCTTTGGAGAGGGGCCCTTTATGAGGGACTGTAGCAATAGGACGAGGGGTAATGGCTTTAAACTGAAAAAGGGGAGATTTAGATTAGATATTAGGAAGAAATTCTTTAGTGTGAGGGTGATGAGATACTGTCCCAGGTTGCCCAGAGAAGCTGTGGGTGCCCCATCCCTGGAGGTGTTCAAGGCCACGCTGGATGGGGCTTTGAGCAACCTGGTCTGGTAGGAGGTGTCCCTGTCCGTGGCAGGGGGGTTGGAACTCAATGGTTGTTAAGGTCTCTTCTAACCCAAACCATTTTATGATCTTGGGTTTTGGTGCATAATTTTTTCTCTTCTGAAGTTTCCTTTGCACTGTTGCTTTGCCAAAAATAGGTTTATTTTGGGAAGCGCAAATGTAAATTGAGTAGAGGCTACCGAGTATTACTGTATTAAGTAGACTATAAAGGAAGGTTGGTTCATCAATTTCTTGATCTTCTTTACTCCATTTGCTTAGGATGTTTGATTTTTCTATTACCAGTAAAAAAAATAGAAGCTTCTTATTTCAGAAGGGGCTATGAACACCCCCTTATTACTGGTGAAATGTAATGTATGCTTTAACGAGCAAAATAGCTGCTATCTGCCCAAAACACATATATTCATTGTGCAATCAGTACTTTCATACGTAAAATTAATCCTTAAATGGTGCCAGGAGTATTAAAGTGTGTAATTGTTATTATTTAAATGCCTTGAATTTATTTGGAGCAGTCACATTTTTCTTGTATATATTTTCATTTTGTTTTCATAATCTACACTTTTAAGACACCCAGCAGTTACGCTATATATGGTTATACACGTCTTAGCTGCTTTTTAATTTATTCCTGTATAATCCAGCATTATTAAATTCTGTGGACTAAGGAACTGATCTTGTTCATTAAAATCAATAGATGCAGTGTTGCATAGATGTGTGTGTGGTGTGGTGCTTTTTGTGTTTTTTCTTTGTAAGATCCATCCTTCAGCATATAGCCAACTGATATATAAAGGGTCTGATCCTTTAGGCTTTACTCGGGGAAATATCCACTGATGTCAATGCCTGAATAGGATCAGTCTCTTAAAAGGAAAGTTTATTTGAAATTGCTCTAGCTATTATTATTTCCTTCTGGAGAAAAATAATCTTACTCATCCAAGCTTTAGAAACAGCATCAAGAAAGCCAAGTTCAGCAGGTCTTTCAACCATGAGATGTCAGCCATTGCTGTTTCAAAGCGTAGCCTGGTAGATACCAACAACCGCTCAACCATCACTTTTCTTTCTCGTCTTTATTTATTTATTTTTGTACTCCCAACTCTTATTGGCATCTAAAATCACTAATCTCTACCCATTACCGTTTTTGCTAATTTACAGTGATAACTGTGGCTCTGTTTTCATTAGGAGATGAAAGCCGGGAAATTAAAAAACAAATTACAGGGATGAGAAGATTACTGAATGACAGCACTGGAAGAATCTATCAACGAGTTGGCAAAGAAGGAGAAAAACTAAAGGAGGAGCCCCAAGATTTAGACTTAGCCTGGGCCCAGCGCCTGAATCCCCCTGCGGAGTCCCAGGCGAGCCTTCATCCTTCACAGAGTGGCACATGGAATGAATTATCACCCCAAGCGAGCCATTTTCCAGGGCAATACGGAACTCGGTCCAAAACGTTCCAAAATCAAACGCGAACCGTGGCATCCAATGGTATGATCTGCACTAGATACTGAGAAAAGTACTACTTTTTTTTTTTTTTTTTTCCCCTCTCTCCTTATAACGTACTAAATTTCTGCTTTTGTTGTGATGATTTATTGTACTGCTGCACTGAAATCAGTTATAGTTCAGCGTCTACAAAATGAGCACATAGTTATCACTTTGCAAAGGTGCGAAACTGGGCACAGTGCATTCTGCTACCATCTGTCTTAGCTTTTAAAATGGATTCCTGGTGATAGGGCAGAATTACTCAATGCTGTTACAGGCTTAATTTCTATACAGTACTTATTAAAACAGCTTTTGCCATTGTTATTAAATTCATCGCTAATTAAATGTCAACCTCTACCACTCCTCTTTGCAATGAGTAATGTAACACTGTTGTGACACCACTTGCGGAGCAGGATTCTTCTGACTTTCATAAGGGGATGGCATCAGCCTTATAACTGGCCGCTGAACTTCAGGTACAAATTTTCCATCACAGCCTTAAAGCTTTTATTCTGATGGTACCATCAGAGGACAGAGCTGATGGAGTCTTACCTCTGAACAGCGTGTACTAGAGAGTGGTCTGTCTTGTGCTGGCAGAGAATTCTGCCCTGAAGTAGATGACAATGTGCCCTAAATATGCTTTTCTCTTGTTAAGTCCCAGGAAATGAAGGGTTTACTGTCAGATTCCTGAAGGTCTTCCTTAACAATCTAAATGCAGTTGAGAAAGTTTTTCTCCTGATATTCAATCCTAAACTTAGAGGGGATTTTATTTTAAAGGAGTATCTCAGTTGTAAATTCTGGGAAATAAAAAATTGTGAGATTTCATCTGAGAAGATGATCTATGTCCAATTTCCAGTTGATTCCGAAGGTTTTCATGCTTCCCAATAAGGGCTGCTGTGTGTCCTTCTCTAAAGGCTTACAAGTTCTCATTGCTTGTAACACATTAAAAAGAAGCCAACTATTATTATTCTTAGTATTGTTACTATGCTAAAAATTATACAGCCCTGGGTTTCACCAGATTGACTGTTTCTCTGTAGAGGCAATGATTGACTCAGATGTACCAGGTGACCTGGAGAAAGATGTTGCAGTAGGTCATGCTAGTTTTATTTCTTTTATAATACAAAACAGTAGTCGTGGGGCTTTTTTGAAAGATGCAGGTCCAGAGGAGAGGGGAAAACACGTCATGGGAGCTAGCATCCAAGTCTAAATTGATGCTCTCAAAATCCCACCGTAACAACCTTTTAAATGTAGCAGGACCCGAAATTCCTCGCACATCTCCCTCTTTGCCCTGAGAGTCCCTGGGCACCAGCAGGGACAGTTCTCTGCATGCACAGGAGTGCCCAAGCCTGCACAGATTAGGTGCCTAGGTTTCTGGATCCAGAAAGTAGGTGGAGCAGCACCTCTGTGCCCTCAGGGGCCTGATTCAGCATGTGAGCTAAAACGTGTTGACAGGATTTGGCCCCGCATGCGAGAAAATGTCAGCGTTTTAATTTCTTGTACAAGGAGGGAAGGTTTGGCTGATTTATGATCTCCTACAGGTTAGAACGGTGTGTGAGATGGTAGAAGGGTTGGGTTGAGCGACCTCTGGGCCGGTCAGGAGGAACGTCCAAGCTCCCAGCTCCTGTGCACCAGGAGGCACCTTCCGCCCCTCCCTCGGCAGCTCTCCTACTGCAGAAAGGAATGCAGTCTTTTGAGTTATTACATAAAGATGGGTGTGGGCCCTCTCCTCTGGCCACCTTTGAAAAGATGACATGCCTAGCTCTTTGAGAGCAAGATTTCAGGTGCTGTGGTCCTGCCGGACAGTTTTGTTGCTTGGGCTCCAAAGCCCAGTTTCTAGAAAAGGAAAACTTTTGATGTGTTTCTGGGCTGCGAGCAGGCTCTGAAACTGCTCCTCACCCAGCACGCAGCTCTTCTGGGAGGCTGTTCTAACATGCCCAGTTGCCCCCATCCCTTGCGTTGGGAGCCTGAGTATCTAATTCAGTATTTTAGATGTTATTTGGAGGATGGACAAAGTCCTTAAAAGCTGGGTGTAGAAATGCAATCAAATGTCAAAGGAGATGCTACTCCTTGGTACCTACCATGGTGTTTAAACTGTTTGGGTAGGATGTAAGCTTATTACCTGGGGCTGTCAAGCCTGGGTCATCACTGAGGACATGTCCAGGCATCTAGAGCAGGTGGTCCGAGTCCAGAAGATGTTTCTGTTGAATAGATAGCATATAGGAAGCCAAGATATATGTTGTAGGCTGTGTGAATTACTCAAATTTGAATGTAATAGGCATCTTAAGTCCATCTATCTAGCATAGTTATCTACTTGCATGATAAAGGTGGGTCAAGGAGAGGCTGGAGAGGTGCTGGTGTAGAAAGTAGTCATGAGAAAGGTATTGGCAAAGACAGAGAGAATAGGAAATTCGGCGGTGATGCAGCAGCTGAACTGCTTTTTGGTTATGTCAAGATCATTTTCAATGGGTTGCACTTGCACGCTTTTCACGTGTAAACTGGTGGTAGCAGTGTTACACCGGGTGAGTTCACTCCCAGCAGATCCAGCTGCAAGAACCACTGTCCTGGGCTTACACGCCGCTCGCACGGGGGAAGCAACTAATGTATTTGTGTCGTCTCCTCTCAATCATGGGAGCCGGTATCAAATTTGCCTGCTGGCTAGCTTCCAAAAGAGAGGGAGATGGCTCTTTAAAGACTCCTTCATAAAAATAAAAAGTCTGCTCTCCTCTTAAAATTAAAAATTGATTTATAACAAGTTGAAAAGGGTTGCTTTTGTCCTCTAAAAATGATAAAGATAGTGCTTGGAACAATGACTGAAAACACTCTACAAGATGTTTCTTACAACAGAGTAACTGATCAGAAGAGGGAGGATAGAAAGAAAATAAAAAACCCTCATGAATATGAATGAAGTCAGTAGAACCCTGCTTTGATTTGAAATATTGGTGGTCTCTTTTCCCATTTCCAATACCTATGGTAGATTTACATGGGTAATTTCTATCAGTGCTAATGGGGATTATAATGTAAATCCCCCATGCCTCAATGGGAAAACAGACCCTTTGGTTTTCCATCAGGAGCCTGCATGCTTTCGTTAGGAACGTGTTATATTGCAACAGGAAAGATGTACAGGTATTTACTGATACAATTTGTCCAAGTTTCCACATGCAGTTCACCACGATGTAGAGTCTTTGTTAAGGAGGAAATAAAAGCCACCAGCCCTGTCTCCCGCTGTCGTCTTTCAGATATTATTTCCAGAAGCCCACTAGAATATTGAATTCTGATCAAGAGAGAGGACAGCCTTTATCCCAAGGAGCTTATTAGTCTAAAACAACTGAGAAAGCACTGGAGGAAAGATGTTCTTACTATGTATTTCTCTTCTATTAATAAAAGTCTCCTAATTTCCCGGGACTCCATTTCTGGGGTACCTGTTTGTCTCACTGAAAGGTGTGGAGTTACACTGATGCTATTAAATTATAAGTAGTCTTGAACCTCATCTACTTAAAAGTCTACCTTTTGCAGGTAGGTAAAGGGTATTGGTGGAGCCAAGTTGAGGGATTCTGGGTAATCTCCTGCAAAGCTAAAGATAATATTATTTTTTTTTCCCTCTGTACCTGTAACAATGGGCTAAATGCTTTATGGACCATTGAAAAGATAAAATCCCATCCATGCCCCAAGAAACTTTCAGTCTGAATAGACAGCGTACAAAGGAAGGGTGAGATCAAGCTAGGCAGAGTCCTGCTGAGTCAGTAACCTGCTTTTTTGTTTTAATTTGAGACTCTCAGCCTGCTTTTCAGATGGCTTTTAAGAAGTTGATGTGGTTACAGGTGAAGAAGCTAGTGGAACTATCGCATTCGTATTTGTTAGATTTACAGAGATTTTTAACTTACCCCATTTATCCTGATGCAGTATTAACAGTTTCTGCCCATGGATGATATTTTAAAATACCAAAATTTGTAATTGCAGTAGTGTGGACAGTCTAAATATCTGAGGAAAGGAGGAGAGTGACACCCAGAAGATGTCAGCAATCACTAAGTGGCGCATCAGTTTAGCTTCACAAGTCACTCAGTTTTGGGAGAATGACCACCAGTTTACTCAAGCCTCATAGATGTTGCCTCAGAGCTGGAGGGCTGAATGGAAGGAGGTAGAGAACAAGTACCTGGGAAGGGAGTTTTGAGGATGGAGGGACACATTGGAAAAACTAGGAAAGGGTGGGATTTTCAGCCATTCCCAATGAGGATTGAAGTCAGGGGATCTGTGTGGGTTCTGACATCAGGGGAGCTCTGATGAAAGAACGCAAACCAAACTTGAAAAGGTATTAATTTGGTTTGGTTTCAGAGGAAGGCCAAAGTAATAGTGAAAAATGGGAGGATTTATGAGCAGAGATTAAATGAGTTGCTTATGTTCACTTTAGGTAGGTAATGATTAAAGGGCACCTGATAACTGTCAGGCTGTGGAAGAAAAAGGGAAATACACTCTCTGAAGTCCACCACGTGTCACCAAGCGAGATGATTTTTGTTAGATCCATTTGTACCTGTCTTCAGAAAATGATCATCCCTCCTTTTGCATGCTTTGATGAGCAGTAAAATAGCCATCAATTTAAATGACTGTAAGCACATTTTGAAATGAAGGGGGGTGCATCCTGTCTGGCCTCAGTTTCAAGCAGATACTGCTAGGGTTCTGTGGAGTTTTTGAAATTTTTATTTGCAGTGTTACAGCTAGGGATACAGCTATTTTAAACTAAAGCACAGGTTACAACTGTTCAGGTAAAGCTTTAAAATCCTGAACTGTTACAGCCTGCACTAATTCCAGACCTACAGCGCAAAACTTCTAGACAGCAAGGCCGTAATAAAAGCACTGCAAGGGGCTAGAACTAAATGTTAATCCGGTTAAACACTGGTCAGAATTACTAGAAAAGAAGAATCTGTTAAACTACTGTATTAATTTTCAAAGGGAAACTATGAAAAGCCCATCTCATAGGTCACAGTGCTGGAAAACACGCCATAGAGGGCAATGCCACCCTAGCAAGCAGAAGAGCAGATTTGAAGGCTTTCATTGCTAGTGGTTCTTTTCTATCCTGGTTTTTGTTTGGGTTTTTTTCTCCAGATAAGGGATTTTATTTTCATTCTCAATTCTTTACATGGTAAAGAATGGCATGTAACATTCAAGCAGTTGAAAAATTCTGAGACCCTCATTTAATGTGCAGTATAAACCTTTATTACGCAGACTGTCTTCATTCTTTGTAAGGCTGTTCCGGGAGATGGGCTTTTTTTTTGTGTGTGTGTGTGTGTGTGTGATAAAGTGAGTATGTTTATAATGAGGTTTGGTGCTATTGTTATTCAAGATGAACCAGCCTGACAATAGAGAGCCCTGCTGCGAAGAGTGCATTGTATTCACGCTCTGAGCAGTCTTCTCCAGCCCATGTAACATTGCATCCCCTACTGTATATAATTGCATATGCTAGTAGTTGGATAAAACCTAGTGGCTCCTTCCTCTTAAAAGAGATCGTGTTGAAAATTACTTGTTTTCTTGCTTTGGATCTAATTTCATGATGGGGTATATCAATAATAGTTTCGATATTCATATGTTGAATTATATAAGTATATCAATAGCAGGTATATCAATAATCGCCTGCTGGTAATTGTTGTTTGGGCTTTTTTTGTGTGGGTTTCATCGTCTCTCCCCGTTTCATTCCTCTCAGGAGAAATCCCAATGGTGAACTCATCAGTTGGACCAAACTGCTGTACGTGTAACTGCCAGTCGACCCTGCAGGCTATTCTTCAAGAGCTCAAGACCATGCGAAAGCTGATGCAGATTCAAGCAGGTACTATGACCGATACCATAGATGTGTATGCATGACAAGCGTCTACTTGAAGATGTTCCAGCTCATTGCAGGGGGGTGTACTAGATGATCTTTGGAGGTCTCTTCCAACCCATACTATTCAATGATTCCATGTTCTTGTTAGGAGGAATGGTCTAGTAAGACAGAAATCTATGTGGACACTCAGGAAAACCTGACTGTTTCCTGCTCTCTTTAACATATCATTCCACGTCAAATTTTCACAGGCGTTTTGGAAGTGTAATTTTTCCTTCTCAGATCCTTACCTGTAACATGGGATGTTACCTTGTAGGAATCTTTTCAGGCTAACTGAAAATCTAATGTGTTAACTAAATTAACTAAATAAAATCTAACGTGATTAGAGACTGTAGTAATAACTGAGTGGGTAGCTCCATATGCCATAACCACCCCCAGTTTGTTTCCACGGTGTATTCATTCAGAGGTGCAAAATGCTACTTAACCTGTTACCAGCTTACTAGTTCACTAATCTCAGTGGTTAAAAAAAAAAAATTAATTGGAAGGCCACTTAAAGTTACTGTATAACACTTCATTCAAAGATCTTTCAACTTACAGCTCCGTGGTAGCCTCAGCTGAGCTAGCCACTGCATGTTGTGGCCTCCACCCTTCTTCAGGCTGGTTTACCAGTTCTTTCTAGTGGCTAAACCAGTAATAATGTGTTCATTGGGGAGAACTATCTGGGCTAGTTTTCTGCTAGGTTGGGAGCTGCAACAAAACAGCTCAGAGCTAGAAGAGCACTAGAGCCAGCAAGATAACGAGACCGTGGCAGCAGGGAGTTAGGTTGGTCATGGTAGGCTGTCGGGAAGCCACAGCCTCCATGCTTCATAAAAATTAGTGTTAATACTAACGAGGATTTGGAGACATTGGAGATTTTGTCAGTTGAGTTACCCATCCATCATGAGTGATGGGGAGTGGAGCCATGGAGATATTTTTTTTCTTAGAGCAGCTGTATAAGACCTCTGTAAGAAAAGGGAGTGTTGAGTAATTAACTGAAATATGGGTGGAGTGAAATGCTGACGAAACTCCTTGTCTCCACGGCTTATAACGCTTGAGTGAGCAACGGGAAGGATCAGATGGGTTTTGTAATATCAGTTGATACACATAAAAATGCTTTTCCAAAAGTCATCGATTTACAAAGAAGCCCACGAAGGCCCAGTTTTACAATCTCTGCTGGGGCAGGGAGTTCTTTGCGCAGTTGCACCTATTTCCTTGAAATTCTGCGCGTGATTAAAAATGGCTTGTGGGTGAGAGGTACGGAACGGGGCTTTATGCCAAAAGAACTGGTTCCTCAATAGCAGGAACATTTCTTATTCCTTATGGATCTACAGTATTAGTACCTTGTTAATTAGTGAATCTCTTGATTCTCTGGGAATAGTTCATAGTTCATATTTTCTGAAATGATGGGTTTGCAGAGAAAAAAACCTGTTTGGCATTTTTGTTACTAAAAGAGAAAAAACTAAAATGCAAACATATAAGCGAAAGGGTAATAACTGATTTTAGTATTCAAACACCCTTCTGTCTAAATGATAAACTACAAATTACAGTCTCATAAATCCTTGCCAGAAATCAAATACCCCAGAAATCATTTAATAAACAGTATGAGATTTGGGTTTGTTTTCCTCAAGCTTTGTAGGTGAGGACCACGTGTAGTTCATTTGTAGCTTGAATGAGCTTGATTTGCATATGGTGAAGCAAAAATGTGTAACACATTTGGCTTTTTTTTGTTTTGACCTTGATCTCACTGATTTGTGCAGACAAATAATTGTGTCTGCATAGTATTCTGCATTGATAAAAGTTCAGGATCAGTGCCTTAATTTATACCAATTATTGTGGATACCGGAAAATGCAAAATATTGATAAATATAAAACATGGTCTCTTGGGTTTGAGACATAACACATGAACTGTCATCTTCTGTGTATGAACAAAACGAAGTGATGCAACTTTGGGGTTACTTTTTTTTCCCAGAAATTAAACTATTGAAGAGTGTTTTCACTTGTTCTTGACATAATGGTACTTGAAATGTTCTTGCTGAGCTAATTAACTTGGTAACTATGTTCATAAAAATAACTGTAATTGCATTAGCACTTGTGTTATCTTACTTTTATCAGGAAAAGATGCTCAAAGACAATGAGATTCTCAGTCATTCAAGAGGATGTACAAATTAATCATTGCTTAAGTCCTCCTTCTCACCAAGCAGCCAGTGGTCACTAGGAAAAAAGAACCACGTTTTCCTAATTTTCCTAAAACGCTATTCATCAGTATGTCTTGAAAAACCTCCTAATGGAGTTCAGTGTCATTATCCCCATTGGTACAGATTGGAAAATTATGCAAAGGTGATAAAATATAACTGTTTCACATGCACAAACAGCCCTGAAAACCGTTCCACTTACCCAGAAGACAGGTTCAGTATGTCGGTAGTTTAATGCTGTGTCTGTGTGGTTGGACATGTGCTTTTTTCTGTACATTTAATTCAATGCTTTCTTTCATTCAGTTGGGACTCAAAACAGACAGCAGCCTCCTGTTCCCCTGATTTGCGCGCAAAAGTCGACAATATCAAGAAAGAGAAATAAAAAGAAAAAACTGCCCCTCAAAACTGTTGAACCAATTACCATGAATAAGAAACCCAACGCTGCGGAGAACGAGAAGAAGCTATCGGCAAACTCGGAACGGTCGAGTCCGCAAGCAGTTGAACCTCCCTTAAACCCAGAAACCCCTGTTTCAGGATTTGGAATTATCCTTGAATCTGCTTCATCAGATGTAAGTTAATATTTTAATACCCGACATCACGGGATTTTCAAGCACTCGCTCATTCAGGAGAATCAGCGCCCAAGTCAGCTTGTGTGTGGTCCCTCTTCTGGTTAGAACAAACAAGCAGATCTTGAGTAGGGTTGAACGGAGGCAGTAGGATTAAATCTGGGGAGCGTGGGCTACGAAGTTTTGGGTTTTTTTTTCCAACTGATTGCTGATTACAACATTTTGGGGTGGTTTATTTCAACTTCCATGAGCATGTAGTTCTGCCTTGAGTTGAAGACTGCCTGTCGCTTGAGCTCGCAGTGGAAACTTGTTCTTCATCCCTACTGTTGCCAAGCCCCACCGTGAGATCAGGTCCCATGAACAGTGCTGCGTGTATAAACCCTTTGCAACCCTCTCATTTGCTGATGAGGGCACGTAGTCCACACGTACGCCCTTATCCTGCCAAAATGCATTTATGCGCTGTGTTTCATGCCTGGCTGGTCCCGCTGGCTTCAGGGGACTCCTCACCTCTATAAAGTTCATACCTCAGTCTTTGCTGAATCAGGTCGTTTGGTCTCCATCGTTGTGGTTGCTGGGTGAGGGCCTTGATGCTGTTGATGATGTTGGTGTGTCTAAAGGGGCCAAAATTCACCACTCTGAAAATATGTACTCATCACATGTAGAATTACAATAAGCATATTTTCTTGATCCATGCAACATGTACGCATTGATAGAAACGTCATGTGTCTGCTGGCTGATTGGCTTTGTTTAATGACCAAATAGATGTCATCTGAACCAGTTCACTGATGAATAAACTACTCATTAATTTCTCTAATATATTTTTAATTTTGAGCAGGCAGTTTCCAATTTCCTAAGTACTATGAGCTAGAAAAGCATAATTAAATTCAGTATCAATAAGCGTAATGAAAACAATGCCACAGATAATGTTCTACCTTTCTGGAAGTGGGAACTAATAATAAAAAAGAGCAGTCCTGATAATTCAGTTATATAGATGCAAGCCACACCACTAATTAGATTGCAGTCTCATGCCATAGAGTTGGTGTAGTGATACGGAGTAACTAGTTTGATGCTTTTTCAGAGGTTTTCCTTTTGTAGTATTATTCTTAATCATGTTTGAGGGCATGGTTTGGGGAGGGACTGGTAATTTACTCCAATATGCAATTTGTGCTTATAATTTTTCTTTGCTTGTGGCACTCTTTTCAGCTTGAAACACAGTTTCGAAAACAGTTTTGTTCTTGTGATGGAATTTAATTTGTCTTTATGAATGTGTTCCGTGGCTGGACACAATTCTTCGTAAGTGCCAATTTGGCCTAAGCAAAAAAAGAAGAGAAAACATGCGGTTCATAAATCAGGTCCTCATCTGCCCTCCCATGCTTTGGCCCCAGCCTGACACAGTAGTTGTTTGAATAAATTTACAGAGCCGGAACCCCGAGACAAACCAATTGATGTTGTTTTGTCTTTGAAAAGAAAACATTTGAGTTCAGAAAATAGATATATTTAACAGCGAAAATAAAATGTGACCTTAAACATTTTGAGAAGGCTAAAGAAAGTCACTTCTTGGAGAATGAATGGGGGTATTATCTTTTCCCTATTTATTCATAAGCATCTCTAGTGTGTTCACGACCAGCGTCTCTGGGTGCCTGAAAAAAACTGAAAGACATTTTATGCAGCACCATAAATGACTGTTCCCTTGAGAATATTGCATGGGTTGTCTGTGGTGTGTGCTGTGTCATACGCCAGCGCTGCCACCGCTGCTGTTTTGCTAATGTTTATTGAACTTTAAGAAGAATCTGAGTTTAATGTGTATAAAATTGGGGCTGCCAAAACCGGTGTGATTAGTTCAGATTTGCTGAGATGAGGACGTGGAGGTGGAAAAAAAATCTTTGTGAGATCAACTCTTCATCTGGCCCATGGATCAGAGAACCTACTTTTTAAATGTAATGATCTGTTACGCTTAGTTAAACTTTCTTGTGTTTGTTTTACTGGTATCATATTTCATTTATAACCTAATTTTTTGTAATCTATGTAGTACAGTCTACTAAAATGTCTAGGATTTTTCTCTGCCTGTTAATTTTAACACAGCAAAAGCCTTTAGCATTCAAGTCTTATTTAATTTATTGTACAGGAATAGTTTACCCACCAATTCCTTGGGCCATGATTATTATCTACTAACAAATGCTTTTCCTTTTGAGAAATAGCATTCAAAGTGATCATAAAGTTCAATTAGGTACTGATTGATTCTCTTTGATTGAAGAATAGTTTGCTACCAAAGGAAAGCAAGAATAAATCAGTGTTTTCCCTTCAAATCATTTCACTGATACACAAATTGATTCATATATTAAGAATGAAATAGTCAAAAACTAAAGCAATATTCACTCCTCCACGCTGGTGAGGTTTCAAATGTATTTTACAGCTGTGTTAGTGAAGATCATTTGTCTGTCCTAGGCGTCTTGTATCATTGAGGTCATCTTAGATTGCTATCGTAAGCCCCAAGACCCAAGTAACAGAATAGGACAGGATACCTTCATCTCCATGACAACCGCATTCTGGTTTTTGATTAACACGAAGTAGAATTTTTCCCAAGTTGTAAACTTGGCCCACATTTATTTACAGTTGAAAATCTTTTCTGTCACCAGAAAGTTTAGAAGTAACATATTAAAAACCCACATACATCAGAAGATTGTCAAATGTCAAATAGAGTAATTCTGACTGTTTTGCTGAATCCAGCATTTTGAAAGTTCTCAAGGTAAAAAAAAAAAAACTCCACAACTTTTCATCCAGAACAAGCTGAGAAACTTGCGTGCTTTTTTAGATTTATCTTTTTTTTATTACTATCTGCATATTTTAAGATTCTTCATCCTGGCTTCCCAAAGCATTGTAATCTTCAGTTTTATCGCACAATACGCCTGCATATCCAGTGATACTGCATGCTTTGAAAATATCCTGCTTGCTGTAACTCTCTTGGTAGTGATTTTTAAAAATCCAAGGGAAAAGAGTTACGCAGCCAAATCGTTCTGGGAATGGCAGCCCTTTCTTCTGTCTAGACTCAAGGCGTTTGCAGGTGATTTGATGGGAGATGGCATTTGCTCTTGCTCTGTAAACATCTTTGAAAAGGCATCATCACTGGTGGATGTATTTTCATTAGGGAGGAAAAAAGAGCAAGTTATTAGGAGCAAGGCCGTAATGTTGGCTTATTTTCTTACATCATGACCACTGATTTTTTCCCCCTTTGCCAACTTGCAGATATTATCTTAAAAATCTTAGTTTATTCGTGATGTGTCTTCCTTCTAGATATATAATTTTTCCATGGAGACGCCTTGTGTAAGCACTATGTGGTAACCACAGCAGAAAATACTGCAAATATTGTCTGTGTAATTTCTGATATGTACAGACAGGGGCAGCAAAAAGATTCTTAGTAAGGGACTTCCTTGAAGGCCTTTGTCTGCTTTGGCCCACAGTGCACTTGAGGCAAGGAGGCTCTTGTGAAATACAGCATGGTTTTATTTCCTCTTCCTCCCCTCCGTCTCACTCTCTAATAATCACCTAAATCCCTGTGATTTACCACTGAGGGTTTTTTTTTGCGCTGAAATAAGCCGTCTATTTGACATCATCCTTTTTCTAAGGATGTATTTGGGGAATATGAAAAGGAGGGAGAAATGGATGATCAGCAGGCACTGATTCCAAAGGCAACCTCAAAACTCATCAACTACTTCTACTTGTACGGGCCGTGTCTGCGCTGGAAGCCCTCTTGGGAAACCACATGGAACGGGCCAGTAGCCCAGCAGTGATCCTTCTTGGAAGTGCCTGGCTGCCCCACAAGCACTCTCGTTCACATCATTTGGCAGTGAAACAAGTCCATAAACCAGTTATATCAATGTCCAAAAAAGCTTCACATAAGAGTATTGCTCTGGGATGATCCTCTGGTTTGTCTTTATTATCCAATATTGAAAGGTATCTCTTCTTTTTTTTGTTAGCTGTGCGCCTAGAAATAATGTCAGTAATTGTTAACTATTACAGTGGCTAGACAGGAGTATGATTATTTGATTTGCCTTTTAAGGTGCTTATTCACTGATGGGGTTTGATTTCAATGAAGTAGGCTGCTGTGGTAGTGAATAGCTGGGAAAAGATTCACGGTTTGATTAAGTGATTGTAAAGTCTCATCAGGTGCATGATTGAAGTAAAGCAATGTATTTGAATGCTCTTTTAATTAAAACATTTGTGTTCTTTCGGTAGCCAGAAGTGCAACTTGCGGAAGGCTTTGACGTCTTCATGCCGAAATCTCAGCTGGACTCTATATTATCAAACTACACTCGCTCAGGAAGTCTGCTCTTTAGGAAGCTGGTCTGTGCATTTTTTGATGACAAGACTTTGGCTAACTCTTTACCAAACGGCAAAAGGAAAAGAGGGCTCAATGACAACCGGAAAGGACTAGACCAAAATATTGTGGGTGCAATAAAAGGTATGTTTTTTGTTTTCTTTCATATGTGTAATTAGAGCATATTCTCAGCTAAGGAGAGTGTAAGGGGATTAGAATTTCTGACGTGTGTGAGGTCTATTAAAATATGCAGTCTTATTTTTATTCCCTTTCATTCACTTGTTAAAAATAGCTTCTTCGGGGACAGCTTGTGTTAATTTTAAGCCAGTGATCTTGGTTTCTGAAGTCAGGCTCTAAGGTTAGAATCTCAACGTTCGTATAAGATAATTATTTTTTACTCCGGATGTCAGAGATGCAAAGAAATCTTGAAAACATAATGACAGCGTAACTGATCCTCTTCAGTCAAAATTCTGAGGCTTGCGCTGCATCTGACTGTGTCTGCTCTGTAAATACTTGAGTAGTTGGTGGCTGGATTGGGGGGAGGTGGAGGAAGGTAATACTGGGACTGAGAGGAGTTTGATGCTCATAAGAACTGTGGTGCTCCTTCTCTTATGGGAATAAAATTCTTAGCCAATGTGAGGATCCTTGTGCCGGGTGGTTTTTCTTAGTGATCATTGCTTTCTAGCTTTCAGAAGAACACATACACCTCGACGATCGCAACATATAAAGAGCTAGTATTAGGCCAGAGATTCTGAACTGGATTCTATTCTTTTGAAATTTGATACAGTAGGAGAAATACCCAAGTTACCAAAAGACAGGCTGTGTTGCAAAGTAGGCCGTGACTCGTCCTGAGGTTCAGATTGCTAACCTAGGAGACATAAGGCAATGAAAAGAGCTTCTATAAGAACACTGGCAGCAAAAGGAGGCAGGGGAACCTTTTGCAACCACCTCTGTGTCCACTTTGGCCCCTTTCTCCTCCCTGTGCAAGAAAGGCCTTGACATACTGGCTTGAGTCCAGTGGAGGCCCACCAAGATTTCTGGTACTGAAGCAGGTAAGTGGTGAAGTATGTATATGAAGTGACATGTGAGGAGAGGCTGAGAGAATGAGAGAGAAAAAGATTCAGGAGAGACCTTCTTGCTGTCTGCAACTATCTAATGGGATGGTGTAGAGATGAAGTCAGACTCGTCTCAGGGTACAAGAGGCATTGGGCACGTGGAAAATTTCAACGTGATACAAGGAAAAGTTTTTTCTACATAGGGCTGGTGGAACAGGGGTGCAGAGGGGCTGCAGGATTTCCAGCCTTGGTATGGTTGCAGTCCGGAGTGTCATGATGTAGTTGGCCATTGTAGCTCATTCTTCCTTAAAAGATTTAATAAATAAGTTAAATGGAAGAAAAAAGGAGTTCAAAATTACTTTAAAAAAAACCCACAAAACAAACTCTAATTTGGGCAGCACTGTGATAAAGGAAATGTTTTTCAGTAGATGCAGCAGCACTAATAAAATGACAATCCTTACCCACTGCAGAGAGCTAAGCTTGTATTACCGGAGGAAATTCTGAGGCTTATTTAACCTCTTCCCTTGAGTTTGGGAGAAGAAAGGGGGCAGTTGTATTTCCAACAGATAAATTTCATCTGTGATGGTACTGCGAGGTACCACTGTAATAACAGTGATCTTTATTGGCATTTACAGTATTGCCCAAATGCCGGCGCCTGACCCTTGATAGGGGGGCCCATCCACAAAAGCTGTGATGGAATAAGATGCCAAGGTCTGACGTCCTGTGGATCTTTACTCAGCCTGGCTCCAATAGCACCCTTCTTCCCTCCAAAGAGCTGGGCTGTCGGATACTGTGGTTTCATTTATTCCAAGAAATAACTGAGCCAGTATGAAATCTCCACCAGAACAACATCATGTTGTTTGCATTATTACATTAGGACATTCCTCTACCACGTGCCCAGATATCCTTTAGTGGCACGTCTAGTCCTCTTCCATGACAGAGATACAAAAGTGGAGAAAAGGCTACATTCATGACAAAAACGAACAAAGAACTTAAAAGGAGGGACTGTTTGCCTGAAAATCGCTCTTCCTGTCTGGAAACATTTTAACTGCTGTCCTCACAAGTAATTTAACGCTTCTGCAACAGGATGATTAGCGAGGGAGAAACCGTCTTTTGACTTTGGGTATTCAATGGCACTTGTTGAATCAGTTGCAGTGTTTCTCCTGGGCAATCAGTTTCCCTTGTGAGTCTCATCAATCTTTTACTCAGAACTGAAAGAAAAAAAGATGAAAAAATAAAGATCAGAAGCAGTTAGTTCTCCTTTATGTCATTGACTAGAAATCCAGCCAGCGAAGTCCTTCCCTGCTGAAGTCAATGAGCTGTGTTCAGAGACATGTGTGAAGCGTCCCTCAGGGGTCCACACTGGGACCTAATTAATATCTTCATCAATAACATAGACAGTGAGATTGAGTGTACCCTCAACAAGTTTGTGGATAACACCAAGCTGAGAAGAGCAGTTGATGGGCTTGAGGGAAGGGATGCCATCCAGAGGGACCTTAACAGGCTGGAGGAGTGGGCCCATGCCTACCTCATGAAGTTCAACAAGGCCAAGTGCAGGGTCCTGCTCCTGGGTCAGGGCAATCCCCATCATCAGTACAGGCTGGGGGATGAAGAGGTTGAGAGCAGCCCTGCAGAGAAGGACTTCAGGGTACTGGTGGGTGAAAATGGGATGTGAGTTTGCAATGTGCACTTGCAGCCCAGAAAGCCAACCATATCCTGCGCTGCATCACCAGCAGTGTGGCCAGCAGGTCAAGGGAGGTGATTCTGCCCCTCTGCTTCACTCTGGTGAGACCCCACCTGGAGTACTGCATCCAGCTCTGGGGCCCCCAGCCTGTTGGAGTGGGTCCAGAGGAGGGCCAAAGGAATGATCAGAGGAATGGAAGAGCTCTCCTATGAGGCCAGGCTGAGAGAGATAGAGTTGTTCAGCCTGGGGAAGAGAAGACTCTCAGGAGATCTTATTGTAGCCTTTCAATACTTAATGGGGGCTTATAAGAAAGATGGGACAAACTTTTTAGTAGGGTCTGTAGTGACAGGACAAGGGGCAGTGGTTTTGAACTGAGAGGGTGGGTTTACATTGGACATAAGGAAGACTTTTGTTTACAGTGAGGGTGGTGAGACACTGGCACAGGTTGCCCAGAGGAGCTGTGGCTGCCCTGTTGTTGGAAGTGTTCAAAGTCAGGTTGGACTGGACTTTGAGCAACCTGATCGAGTTGAAGATGTCCCTGCCTATTTCAAGATAATCTTGAAAAGTCCCTTCTAACCCAACCCATTCTGTGATTCTATGATACAGGAGCTTGTTAGTATCATACAGCTCAGGTGGAATAGAAAGGGCAGGTCCTAGTTCTCCTTCCTCCTTCCTCTTATAGCCCCATTCTTTTTGCCCACGTTGGTGTTTCACTAACACATTGAGTAATCAAAACTCTCTTGACTTCCATTCAAGAGAAGAGTAAGCAAGTTAGAGAAGGAAGTTAATACATTGAAGTAAACATGAGTCTTAAGTTATTGATCAGGTTCCCATTGTGTCAGGCACTGTGTGGATTCGGAAGGGAAAGATTATTTCTGCCTTCCGAGAGCCCAGAATCGTTGCATATCAGACACTGACAACATGTGGGGCTGTGTTGACTTCTCTGGGAAGCCCTTAGAGATGGTCTGATGTCCTTGCTGATCAGACTAAAGACAAAAGTATTGCTAATGCCTTTCATGCAATGGTTTGGGGAAGTTGTTAACGTGGAAAGAGTTTGGAGGGTGTGATTACTTTTGGTCCCTGTATACTTACCAGCTCATGCTGTTTCAAAAACGTGTGTATAAAAATACTGAAATAGTAGTTTTTTGTTGCTTGTTTCCCCATCCCACTCATGTGACATTTATTCTCAAGAATTACAAACTCCTTGAGCTGGGACCAGTTTTCTTTCTTTCTTTGCTTGCCGGCCATAATTGGACACTGGGCTCTGAGAACTCTGACCAAGACCACAATAGCAATACGAACAGTAATAGTATTTTTTCTATTTCTGCTCTAGTTTATTTTTTGCACACATCTCAGTTGTGTGATGAAAATCAGTTGAATCAGTCTCACTCCATTTATAATTTTGTATTTTTGAAATAACATTGCTACGTTTGCTGTAAATATGGAATTAAAGATTATGTTGACCCTCTGTACCATTTTTACAAAATATAAAATTGAACCCGCAGGATGGCTTTTTTTTCTCTTCGTAGCTTTATAAAAGTTCTGGTTTGGCAGTATGAGAACTGTAGAGATCTCTGCAGTGGCAGGACTTCTGTCTTTCATCAGTTTGCCTGCAGCAAATGCCTGCAGGAACCTGACCGAGAGGTCTCCGAATGACCAGATCTTCAGGTCTCTACTTGCACCGTACGGAAGGCAGCGTTTAAAAGTGCCTGTCACATCTGGAGACTCAGTGCAAACTACGCTATTATTTTTCTGTGACATTTTAATGTGAAATTCATGAATGGAAGGCGTCAGGTGTAGATCATTTCTCTGGGATAGGCTTTTGTAAGTAGTAACCGGTGTTATTACTGTGATACCAACAATGGGATACACCCAAATGACTTCTGAACGCTAAACTTGTGAAACACTGAGTTGGACTCTGTTCTTGCAATCCTACATTTGACCATTAAAATGTTTTTTGTTACATGGATAACTTGATATACTTTGTTTATAATCCTCTCCAGTCTCCTTTTCTCCATTCTGGTGGCACATTTCAAAAAGATGGTATCTTTTTATTTCAGTCTTTACAGAAAAATACTGCACTGCTAACCACGTGGATAAACTTCCTGGTCCTAGAGACTGGGTCCAGATTCTTCAGGATCAAATTAAACTTGCAAGAAGACGATTAAAAAGAGGCTCAGGTATGTATAAAAATATAAGGAACAACATGTGAGTGTAATATTAAAAGCTTAGAACCTTTGTATCCACAGAAGTGGTTTTCTTGTTAACTGTGGGGTTGGTACGTGTTCACCTTATGAAAATTAGATCTCTTAAGATTTTAGCAGGTTTCTGTGGAAAGTACAGTGTTTCCTTGTGTTTGGCGTGGTAGCAAATTCAGGAGCTGCCTTTGCAGCCAAGTTAACTTTGAGTTGTTCTCAAATGTTGTCTCTAACCCCTTTCCATTAGCACCCAAACTATCCTTCCCAGTGTTTGATGAAATCTGAGTCCTAAACTAGCTGAAGCCAGCCAACGTCCAGGGTTGCAGGTAGAAGTCTTTTAATTCTGTGTTATTTGGTCTGACAAGCCGCTCACCGTACTGTTAAGATGTAACCCAAATGACCTTTTCCTCTAAACTATATGTCTGGAAGGATAGATGAGTTTTCTCACATTCCTTGTGAAAGAATCAGCATCAGTGTAGCGGAAAAAAACAAGCCACCCACCCTGGTTGTGCCAGCAAGGTTCTTCAGTACGTGGGAGGGAGCTTGCCAGCAGTGAGTAGCAGGTAATGGCGGTGGGGTTTGGCAGCAAAACCGCTCCATTTGGGCTGGGATAACCAGCGTGTTTGGGGCTGGGACCAGCCTGCGGGTGAAGACTCAGCCTAGGCTTTCACCCCGACAGCACGCAGCTGGTGAGCTCTGGGCTCCAGCGACGAGAACAGCAACGTGCAGTCTCGAAATCCCCCATAGAATTCGTGGGAAAGCAATATCACTGATTAAGAGACGTGTAATTACTTTATAAACCTTAAGTAGTCTCTTTCCCATCTTCACGCCTCCTATCCTACAAGGGGCTTTCTTCATACCAGGCTTCAATTACTCTTCCTCGTCCTAGTGTAAGGCTCTCCTGGTCGTATTTCTTGCCCATCTCTCCCGCTGAAGATCTGACAGCGTTGTCTGAGGCCCATCACTTGTGCCAACCTCCTTAAACACGGTTCTTAACTGCTATGGTGTTTAGCTGCCTGCCTTTTCCCCTCTTCCCTTCTGCCTGTCACCGCAATTAAGCGCCTGTTAGCATCCGCGGGTTGACAGGGTGGGAAACCTGATGGCCCCGCAGGGGATGCTGGTGGTCCCCGTGGCTACCAGGAGGGGTGAGCAAGACCACGGGGAATGTCCTCTCCGGCTCCCTTTCTCAGAGAGCCAACGTTTTCCATCCAGAGCTCTGTCTCTGTAACGCACGCTTAGACTGGCGTCTGAAATCATTCTCCAGAGCTCTGTTAATGCCAGGAGGGAAAAGCATAGGACTGAGAGGAAAATGAGGAACACCCAGAGACAGAAATAACACAGGGGGAGGAAAAATTGCAGATTATTCAGTCTCATAAGCTTCCCTGAGTAGAGCAGCAAACCAGCACTAGCCTTAAAAAGGGTTTCTTAACGCGTGTTGGGGGAGGGAGGAGGGAGGGATGCAAAATAATCTTGTTAAAGACAATGTCAGATTACTGGTGTTGTACCAGGGGACTGCTTTCTGCCCCTTCCGAGGCTGCCTGTCATCCCCCCCCAGGACAGGAGGGTGGAAGTGGGACGCCAGGCTTCCACACATTGAAGAGTGCAGTGCGGGATGTGGGGAGCAGAGGGTCCTTGGGCTGTCTGCAGAAGATCCCTTGGGAAAGAGGATTGACCTAATTTTGTTTTGATTTTTATTTTCTTTCATCCTTTTTTTATTTGCTTTTCTTCCTGCCTCCGCAGGATATTAATTAAAATGACAATGACGTTCAGCTTTTGCCTTTCAAATGGGGCCACCTCCATCTCTGGTCCTTTCTCAGGATGGCAGAATCTAATCAGAGGATATTGTCTCTAAGCTAGCAAGAGCTATGAAGAAAAATAAGTGAAGCTGAGTATAGTGTGAGTGAATAAGATAGGCTCCAAAAACTGTCTCTGCATGCAGGGGGGAAGGTAACTCATTAACCGGTACGTGGATGAGTAGTGAGCAGCAATGAACCTCACAGCCCCTTATTTGCTGGGAAAAAAACTACATGGTAACCAGATTGCTAGAAAGGCTCTTTTTTGAGTCACTAAGTATACTGGCCATTCCCTGAAACGCACTGGTTTCTCTCTGGCATGAGACCACAGGCAGACACGCTCTTTGGAACACACCACCGTGGCCATCTGCACCCTGCTGTCCACGACCATCTCCACTGGTGGCTTAAGCTAACCCAGCCTGACCTTGCATTGAAGCGAATGACAGGTTTCCACAGCCTTTGTGACAGCAGAGCGGTAGACAGCAGGAGGAAAAATAACATCTTCATCTTGTTGAAATAAGATTTGTTAGTGCTTGTGTGCGTTACAACGGTGAGCGACATCGGGCTGATTAGGCGGTAGATCTGTCTCCTCCCGTATTTTGTTTCCAAGGATGGCTGTTGGCAGATGCCTGGGGAGGTCTACAGGACCAAGGGAAGGATGTTGCAATGTTTGCTGGCGTATCTCACAGCCCTCCGGAGCTTTATCCTTATACAAAACTGATTGTGTGGGAGCTATGCACGTTTTAACTATTCGTTGTGAAACCATACCGAAATTGTTACGGCTGTGTGTGACTTACACAAAACAGGAGGGGAGGGCAGGCATGGAGGGAGGTCTGATCTGCTGTGGGGAGAAGGTGTCCCAGGACTCCACGTTACAAAACTTAGCTTTTAAGAATCTGAAAACTACGGGAATCGCAGCCTTTGAGACACGGGACTCATCTCTCTTCCAGCTGAGCTCCTGAGCTCCTCCAGTTGTTGTGTGGCTGGTGGAGCAGGGGCTGAGCCCTTCCAAGCGAGTGTCCTGCCCCCAGGTCATTCTCTTTTAGTTTTGTCTCCACTTGCTCAATGAAACGTGCCGGCAGAGTTTGTGGGGATAGACTAAGGTGCCCAAAGAACAAATCTGAGCCAGCGTTAAGCTAAATTAACCCAAAGTGTCTCCCTGCTGCCTGATTGCACTGATTTATCTACCTCGGTTTCTGGTTTGTGGTGATGTTCAGGCTTCATACAGAAAAAGCTTAAGATGATCCATTTATTTTAGAGAAGCCACAAGACAGCTTTTTAGTCACCACTAAGTTGGGCTAACTTTGAACAACAGAAGCATTTAAGAGAGGAGGGGTGGCCTTTCCATCCTGCTTGCCTTCCCCCGAGCCATTTAGTGCATCCTCTGATTAGTTTTTCGTTTCAAACCGGGCGGTGAGAGACTGCGTCCACGAGCAGCACTCTCTGCTTTATCCTGTGAAACATTATTTCAGTCTGATAACATAAATCCTGCTCTAGCTTTCTGTGATATTAATAATTTCAGAGGATTCGAGTGAACGAGTGGGGTGGATCTGCTTTTCATACCTCTTTCTCTAGGGCGTACTCTCCTGAGTGTTTCCAAATTAAATGAAATCATGATCACCGGATCATAGAGGCTGCCCAGCTTCAACCTTATTTATCATGTTTGGCTCATCTCCTAGAATTAGGGAAAGAAAAGCTCACTACTTGGAAAGCTAATCAAAAAAACAATTTAAAATTCTGCTTTCTAGAAAATAGTTCTCCTGTGTAGATTTTGAAAGGTTGTTATCCTAAGCCAAATAAAAATTCATTTAAGTTCTGAATCAGTGACAATATTTTTCATAGCTGGAAATATTCTTTTTTTTTTAATTTATTTATTTTGCTTTGGCTTTTGCTTAGTTCTTTTAGATTATTGCCTGAGATCTGAGACTTGGGAAGGTGTTTTTTTTTTATTTGTTAGATCTGAGAATAAAGCTGTCACTGCCATTAAATTTTTATTGGCCTTGTTCAGTCTTTTCAAAATTTCACAAGTTGGCTGTCACAAAGGGGAGAAGAGACTGGGAGGTTAATGTTACAAACAGATGTTATAATTAAAATTAAAGAGTATGATAATATTCTTCAGCCTTGACTACTGGTCCCATTTCAAGCCAACGGCACGGTGTGCTGGGGCACGGCTTCACAGTGCCAGGTCTGGCTTCTCCCAGCAGAGAAGCTGAACCTTCTCGGCTGCTGGGATGGGATGCAAAGTGGCCCTGGAGGGGAAGAAGTCAAAGGAAAAGGCTTTGGGTCCCATGGGTCCCCTCGTGGTCTTTTCACCCTGCAAAAGAGAATGTGGGTAGGTGGCTGGTGGCCTTGCCCGTGGCAGCACAGAGAGAGTCAACCATTGGCATGGAGACCTTAAAATGGGTAAAACCAGAAGGAACTGGCTCGCTGTTCGTGTCTCCTCTCTGCCACCATCCAAGCCTTTTGATTACTAAACTCTCCATCCATTAACGAGCAGCAGGTCAGGGGCCACACAGCGCTCGCAGTAAGTTCTTCCTCCCTTTTTTCACGTTCTGAAGAGGCTGTGAGCCATTATTCTGCAGCGACCGTCCATCGTATGGCCAGGGAAGCTGATACTGGACCAGTAACACCCCCAAAGCGTGCAGGGTAAGGGCTGGTCATGCAAAGGGGTTGCCTCGTGCGTAGCCTGGAAGCTTTCAGTCGCCCCGACTCCGTAAAGGAAAACACGGCGACGTTAGAAAACATGCTGGAATTTTTGGAGGCAGGATCAGTTGGAATAAATTACATGCTGTGACGTCTCATCCTTGAATTGTTGTTCAAAATTAATGTCACATCGTTACAATGTAAAATAGTGGGAATGAAGGAAGGGAAAGCGCTTACCTTTTTTCTGGAAACACGCCTTTTCTCCCACCTCCTTGTTCAAGCTGCCGCTTCCATTGTCTCTGATGAGGTTTTTTTTGCTTTCTATTTCTCTTCATCCTTCTGATTTCCCTGGTTTGTGTTTTTCATACAATATCTACACGTTGCGAGAGATCAGGTTGATTTTTTTATTTTATTTTTTGCTTAGCAATACGCACACAGGGCCAGGAAGGACGTAGGATGCGAGTTGCACGTGTGGTAGGGTGCTTTTGTGTCAGTGCCAGTATCTTAGATAAAGATAGCGATATTAAAACGAGTAACTGCTGCATTTATCTCCCCAGCCCTGAGCACACATGTGCTTCCCTCCAAGGAGCAAACCAGCAGGTGGACACTTAGCAAACACCTATATCAGAAGCTAAATAGGTTTTTTAGGAGGGAAGGGACACAGACACTCTAAGGAAGAGGGGAGATTTAGATGAGATATTAGGAAGAAATTCCTTGCTGTGAGGGTGCTGAGGCACTGGAACAGGTTGCCCAGAGAAGCTGTGGGTGCCCCATCCCTGGAGGTGTTCAAGGCCAGGCTGGATGGCGCTTTGAGCAACCTGGTCTGGTGGGAGGTGTCCCTGCCCATGGCAGGGGGTTGGAACTCAATGGTCTTTAACATACCTTCCAACTCCAACCATTCTCTGATTCTACGAAAAAACTACCAGGATTGTTTTGCAAGAGTTCCTGAGATCTACCTAAGCAGAGGACAGAAAAGAGGCTCCAAATTCCCACAGTAGGACCTATCCCTGCTTGCCTTGTCTTGCAAGCTGGCTCGAGAGAAGAAAAAACTTTGGCTGGCAATCTCTGGGTGCGGCTGTGGAAGGGCAAACCTTCTTGCCTGCTTGGAATGACATGTGAGAAGCTGGTGGCTTAGATCCATGTTGGGAGGTCGAGGTGTTTGTCGTGCCTTTGTGTCATACTTTACCCGGAGCTGCGGTTACACATCCAGTTTCATAAAACAAATTCGGGCAGCTGCTGAGGAGAGTGAGTAGGCTCTTTGGGCATCTGCTGTGCTCCCACTCCCTTTCTGGCACTGGCACAAGCATTCATGCGGTGATGTTGTCAGTTTTTAACTAGATTTGATCTTGGTGACCGTATAAACGTTCGTGCTGGCATGAGGAACGGGACTGGAATGCTTGGTGGAGAGCCGGACCTCATCTGTCAGTCTTGTGCCAGATTAAAATGGCCAGATAACTCGGTTACCAGCAAAGCTGGTTCTGCGAAGCTGGAGACTCAGGTCCTTACGTTCTGAAAGCGAGATAATTCCTAACTTGCGTTTGTTTCTTCCTGTATTACTGCCTTCCTCTGAGTTGGGTTTTAGCCAGGTGTAAGCAGAGCCGTTAGGCAGAAAGGTAACCACATCTCGAGAGCTACCTGAAGAGCTGCTGCTGAGGTTTCCAGAAAACCTGTCACTGGAGTGGACAGCCTGGTTGGCACCAGCTCTGGTATTGATAGAGGGAAGCCCTTCCAGGCCATTGCCAGCATTCACATCTGGCTTTCCCCATTTTCATTGCTTGGGTCCCTTCAGCCCAAGGGGCCAGTTACAGCCTCATCTCTTGCATGCTGAGTAGCCATGCTACTTGGTGCAGGTGGTTCTTCATAACATAGCTAGAAGTTGACCTCAGGCTGTCACTCCTGGTGTTTTAAATACCAGGATGTCCTGTTGGCTGTTTCTCAGCTGCTCATTCCACCATACTGTCTTCTCCCTTGTGCATCCACTCCTTCCATCGCTGGGAGTCCAGTTCAGACTCAGTCCAGGCTGGTAACCTCTTCCCATGTATTGAGCTACCCGGTCCTTCCTGAGTGCAAGGCACAGAGGCACCTGTAGGTCAGGGCTCTTCATTTAAACCTTTCATGGGAGGAAAGCTGCTTAGTACTAGGTTGTTGTTTTTTTGGTTGGTTGGTTCTGTTTTGTTTAGTTCAATTAATCTTTGCAGAACTGAGTAGAGAGCGTATAGCTAAAAACGAATCTGACATCCATGCATGTGGGGGAGAGAAAGCAACCTCTTGGTCCGTGGAGGGATAGCCAGGGGTTGCTAGAGGAAGGAAACTACTGTAGATCAGCAGCTGGGTTACTTCTTCTCGGGGTATCCTCATAGAGGCAGCAACTCAGCATCCTTGTGTATAGAGCTATGATAAAGATGACCAGGACATCTGATCAATGCTTATAAATACTGAAAGGGTGGGTGTCAAGAGGATAGGGCCGGTCTTTTTTCAGTGGTGCCCAGGGACAAGACAACAGGAAACAGGCACAAACTTGAATATAAGAAGTTCCACCTAAACTTGAGGAGGAACTTCTTGACTTTGAGGGTGGCAGAGCCCTGGAACAGGCTGCCCATGGAGGTGGTAGAGGCTCCATCTCTGGAGACATTCAAACCCCGCCTGGACACGTTCCTGTGCAACCTGCTTTAGGTGGACCTGCTTTGACGGGTGGGTTGGACTAGATGATCTCCAGAGGTCCCTTCCAACCCCAAGGGATTCTGTGACAGTTACCCGAGTTTCAAGTGGGAGCTGCACTGAGTTGCTCCATACCCCTGTAGCCTTGGTCAGGTGTGATACCTGCAGGTGTCGTGCAGTGAATGGATGTGAGTGGGTGTATCTCCACCGCACTGACCATGCACAACGTAACGGGCTGGTCCTTGAGGACCACACCTAGTTTGCTTAAGTGTTCTGAAGGCTCCCATTGTGTTTTAAAGGCCTTCAATACGAAGTTCCCAAGGACAAAGGCAATAGGATTTTGAATAGGGCTTGTGTAGGTAGGCAGCGATTTCCTGTTACACACCTATAACTCACTCGGGGTTCATGTGCACACTCCAGGCTACTCCGGACTAACAAGTCACTGCGCATCCGCCGAGCCAAAGGAACTCTCTTTATGCATACCCTTGCCCTGTGGCAAATACGAGATGAACAAATTAGGCTTTTAGCCTTCCTTCACCCTGGGCTAAATTAAGTCAAATGTATCTTGCATAAGCTGTGGGTTGCGAGCACGTGTGCACACCCAGGCTGTAATTGCCCGTGTACCTGAGCGGTTACGTGCTTTCGTAATTCCACCGGGTGCCCACCTAAACCTTTGAAGACGTTTTGCCCCAGTAAATCTGTCCCCGGCAAAATGGGCTTGCCTGCGGCTATGGGAAGTTTGGGTGCAGAAATGGGGGTATTGGTGCTTTCCCCGCAGGCATGGGACGATGGCAAGCTCTCAGAGGCTCTTCCTCCAAGGGCCGCTGGGAACTTGTCTTAGGTGATTTTATCAAATGGTCGCAGCTCCTTTTATCATCTGGGCATCCTGAAACCATAAAAAGAGCGAGTGCGGCTCCATCCCGTTGCTGGCACGACTGCTTCGCGAGACCCAACTCCCTCTTCTAAGTTTGCATTTTTATTATATGACCTTTTCCTCCAAGCAGTGAGTTTTTAACGGAGCAATAGCAAATTGCAGCTGAGGAAAGCAGATAGAAAATGCAAAATCGCTCCACAGTATGTAGCTTTTTAATCGCATTCCCATATTCAGTGAAAGTAATGAGATTTCTTGTTTATATTTGTAATCAGCAGAGGCAACTGACTGTGATGAGAAGCCGGACATTTCTCTACTACAAACAGGTAAAGTGCATTAAAATTTTTATCAGCTTCCAATGTGTGTATTTGTTTATTTATGGCACAGAAGCGGTTTTCAATAATCCTGGCGTGCTATATAAAGTCGGGTAATTGCACACAGGACCCAGCTATCTTAAGTTTTGAATGGACGGTATTAAAAAACAAATGCTTCAGAATCATACAGTTTCTCCCTCTATTTCATATTCGTAAAACTTCCCGGTTCATGGTTGCAGCTACTCTAATAAGGCCAGTAAGTTACCCTTCTTATGCCAGACAGAGACTTGCGCTCATCCCTGGTGTTCCTGGGAGTTTTTTTGAATTCTTAACAGAGTTATTGGTAGGGACAGACACAATAATTTGTATTTTAACATCTTTTCAGTTGCCCCAGGTGTTAGCAATAATATCCCGTATTCACAGAAGGATTGCAAAGACATTTATATGGTGTTTAAGTGTTTTACTGGGTTTTTTTGAAGTGCAACCACATTGCCTTAAAAGCCTGGCAGCTGCAGGGTAGCTGTGCAGTGGGGTGGGCTAGGAAATACGATTTTTGGACGCTGTTGCACAGAATCACATGGGGTTGGAAGGGACGTCTGGAGATCATCTAGTCCAACCCCCCTGCCAGAGCAGGTCCACGTAGAGCAGGTTGCACAGGAACTTGTCCAGGCGGGTTTTGAATGTCTCCAGAGAAGAAGATTCCGGCATCTCCCTGGGCAGCCTGTTCCAGGGCTCTGCCACCCTCACAGTCAAGAAGTTCCTCCTCAAGTTTAGGTGGAACTTCTTATATTCAAGTTTGTGCCCATTTCCTCTTGTCCTTGCACGTGGCATTGAAGTTTAGACAGAGTGAGACTGAAGTCTGATGCACCCTCTCATTTAGAGACCATCCATCAAGAGGTGCCCTGGTGGCAGGAACTGAGCTGCCTTCCTCTGAAAATCCAGCAGGGCCAGAGTCCGGGGAGATGATCATTTCCCTGCGTTTCAGGGTCGTTTCCCTGTCATTTCACCAGGGTGCTGCCTGTTATCCCCAAAGCCAAAGAAAAAGCAGGGAAGATATCCTGGTAATATCCAGGAAGGATAATATATCCTTGTCCTTACAAGAAGGACATTGAAATGCTGGAGCCTCACCAAGCTGGTGAGGGGTCTAGAGAACAAGTTGTATGAAGAGAGGCTGAGGGAACTGGGCATGTCTAGTTTGGAGAAGAGGAGGCTGAGGGGAGACCTCAATGCCCTCTACAACTACCTAAAAGGAGGTTGTAGAGAGGTGGGTGTTG